>CM070652.1:21431531-21834651 GCA_036346575.1 Dendrocalamus sinicus
TTGGCCCACAAAGTTTTCCAAAAGTAGCTCATAAACTTGACGTCACGATCTGAAACAATAGTTTTTGGCATTCCATGCAACTTCACAATCTCCCTGAAAAACAAGTCAGCTACATGCGACGCATCGTCGCTCTTATGACAGGGAATAAAATGTGCCATTTTAGAAAACAGATCCACAACAACAAAGACTGAATCCCTCCCCCTCTTGGTCCTAGGTAATCCCAACACAAAATCCATGCTAATATCTTCCCAAGGAACACTAGGAACTGGAAGTGGAGTGTACAAACCATGTGGATTAAGTTTTGAGTTTGCTTTATGGCATGTGATGCATCTTTGAACAAATCTCTCAACGTCGCGGCTCATCCTTGGCCAATAGAAGTGATCAGCCAACATCAAGTATGTCTTCTCTCTTCCAAAGTGACCCATCAAACCTCCTGCATGAGACTCTTGCAAAAGTAGCAAACGCACAGAAGAATCTGGAACACATAGTTTGTTCATGCGAAAGAGAAATCCATCATGAACATGAAACTTATCCCACCCTTTCTCATCTTTGCAATTAGAATATGGTGCTGAAAAGTCATGATCAAAAGCATACAAATCTTTCAAACTTTTTGCTCTGGAACCTTTACTTCCAATTGAGTGAAAAGCACATGTTTTCTAGACAATGCATCAGCTACCACATTTTCCTTGCCTTTCTTGTATTTAACAACATATGAAAAAGTTTCAATGAATTCAACCCACTTGGCATGTCTACAGTTCAGTTTAGCTTGTCCTTTCAAATATTTCAATGCTTCATGATCAGAATGAATGACAAATTCTTTAAGCCAAAGATAATGTTGCCAAGTCTCTAATACGCGCACAAGAGCATACAATTCTTTGTCATAAATAGGATAATTCAATTGTGCACCATGAAGTTTCTCACTGAAATATGCAATAGGTTTTCTATCTTGCATCAAAACACCACCAATACCTATTCTACTAGCATCACATTCAATCTCAAAAGTTTTAGTGAAATCAGGTAAAACAAGCAATGCTGCTTCAGTCAAACGCTTCTTCAATTCAGCAAAAGCTTTGTCTTGTTTTTCCCCAGTCAAAAGTGATTCCCTTTTTAGTTAATTCATTTAATGGGGCAGCAATGGTGCTAAAGTTTTTCACAAATCGCCTATAAAAACTAGCAAGACCATGGAAGCTACGAATTTGACTAACATTCACAGGAGTAGGCCAATTGCGAATAGCTTCAATTTTAGATTCATCAATTTCAATTCCATTGGCTGAAACAACATAGCCTAAGAACACTACTTTGTTTGTGCAAAAGGTACACTTCTCAAGATTAGCTTACAATTTTTCAACTCTTAGCACTTCTAGCACTTGTCTAATGTGTTCAACATGTTCTTGCAATGAGCGGCTATATATCAGAATGTCATCAAAATAGACTACCACAAATTTTCCAATGAAGTGTCTCAAAACATGGTTCATTAATCGCATGAATGTACTAGTAGCATTAGATAAACCAAAAGGCATCACTAACCATTCATACAATCCAAATTTTGTTTTAAAAGTTGTCTTCCACTCATCACCATGTTTCATTCTAATTTGATGATATCCGCTACGCAAATCAATCTTAGAAAAGATAGTAGAGCCACTCAATTCATCAAGCATATCATCTAACCTAGGAATAGGATGACGATATCGAATGGTAATATTGTTGATAGCTCTACAGTCTACGCACATTCTCCATGTACCATCTTTCTCAGGAACAAGAATGACAGGAACGGCACAAGGACTAAGACTTTCGCGTACGTACCCTTTTTCCATGAGCGCTTGGACTTGCCGCTGAATTTCTTTTGTCTCCTCCGGGTTTGTGCGGTACGGCGGCCGGTTGGGAAGTGGAGCTCCCGGCACCAAGTCAATTTGATGTTCGATGCCTCGAATGGGTGGTAAACCAGCGGGTACCTCCTCCAGAAAGACATCTTCATAAGCCTGTAACACTTGAGAAA
Organism: Dendrocalamus sinicus; assembly: GCA_036346575.1. Classification (NCBI taxonomy): domain Eukaryota; kingdom Viridiplantae; phylum Streptophyta; class Magnoliopsida; order Poales; family Poaceae; genus Dendrocalamus; species Dendrocalamus sinicus. The sequence goes on from CM070652.1 coordinate 21,433,528, forward strand.
CCACACTAGGAAGAGAGATTAAGTCATTAGTAGAAAGCAAAACATCTTTATACAGCAATACCAAATGCTCCAAAGTGGAATCATCTCTCATTTCTCTCAGATCAGATTTGGTGGCTATCATAACCAACCTTTTCTCTCCCTCATCCTTTCTTTTTCCATTCAGTTTTAGCTTATGGCTCTCTCTCACCTTTTGTGGAATCACATTCTTTTGCTCCTTCTCTTTCTCACTTTCTACTTTCACCTCCACTTTTTGCATGTTATCATGTATGATTTGAGAAGGAGTTAATGGCTGTAGCGTTATTTCCTTATTGTTCCACATGAATTTGTACAGATTAGTTCTACCACCATGAATAACAGAACGATCATATTGCCATGGCCTACCTAATAACAAGTGATATACTTCCATGGACACAACATCACATTCTACAGCATCACGATAAGAACCAATCTGAAAGCTAACATCAACAGTGTACCCAACATTCATGGAACCATTATTATTCAACCACTGAATTTGATATGGATGTGGGTGTTTCTTGTATTTCAATCCAAGTTTAGTGCAAATTTCTTTGCTAGCTAGGTTATGACAACTACCTCCATCAATAATAACTTTGCAACACTTACCATCTTTACTTACCTAAGCTCTTGTTTGGAAAAGGTTGCAGCGCTGTTCATGGTTGGGTTTTGCTTGAACGCTCAATACCGAAGGGGTGCACACAAGGATAGGACCGGACTCGGGGTCACAATACCCATCCCTATGTGTTTCTTCTTCTCTTTCTTCCTCATGACAGTCCTCAAACGCCTCAAAATCAGCAAGGTGCTCTCCATCTTCTTCAGCAGAATCATATTCTCCAATCTCAGTTACCAACATTACCTTGCTATTTGGACAATCCTTTTGCATATGTCCACGACCAAGACACTTGAAGCATTGGATGGAGCTATTCTTGGCCGTAGACCCAACAGATGATGATGAAGATGGGACTGGTCCTCTTTTTGGAAAGGAAGGAGTAGCGTTCTTGGCACTCGGGGCAGCACGTGCACTAGGAGTAAAACTTCCACTAGATTGGTTAGTTTTAAATGAATTGAAACGAGATGTGGTTTTACCTCCTGTAGGTGCTGTACGGGGAGTGTAGGAAGATGATTTTGACACTCTCATGTCTTGTTGTACTTGCCTCTCAGCCTTAGTGGCTTGATGTACCAACTCCACTATGTTGTTGTAGGGTTGAAATTCGACAATTCGCTTGATGGAAAGTTGCAAGCCAGCAAGGAAACGGGCCATAGTTTGCTCTTCTTGTTCATAAACATTAGCCCTTATCATAGCCATTTCCATCTCTTTGTAGTACTCCTCAATCGTGAAACTCCCTTGCTTCAATTTCTACAATTTATCAAAAAGATCACGTTTGTAATGTTTAGGAACAAACCTTGCCCTCATATGGTACTTCATCTCTTCCCATGTAGTGATGGGCGGCTCATTGTTCTCCATCCTTTGGTTTTGCACTTGTTCCCACCAAACCAAGGCATAATCATTGAATTCTAGTCCCGCCATATGGATTTTCTTTTCTTCAGAATAGTTGTGCAAGCGGAACACCTTGTCTACCTTGAGCTCCCAAGTGAGGTATTCTTCGGGTTCATGTGTACCTGAAAATGAAGGCATTGTAAATTTGAGCTTACCAAATTTCTCCTCGTGTGGTCGTTCTTCGCCGTAACGAGTACGGCAATGGTAGCCGTCATTGTAGTGTAGAAAGTCATCGTCGTCAAAGTGAAGTGCTCCCCCACCACGGCCTCCATGTCCATGGCCCCTCCCCGGACCATGGAAGTCGCCCCCTGCACCTCTCCCAAGCGGGGGTGGGCGGATGGCATTGCCACCATGCGGTCTCGCCGTTGTTGTGCATCTTGGCCACCTCGAGCAACGCCTGCTTCCTCATCTCGTGGAGGTATGCCACCCCCACAATGAACACTGCCTTCCTCGTGTTGTGGTCGAAGTGCGCGCACCACGTCGTTCACGATGTTGGTACGTAGCACATTCATTTGTTTGTTCATCTCAATGCGCATGTCTTGTGTGGAGTTGTTGATTTCTGCCTTGAGTTGCTCCTCCAAGGCAGAAGTAGTAGCGGCGAACTCATTGCGCAAAGTTCCCCTCAAAGCTTGGAATTGAAAACGAGTCACCGGGGAATTCACACCATGCTCCTCCTCTCCCATGTTGTCGTCTCCACCTGACATGGTTAGTAGCACAAGGAAAACACAAAAACCATAAATATATGGGTAATATGTGGAGTCACTCTATCTCACTTTTCCTCAACCAAGTAAAGTTCTTACCTTTCCGAAGTGAATTGAGGTCAAAAGAAACTTACACTTGGTGGTGGCTACAATAACAAGTGATGATCAAGCGGATTTAAAAGTGACTCACAATTGCACGGCAAAGGATATTATGTGGAGCTTGGTTAGGAAGTTTTTATCCTACACGATCTGAATTTCACGATGTTGTAAAATTAAGTAAGATTCCAAGCTAAAAATTATTGCCTATGTGCTGATCCAAAAGATATAAGTGAAGTGTATGAACGCACAAGCAAAGATCAATGTGACTCAATGCAACAAAGGAATGAGCTAGATGGGAACAAATAGGAACAATAGCTCGTTTGCATCAAGTACTCGAGAGACGCTAGCCAATTGCAATAACAAGAATAAAGGACACAAGATTGCTCAAATCACTCACCCAAATAGGAGCTAGAACCACTCACCCAAATCAGCCTCCTCACCTTTTTTTCACTCTCTTTTTTTTTGCTCACCTCTTCTTCTTTTTTGCTACCGAGCCACTGACTCAAATATGTTCAACTCACTGTTCTGAGTCTATTGAGTATATGGGTCTCTCTCTCTCTCTAAACTTTGAAAAAAAATTTTGATCGGCCGGGATGAGTGATGCACAAGCCCAATGTTCAGCTAGGAGTATTCAAGAGCAGCCCTCAATGCAATATCAATGACTAGTCTCAAGTATTCAAAGGATATAAGTGAAGCTCGTATGTGTGGTGTTCGGCCATATGGTGTTCAAGGAAGCCAACGCGAACACTAACACCTCCCTAGAGTAGGTTTCGGATGACAATTCCCAAACGGATTCAGAAGTGGACAGCTAGCCAAAACTGACTTGGATTCTGGGTTGTACTCGGATTGATCTGGGAGGAGTTATGGACACGGACTCAACTTCAAGAGTAAATTGAATCTACTTTTTTGTTTTATGGGAACACAAGATCAAGTTACGCGAAGGAACACAAAGATCAGCACGTAAACAAAATTTCTAATGGATCAAGACTTAATAAAACTCACGAAAAAATTGCAGATGCAAACTAGGGTTTGGATTTTTTTTGCCCGACCTTCTCGACGTAGGATGGATACTCACGGGAGTCTTGATGAATCGTAATGATCCTCCAATGCCTATGCAAGGGACGAACACTCTTTAATCCGCCAAAACACACTCGTGTTGATTTCACCGACCACCAAGCGAAGAACTATCGTGCACCCAATTCCCAGTGAAAAGGCTGAACGATCTTGATTGAAGAAAACACTCCTTCGGCAGCAATGCTAAACTCAAAAACTTTAGTAGATTGATTTTTCTCAAACGTGGTCTGAGCAAAACAAATGGGATACAAGGGGGTTTTATAGTGCCTCCCCGAACTCACGCAAGGAAAATCTTGGCCGAATCAATCCCTTATTCGGTCAAGGTGTCCTATTCCAATTCCTAAAACTTAGCAATTTGTTTCCTTTATTTTCGGGCTAAGCCCCTATCCTATTACAAGATCGAGATTGAGTTGGACTCGGTCACCCTTTAGCACGCAAGCCACATCTTGTGCACGCCATGAGATATGCGATCATGTAGCCTTCCGTTGATTAGCTCCTTGCCCGCATGGACTCTTCTTGTCATGACTCGTGGCCACTTGGTCCTTCTCCACTTGATCTTATGTTGCTTCAAAACTGAGAACACATAACATATTTGCATTATGTAGTATGCTATTCTCATCTAACATAATAGGAGACTCTCTAAGAAACAAAAGTACCTGTTGTTGAAGTAGCTTAGCTCTTGCTCTTGTCATAGGACCTTTTGGAGCCTCATCACTAGCTTTGTCATGCACACTTGGAGTGGATGAAGAATGTGTAATAGAGATATCCTCATCAAGGGGCGAGGTACTTTGAACGGTTACTGTGATGGTTTGCTCAACCGCATGACTAGGGAATCATGCGGGGCAATAAGTGAATTGTCTCTTGTGGTGAAAGTGTACAAACACTGCAGAGTCAAAGCTATTCGAATAGCCGTGCCCACGGTCAAGGGCGGACATGGGAACTTAACCAGATATAGTTCTATTTCAAAAACTTTGTGGGTGAAAATCGAAAAGTGGAGGGCAGCGAAAAGCCCTGATTTGAGTTGTCCTGGGTGTCGTCCCAGTGGTAATGTAAGCGGCTATAACACTTAAGGTCTAGCATATGGTGCAGAGACCATGTAACGGTGGATGGAATCTGGATCGCTATTATTATGCATTCTCTTACACATTATGTTTTTGGTCAAAACTGCTAGGTCTCAGGAAATTTCTATGTATTATATTTTTAATAATGATAATACTTCTCACAAAATAAAATATCAGGAAAAATAAATAGAGTCGTAAGAAAAGAAGATGGATGTTTGTGGTAAACACATAAAGTTGTCGGTGGATTTATGTCGATCATAAAAAGGGAACGATGGTGTGGATTCTGAGAGAAATAAAGTTAGTAGAGTCTAAATGAATAGATAGGCTAGATAGATGATTTGAATGATTTTTGGAGAATTAGGGAGTGCAAAGGTATTTGCTGGATTACGACACTGATAACTAATATAAATTCTTGGGAGGTATTGGCGATAATGGGATTATTAGGATTTGATCGATTACTAGATGAGTCAATTGAATTTTTGGGAGTTTGGAGATATGATAATTGGAGTATAAACTTGATCAATAATGTTCATGGTGGATGTATACTAGAGAATTAGTTAGAGGGGTAATGGAAAATAGGGTTGATTACTAGAAGATCAAATTATAGTTTTGGATCAATAACCGAAAGGATTGGATTGTTAGAAAATCCTGATACAAATGATATTAGTGGATTTAAAAGTAATTATGTTAGAGAATCATTAGAATTCAGAAGTGAAGAGTTGACGAATAGCAATTACATGATTGGATTATTAGGAATTCAGAATACAAAAGATATTGGTGGATTCAAAATTAAATGATGTTAATCGCTGTTTGGAATTTTAGACATCACTCAATGTAGAAAGTATGTGTTTGGTGGATTAAGTAGATGATGATACTCGTTGTTTGGAGTCTAGACAGCAACCAATAAAGAAAATGTATCTTCGGTGGATAAGTCAATTATGGCAATCGCTGTGAGGAGTTTAGGTAGCAACAATAACACTATGTTTAAGTAATAATAATGCTACTAAAAGCAATTTCTGGCAAATAAAGTAAACCCGAGCCTCTTCTTTGATAAGCCATGCATGCTATTTATTTGCATCCTGTGTATTGGCTCGCGGAGCACGGTGGTTTGTGCTCACACTCGCTTTCACAACAAATCCAGAATCAGGAATAAGATCACTACGCCTCAGCAACATGATTGGACATGATGGCAGAGAAGATGAAGTTGTCAAGGGTTAGGTCGCAAACCTCCAGTTGGCTGCCTGTGGACGTGTCCTGAAGGTCCCACATGTGTGCTTCATTCTTCCGCTGCTGCAATTTAATGATTTCGGCCTAATCGACCCCTGAGTAAGTTTGTTATTATATTTACGCTTCCGCATGATATGTACTTTGATATTCAGAACTGTAATCTGTGAGCACTATCTACTAATTCAGCAAATAGTGCGGTGGAATCACAGAGGAATCCGAATTGTAAAATCTAGGTCCTGACAATTAGTGAGACCTAACGAAAGCTCGTGTTTTGCAAATTCCACCCAAACAGCACACCTGACATTCGACAACAATTTAGTGCAATTCTTCCCCTCTCTCTTTTGCGAGGCAATTCAATTGCAGTTCAGTAAGCAACGATAGCAAAACATTGGGAAAACGAATCAAAACCAACAAACTACCAATCCATTAGTGACTTTAGATCACAAGCACACTGAGGAAGAGGCTTTTCAACAACATAGTGCTAGATCTGGCCAAGAAACATAGATGGAGAGCAAGGAACTCGCAACAGCTGCTCGACAATCAGATAACTTCTTGAATCGAGAAGGAGGCAATAAACAAACATGGTAAATGCATCCAAGAAGTGGTAGATCAGATTCAGAAAGAAAAGAAGCGGGAAGGGATTCGAGGGCGCCCGAGAGATCTAGCCAGGCTCTGATGCGATTACCTAAAGTGGTGAAGATCTGATCGGCAGCGGTGGTTCTGGCCACCAGGACAAAAAGCAGCAGGCATGTCTAGCCGGCGAAACCCATCAGCGACGATGGGCCAGATGCCTCCACTCACTCCTAGGCCCGCTTCGAAGGCTTGGCATCCACAAGACAGAACGAGGAGTCATCGGTCGCGGCATTAAGGGAGTCATCGACGGAGGAAGGTCAAAGACGGAGTCACCGGAGGGGAGTTGAGACGGGGAAGGTTCTTTGGTCGTGGGGAGCAATTAGCGAGCCATGTACGTGTGGAAAGGGAGATCATGAGATCTAATGGCTATGGCGAGACGAGGAAGAACGGACGGCTATTGAGAGTCAAGGGAGAATGGACCTACTACTACCAACTCAAAATTTTAAGGAGTAGAGATATATATGTGTATATATATGTGTGTCTATATGTGTGTGTGTGTGTGTATATATATATATATATATATATATATATATATATATATATATATATATATATATATATAGGACGCTGAAATGGGGCACCATAGTTCCCGGGCACCAAGCCTCTCTGCCTTTGGATTACTTTTAGATGCGTGCTAGTACAATAGTATGGAAAGGAAGTCATTAACATGGATGGAAAATCGTAATCATGGATGGAAAATCTCACTTATAGATGGAAAGTCTCACTCATAGAGCCTGGGTACCGTGGTGCCCCTGTTATTTATACTATAAATATATGTGTGTGTGTATGTATATGTCTATATATGTATATGTATGTATATGTGTGTGTATCTCCACAGTCTTGATTCTGCTGTATCGGAGTAATCGGACGCTCCCGCTACCGCCATTACCAGGCACGGTCGTCATTGCCTCCCCTTGGCGACTCAAACTTGTTCTCTTATCATTAAGAATATCTGTGAACTTCTGTATTGATCTGCACGTAACTTTTGGTATTGGCATCAACGATATGTATGTATGTATGTATGTATGCATATATGTATGTATGTATGTATGTATGTATGTATGTATGTAACGTTGAAATGGGACACCATGGTGTCTGGGCATCAAGCTTTCCTGCCTTTGAATTGGTTTTAGATACGTGCAACTGCAATGATATATAATATATCAGGCAAACCCGTTAACATTCATTAATTCGAAAATGCATCGATTTGAAAAGGAGGTCATTGATTTAGTATGCTGAATCAATCATAGAGTCTGGATACCATAGTGCTGGCATCTTGCTTGTCCATGAGCGATTACGTTGTGGTTGCCCTCTTTGATTCCCGATGGATTAGATTTTAGGTGCTTAGATTACCGTGAATCCATAGTGTAATGTGTTGTGCTACTAGCGCCTAATTGAAGATGTTGACTATGTTTTGCTAGCAGAGCCAACAAGAAGGGCCGTAAGGGTCTTTTCTCAGTGCATTTCGGGGCAAAGAATAATTGAAAATATTAGAATACACACAGGGACAAATCTCAGGTATTGTGGCTTAGCTGTGGCAAATCATAAAAAAAAAGCTTAAAGTGGGTATTTGTGGCTTAGCGGTGGCAAATCATCAAAAAAACTTAGGGCATGTTCTTTTTTAGCTATGGCTTATGGTTTTTAGCTGCGGTTTTTGGCTGTTTGTGTGAGAGATTACAGAGTAACTCAAACTCACTTGCGACTTTTGCCAATATAAATGAAGTTGGTGCAGTATATTCTACAATTAACTAGTAGATCTTATATTAAAAAAAATACTCCGTTTAAAAACTAGTTACAGTAGAAATGTCAAAAATTGAAGAACAACGTGCCCTTAAAAGAGGTAAATGATAAATGAGTGCTTATGATTGGGAAATCCTCAATTTTCCTTTTTTTTTTTTTTTGCAGTGTGTAAAATGTACTCATACGCCAAACACAACCTCCGCGTGAACCGCGCTCACTGTCTTGAAACTGAAACCCTCGGTACCGATGGATCTCCTCTCCGCCGCCTACAGCGCCACCTCCGATGATGATGCCGACGGCACCGAAGTCACCCCCGCCTCCCCACCTCCCCCGAAGCGGCCGCGGTGGGACCCTAGCCCATACCTACCTCCTCCTCCTCCCGACGCCATCCCGCAACCGGCCGCGTCCCATACAACGCCGCTGCTGGCTGCACCCGCTGGTGGTAGGTACGTCTCCAAGAGGGAGCGTGCCCTCCTGGCGGCATCGCAGGCGCCTGTGGGCTCCGCGTCACCACTTTCTCCGCCAGTGGCATCAGAGTTCAATTCTCCTGGTGACGAATCTTGGCTCCCTGTAGCAGGCTCTGCAACATTTGGATAAGTCATTTCAGGTTTCCGATTCTGGTCAGATTGGAAGGAGGGATATGCATCGTCACCAAATGTTTAACTGAGTTTAGGAGAAATTCTTGTGTGATCCGTATTGAGATAATATTGAATTGTGAATAGTATAATGGATTTTTCAGTATGGAGTATGGTCTTAATCTTGCCTATTTAGATCTTGCTTATTTGGATATCTCAAACAGGTGAACTAGAAACTATGTGGAGAATTGTGGTTCCTTGCTCATGTGCTATATGTTTTTTTATTTCAGTTGTTGGATCTATCACTGATTCAAATCTTCGAGCTGATATTTTGCATTCCTTACGATGCCAACCAAAGCCTGTATCAACCAGAAGTTCACCTTTGAAGCTCTCAGTTTCTTTGACGAGTCACACTAATGCAGTCAATTGTGTAGATTGGTCACCAAGTCATGGTCAGTAGTCAATCTTACATAATATACTTCTACTTCACTTTTCAGTTCAACTTATATTTATCAAAAAATAAGATGGTTATAGTATGACCAATTGGGTATGAAACATAATACGAATCTTGTATAATAACTAGTCAAATAGAGCATGTGCAATGTCCTGATATTATCATTACCAAAGTTGATGATATGAACCTGGCAAAGTACTATCTATAACTTTCGGCCATGAGACAAGATACTTTCCAAAGCTACAAGGAGATGGCAACATTGTCTTTCTTCGACACACAAGTATGAACCTCTCTAGCGATTTACTTGATTAGCCTTTTGGGAGCACTCTTGACGTTTTCAACGATCTGGGTACTTGTAGATGAGCATGCAAACTAATTAACTCAATGCGTTAATCATGTTGTTTTTGTAAAATGATTTGGTAACATTGTTCATCTAAGAGGACTAAAAAAGTTTTCATGATGTACGAAAAGTTTGCATAGTTGTTAGAAAAGGCTATCAACAGTGACTTGAACATCTCATTTTGCGCAAGCTGAGGTGTGCCAGCTCTATCAAGCCCGTGCTCTTCATCTTTGATTTTGTATTTCTACTGAAGTGCTTACCATTTATGTTTCTAGCTAAATAGGTATTGGGCACAAGGGATATTTTATATTTAAGAAAAAGGAAAGTGCATTGTAGGTTCCAAAACATGTGCAGAAGGGATATTTTATATTTAAGAAAAAGTAAAGTGCATTGTAGGTCCCAAAACATGTGCAGGTATGTCACTTGGGTGCCTGAACACGAAAATAACACATTTAGGTCCATAAACATTTAAAGTTAGTCAATAGAAGTCCGGACCTTGCTTAATCTCTAATCAGAGATGAGATGACACCTTAGCTATGCCAAAACTGCCATTTGACTACATGATAGGTAAAATCAATGGAGAATCAATGGTGATTGTGGTTGGATTGAATGGAGAACAGGTTCGTGCTGGCAAGTTGGGATATTATCAAACTGTCAACTATATTTGGTGGAGGTTTTGGGAGAGATAGAACAAGTGGGAGTGGTTGGAAGGATTGCACTTCAACAGACAACCAGGGACGTGTGGTGTTAAATGAAACCTTCTCAGTGACAAGTGGGAGCTGGCTTTTTGCCTGATGAGAATATGTGTTACCAGGAGAACATTTGAGTGAACAAACAAAAAACTATATTCAACATAAAACCATTTTCTTACTAGTGCAGAGAAATTACAGCATCCTGTTGGATTTGAATAATTCTGTTAGCTGAGTAAATTGGACATAATGTAAAATTATTTAGACTATGTTCTGTTAGAATATAATATTTTACTTGAGTTATAGTCAAAGAAGCACTCTATTATTTGACTGAATTGACTCTCCCCTCACAAGGAACAAAATTGGATCGTGTTTTATTATTTGCAGGAGTCATGCACTAAGCATTATTGTTATACAAATATTTCAAGTAAATATCTTGATTTCTTGTTGCTTAACATATATTAGATTCTTACTTTGTTATGGCATTTCACTCTTAATTAATGCTTTTAAATGTGATGCATGAGATGAATTCTTGGTAAATTCCAGCTCCAAATTTTGTAGGTGTGGCAAATAATATATCTTTTTGATGTACACAATTCCCAAGAGGATTTTGCGTGGTTTTTGTATAATAAGATTCTTTCTTTGTTACGGTGTTCCACTCTCAATTAATGCTTTGAAATGTGATGCATGAGATGAAATGTTGGTAAATTCCTGCTCCAAATTTTGTAGGTGTGCCAAAAATATATATATCTTTTTGACGTACACAATTCATAAGATGATTTTGCTTGGTTGTTGTATAATAAGATTCCTTCTTTGTTGCGGTGTTTCACTCTTAATTAATGCTTTTAAATGTGATGCATGAGATGAATTGTTGGTAAATTCTGGCTCCAAATGTTGTAGGTATGCCAAAAAATATGTATCGCTTTGGCATTCACAATTACCATGATGATTTGCTTGGTTTTTGTTATATTTAATTAGAATATTATTAAGTCAGTGGTTACTCATGAATAAGAAACTTCACAGGACATCTTCTTGCTTCTGCTGGAATGGACCATACAGTCCACATATGGAACGTATGGAACAAAGGGAGTACTACTGCTCGTATTTTGAAATATCATACTGCTGCTGTAAAAAATGTGAGGTGGTCTCTTCATGGGCCCTCTTTACTTTCTGGAGGGTTCGATTGTTCCTTACGACTAGTTGATGTTGAAGAGGGAAAAGAAATTAGGGTATTCAAGGAGGATCAAGCTGTGGAGGTTATCAAGTTTAATCCAAGTAACTCCAATCTCTTCCTGTCTGGTGGGTCCAAGGGTTCTCTTAGAATTTGGGATATTCGAAGTGGTTTGGTAACTAAAGAATATTATAGAAGTCTTGGCACCATCCTGGACATTGAATTCAGTTCTGATGGGAAACAGTTTATCTCTTCAACTGACACAACCAGAAGCAATATTAGTGAGAACTCTATAATTATATGGGATACCCTGCGACAAGTTCCTTTATCTAACCAGGTAAAAGACTAGTGGTTTATAATAATTAATAGTTTGATATGGCATATTATCTTCCTTTCATTACCTCATAATATTTTTCCCATTTGTATGCACACATTCAACTTGTGTGTACTACGAAGTTTAAAAAAAGAGAGAGAATAATCCTTGTTTATAATGCTGGATTAATTGTTATATTTGTCACTATTCAACCATTTATGTAATTTTCACTTGTATAGCTCCTTTCTGATAAGTATAACTTCAAATATAGAAGTTCAGGATATACATGAGAGAAGAAAAACCTGTCTGAAACTATGAATTTGCTACCATACTAATAGGACTTAACAACATATTCTCTGGCAACCACAATAAGTGTTGCAATAGTATAGTACATTGAAATATGACAGTAACAGTACATATGTAAAGGTTGAGGAGTTGCTCCATGTTGAATATCCATTTTGTACCCATTTCTGAAAATTTTGATATTCATTTACGATTCTTTGTCTGGTTTGGGTTCATAACCCATACTCTTACAGCAAAAACTGCTCCATCATGTCCCCTAAATGCGTAATTTAGAAACGATGAAGGTCTATTGTTTTCTGTGGACTAAAACGTACCTTTTTCATATTGATGGATCTCAAATTAGTAGTGAAACACCGTTAGTTCAGGGGATAGATTTCGCAATATTATTTACTGGATATGTATTATTACACTGAAACATGACGCAAATCACACTTTATATCACAGGTTTATACAGAAGCGTTCACCTGTCCTTGTGTAAGATACCACCCATATGAAGCTTCTTTTGCTGCGCAGTCCAACGGTAACTATATTGCAATTTTTTCAGCAAAACCACCCTTCAAGCTAAACAGGTATACGCGGTACGAAGGACATGGAGTGTGGGGTTTCCCGATAAAGTGCAATTTTTCTCTGAGCGGGAGGGAACTTGCATCTGGTTCATCCGATGGTTGTATTTATTTCTATGATTATAAATCCTCAAAGCTTTTGAGGAAAATAGAAGCCTTCAAAGATGCATGCACTGATGTTGCGTACCACCCTGTAATGCCTAATGTGATTGCTACATGTAGCTGGACTGGTGAAATATCTGTTTTTGAATGACACACTAATGCTTACATTGTTCTTCCAATTCTTACTGCAGATAGCCTTGAGCTCAAAAATGCTACATTATGTTCTAAGATTAGCTAATTTGTTGAAATTATTTTTAATATTGCATCTATGTGCATTCGTTTTTTATATTTTTTTTGTTTAAGACTGTTGCATATACCTTTTGAATTATAAGCATGTGAGCAACTACCCTTGATCTACCTTAATTTCGTCCTCCAGTCTGACCTTGGAAAAAAATTCTATGGCAGCTTGTCCCACAAGCTATAATGCATCACTGTTAAAAATTTGTCAGTGGCAACCAAAATCTCAAAGCAGCACGTTCTTATTCCAAAAGAACTCAATACTAATGTTGTGGAAAACAGCCGTTCACTTAATCAACTGTTGGTAAACCGTCGTGTATAATGTATTTGGTGGGCACATAGCGCTCTTGGACGACTAGTTGGTCATTTTTCCCTTATTAGCCAGATCTTTTTCATTAATTATCCTTCTTGCCGTTTAATTGTCGAACATTTTTTTGCTTGTTAATTACAACGGACTACTTTATGATATTGTGTAATTGCGTAAACAATGTATATTTCATATATACCATAGTGTAAAATAATAATATAAGCCATGACTAATCCTGTTTACGTGGTGATAAGTTATTATGACATTGATAAATAGATTAAATCAATTTTAAATATAAATAAATATATTATTGTGCACGTATAATATAGTTGCGTGTTAAATTTCGAATAACCAGTCACTTACAATTAATTGTGTGGTCGTACCTTTCCTCTTACTAGATTTCACCATCCTTGAGTTATTTTTATTATTTAACCCCTTTTAATATATTTTTATTTATAACCTCTCACCCAATTTATTTCTAAATCTGACTCCTTTGGCCATGTCAACACTATAGTGTAGTCAAAACAACACTAGCTAAATCTTGCTATACCACCATCATAGGTGTAGCAATATTGTTTGGCCACGCAAGTGACAGTGGCATGGCTCAAGTGGCCATTTTTCTAGGCTAGACTTATCCGGTGACCGGTGGTATTGTAGTGTTGCTTGTCACGCTACGGATGGTGGCGTGACAAAAATGTTAGATTTTAAAATAAGTTAGGCAAGAGGTTACTGATATAAATAAATTAAAAAAAATGTTAGATAATAAAATTAGTTCACCCTTTTTTACACTAAGGGCCATTTGGTACGAAAGAATGTAAAAACATATGAATATGATAGACGTAGGAATAAAATGTGATATCCCCTGGAATGCAAAATACTGGAGCAAAGCCATATCATATAGGTCCTTAATATTGCCATCTAGCGCAAGTTGACTGAATTCTCTTAGCGAAGTCATCCTGTAGATATTATTCATGTAATATCTACCAATTTACTACCGGGAAAGTTAAGTTTCATACTGCTGCATACATGCACATTTTTGTTCTCGATTTTTCTAAAACCAGGGTTTACATTTTTTTCCCATAAGGAAACCGTACGTTCATGCCTAGATCCAACAGCAGTGCCAGAGTTCCTCCTCGAACCATAATATATCAGATCTAATCCAACAAACGCACCAAGCATACTCTCTTAAAAAAAACCAGCGGCCAAATATAATTCTATCTCAATGCCTTCAAGATTAGGATTTGTAAAATTTGTAAATTACTATTAGGCAATAGGAGATTGTATATTAATAGCCTGGATATATTAGGCAATAGGAGATTGCATATATCAGGCAATAGGAGATTGCATACTGTATTCATAGATAGCATCCTTGTATTCGTAAACTACCATATACAGCAGCAGCAGCTGCCCTATAAATACAGGCGCCCCTCTCCCATTGAGAGTGTGGTCAATTGCCCCCAATCCTATCTTCCTACAATTACAAAGCACGGAGACGGGCAGCTAGACAACAAAATCAACAGGCAGGCGGCCTAGTTTACAGCTAATTAAAACGAAACCACCACAGCCATCTACAGTGCACTTCCAAATTTTAGACTAGCGAGATGGTGCTTACAACTTGATGAGAAAGATCCAACTGTTCAGGCAATGATAATTCCCTTAGTTACACCATTAAATCCTAAACTGCCACGGCCATGTTTACAAGAAAGCTGGTCTCTGTGGCTAAGTCACTGAAATTCAGAAGAAAATTCACGCAATTTAAGAATTGCGAAATACGGCCAGCTTTTGCATCAGCATCATGATTCTACTTCCAACATATTCATCGTTAATGGGAATTTACAAGAAACTAGTGCTCAGTGAAATATCACTGAAATTGGAAAGGATCTGAGAACGGGTAGTTCCAATCTGCTGTGCAATATCAAGCTGCTCTTCTAACGATAACATCTCATAGCTACAAAAAGAAAAGGGAAACTGTATGATTAGGAATACATTAAGATAAGACGTTAGAAAAACACAACATAACAACATCCTACAGCCGTGAAGCTGGCAGAAGGCTCCAAAAACCAGTGGTAAAGGTACAAGTTATTGGAAATCCCAGCCTGGGGTGTAATTTCAAATCTTGCTTTCTCGGAACCAAGGATAAAAAAAAACAATCGGCGGTAATCAACAGTACCAGCCCGGACATGTAAAACAATATAAGTCTGAAAAAGTTTTAATTTTAAATTTTGACTTTAGAATTTAAATTGAAGAACAGTAATTTCGAGGGTAACCAGTCAAACTAGTAACCAGCAGAAAACCGGCAATATTCAAATTGAGTTTAAATTTGATAATTGAAACCATCTGGAGGAGCCAGGGTATTGTATTTCCCCATAACCGGTTTTTGAATCCTTGCTCGGAACTGTTCTGTTGCTTTGATTTTTTACCAATTCATACCTATTTGGGCAATTTATTTACTATTATGGGTTCCCCCCAAGATATTCCATGACTTCCAAGACTTCAATGCAAATTGTTGAAAAACAGTTATGAATCAGTTACAAAAGTTTAGGATGGCTTTTACCATGTTCCTAGATAAATTCTAGATGATTTTCACGTGTCTTTCGCATTTTAATTTAGAATCTATTCCGCACTAGTTTCAACCAGTTACCAACCGGGATTCAGTAACCACCACCTAGCAGCATGTCTGAGAAACAGATTATGAAATTCTATTTGCAGTACATGCCTTAAACATTAATGTATTGGAATTGGAAACAAAGACTGGGGCATCATGGCTGTGGTAGGAATGCTCAATTATTTTGGTCATTAATAATTTAGATTTGATAGGACGATTAACTTAATTATGCCAACTTAGGCCCCCACGTCCTCACCAGTAACATTGAACTGATGTAGCCAAGGTTCAAAAACCCAGAACCGGAGCAAATCCCGCTGGGGACCGGTAATGGTAACCGGCCGGTTACCGGAAAAACCGGAAGAAACCGGCCAACATTCAAATATCAAAATTTGAATTTGGACTGTTTTTGAAACTGGTAACCGGAAAAACTAGGCGGTTACCATCCAAAAACCAGAGAAAACCAGCTAAAAACCGGTTATGGCTAATTAACAATTGAAAATTCCTAATACAATCATAGAAAAAAGCATCAAGTCAAGCATGGGAGGCCCTAATACATTGGATTAATGTTAAACAATGTAAACATAATTAGGGAATCTAACTTTTACGTTCAAAAATTCATAGCAAAAAGCATCAAGTCAAGCACGGGAGGTCCTAATACTTTGGGTCAGTGTTAGACAATATAAACATCATTAGGAAATCCAACTTTTATGTTCAAAAATTCAAATTTGAATTTAAACAAACCGAGCCGGTAAATGCTTCCCAATACCCACTGGTAAATCCAGTAACCGCCGGTAACTGGCCGGTTACCGGCAGGATTTCGAACCCTGGATGTAGCAAGCTATATATGATGGACGTCTTGAACATGGTTGTCACGGCGGAGTTGGCGACCACGGCGATGAGGGGCGCCTGGACGCCTAGGCGACGCCATGGCGAGCGCCATAACCTGTAGTGTACATGGCTACATGCATACGGTCACATACTCACATCTCTCCCTCTCTCCTGTCTAAAAGCCAACGTGGTCCCCTCCCCTCATACACCTCTCCCCCATGTCTCCCGTCTGTCCCGACCTCCTCTCTCTCCTGTCTCTCCCATGCCGCCTCCTCTCCCCACCGTCGCCTCCTCCGTCTGCCGCATCCAGCTCCCCACGCCCGATCTCCAAACCCTAGCCGCCACCAACCAGTCCGTCCGACTACTCTTCAGCTCCCGCTCTCCCCCCATCTCTCTGTCCCCGCTGCCTCCCCTCCCTGCGCCCGATCTCTCCCCGCCACCTCCCTTCCCCGCGCCCGATCTCTCCCCGCCGCCTCCCCTCCCCACACCCGTTCCCTACCCCCAGTGCCTCCCCTCCCATCTCCTCCCCGCGTTCGGCCCTCCTCTCCCCACCGCCTCCCCTCCCCACACCGCCTCCCCTCCTCGCACTCGACGCCTCCTCTCCCCACCACCTCCAGCTCCCGGCATGGTAGTCAAGTGGAGAGGGGCGTTGGCGACGGGAGTAGACTGGAGATCGACGCCGGCGGTAGGAGCAGGCTGGAGATCAACGCTGGCAGCGGGAGCAGGCCAAAGATCGGTGTCAACGGCGGGAGTATGCTAGGCGACCAGCCTCGGCGTCCCCCTCCGGCCGCCAGGACGACTTGGCGTCGCCTAGGCGACGCCGTGACAACCATGGTCTTGAACATGCTTAATGAACCACTTACGCCCTGCCATATCCTTTTTGAATCACTTGACAAATTGATGAACCACTTGCATATAGACCCCATTGGTTGTTTTGGATAATTAATGACAATCGGATAATTGAGAGTAATCATTTTTGTTGAATTCAGACAAGGATTAGGTCCCATCAAAGTAGGAAGTGGAAAATGACATGAGTGCATATCAAGAGACCTCTCAAGCACTGAAGTACAATATCAAAGGCAAAACCGAAGATCATGCATAATTTCTAGAGTTTTACCGGCTATGGTGTTTGGAGATGGCCGGATTGCTAGGTCTTATTTTTGTAGTTTGGGTAGTACTATGAAGAGGGCCTTGAGATAAATAGCTTGATTTAAATCTTGTCAAGCAAGTCATATTGCATTTGCACTCTATAGACACCTCCACTGGCATGGGTTTTCAAAAGTCAAGTTTATTTCAAAAAGGTTTTCAAAAGTACACCGAAAATAGACTTGAAGATCTTTGAGAGGGATTTTCTTGAAAATAAGGGACTGCCTATCAATGTTGGTGTTGGATTAGAGTAGAGGTTTAGCGTTGGGATGAAATTGTGGATGTCGTAGTTCGTTGAGGTTGCTGTCCAGAGGCAGGGACTTAGTTTTGGGGACTTTGCATTCTGTGTTATAAGCTGTGCATAACATGAGAAGTGTAGATAATTGTTCACGGATTCCATTGAGTCTAAGAACACGATTTTTGGTTAAGTAAAACAGAAGTTATGGCGTTCCGAAGGCTGCTGCCCAGAATTCGTTTGCTGCTGGACGCGATAGTGAAACTGTTAATTTGACTTATAAAGGTAGATACCCTTCTGTAGATTCCAAAAGTGCTATGATTTACTATATTTGGATGTGTAATTTAATAAATATGAAATTGTTAAGCCTGCTGTCTGGTAAGATGACAGAACTGTCTTTGGGGTTAAAACCGAGGATTAAATGGTTTAATCAGCAATTGTGGCCAACTAAGAAACTGTAGAGAATTTTGTGTAGATTCCAGAACTGGTGTGGTTTTTCATGTTAGGGCTTGGTAATGAAAAGTTACGCTATTTTTAGTACCATGACCATAAGGGTGACTGTCATGGTGAAAGGGGAGTATTGCGAAATTGGGAAGCATATATGTGTGATATTGTTAAATTGTTGTTCTTATATTGTTGGGGCTTGTTGCTGAGATTGGGTGTTTACTGTAGGAGAAGTAGTGTCGTGGTTGGTGTCATCTTCAAAGCAACTTGTTCCTCGCAACTAGAAAAGACAAGTTCATGGTAGAATGATACCCGAGTGGTTTGCCCTTGTTTTAATGTTAAATAAATACTTGTCACAATAATTCACATAATGATACTTGTTTCTTATAATGCTCACATGATTATGGTTAAATGATGCTAATTATGGTTAAATAACGATGATGATTATAGTTAAATGATTATGCTAAATGGTTAATGTTGATAATTGACTAATGAATGAAATAATCATTGCATTGCATGTTAGGCATTTATGTTGCAAAGAGGTGACCTATGTGGCCCTCTAAAACCTACTTTGTATGTGTGACCCATGAAAGCGGGCAAAGAAAGATCAACTTCGGTAGACACTCTACGGGAGTGGAGAAAGACCTATTTCGGTAGACACTCCATAGAATAAAGTTGAGACCATGTATGAAAAATGACAGGGTAAAAGTGGTTCATCGATGGGTGAACACATATCGATATAAGTAAAAGTGAAGTTGAGATATGATTATATGAACATTGCATTAAATTGAGGACTAGCTAATGGTAATACTTGTTTAATGGTTTAAATTGATAGCAATTATAATTGTGGGTGGCATTCTGGACTTTTGTTAAGCTGGGAGTATTAAAAATGTTGCTTAACCAGAAATTATATCCTATTGTAGATACTGAAAATTATATCAATGCCTATTTGGTTTACAAATTACAACCCTCCAAAGATGTATATTCTCTCTATTCCTGGATTAGACAATATTACCCTGCTGTATCAACCCTCCAAACAAAACAATCCATCAGTTATCTAGGTAAGATTTATGCTATCAATACATCTCACATTTGGGCCTGACATTTGGGCCTGACTGGGATAAATTGTATTTTCTTACTTGAAAAGAGACAAAATATATTTGCATCAGCCACCAAACAATATTTTGAGAAATGTAATAATCAGCTTAATAAGATGTATAGAGAAATAAGAATTCCAAAAACTTGATGTGTTGAGGCTTCACTTACTGTGCAAGAAGCTCAAAGTCAATGATGTTATCTGGTCCAGGACGATGTGCCTTCCCATTAGAATTAAACTGCCTGAATGATCTTGGGTTCAGGCCACACACATGGGGGACAGAATCTACAAGCTTCCTCTGTAAGCTCTGGAGCCGGCGGAATGTCAGCTCATCAACAGGTGCAATGCATCCAATGCCACCATCCAAAGTCCCGAATAGAAGAGCAAAACGATTTGTCTTTTCAGATGCCAATCCTTGAGTGGGAAGCATCTGCAGTCTCAAAAACTTCGTGATATGGGCTCCAACATGAAATTCTGCCCTGGAAAGGAGCTTCTGCCCCTTCCAGCTCTCCACCATTTTGGGAGCATAGTAGAAAATCTGCATGACATCATATGTAGTGCAGTGAAAATGCAATCATCTGGACAAGGTTCCACCTTCAGTTGTAGTAAACACTACAGAAAATAACCAGATATTGTAGTATGCAGCAATTTGCCTGAAGATCTAACACAATCCGTAAGAAATATTAACAGTGGCAAAAAAAAGGAGATGAGACCAAGGTTCCAAAAACCACTACCAAGGTAAATCCCGCCGGGGGGCAGTACCGGTTACCAGCCAAAAACCGGTAACAGGAGATGGATGGATCTTCCTAATACATCATATTAGTATTAAACAATGTAAATATCATTAGGGAAACTAACTTTTACATTCAAAATTTGAAAATTCCTAATACATTAATAGCAAAAAGTATGAAATCAAGTACAGGAAGTGCATACATCTTCCTGATACATTCTATTAGTATTAAACAATGTAAATATAATTAGAGAGTAATTTTTACATTCAAAATTTTAAATTTGAATTAATAAAAAAACCGGCGGTTTTTTCTCCCGGTCGGCACCGGTAAAACCGGTTACCGCCGGTATTGGAACCCTGGATGAGACTATCATATGCTGTGATAAGGAAAAAAAAGAGCAGGGATAAGGTTTGTGGATATTTTATTGAAATGACTGGTGGTTTTTCATGCATTTCACAAACACTTTTCCACCATCTACTAATTGATGAATAAGTCTCTGTACTGTGGTCTTTGTGGGGTGGGCACATGGTTCTTGTACAGCAGCTTTAGACTAGCATCTTGAGCTTTAGGACAGCTTTAGACTAGCATCTTGAGCTTTAGGACAGCTTTAGACTAGCATCTTAGACTAGCTTTAGGACAGTTTTAGACTAGCATCTTAGACTAGCTTTAGGACAGCTTTTGACTAGCATCTAAGACTAGCATCTTAGCATATGCTTGGCTGGTTAGCAGCCTATAAATTTGTATCCCCAACCCCTCAGGTTGGCATGGCATTGTGTACGAAATAAACCCAGAAAATTGCCCCATCTCCAAGTGTCATCCTCTCGATGAGAGTAAGGATCTTGATATCACCAAGAGCAAGAATCCAGCGACTAACAAGTGGTATCAGAGCTATACTATCCTCGTAGCTCGAGCATCTCTGCTCATCTCCTTCTCGGCCTCGCAGCAGCCCAGCGTGCAGAGAGAGCAGCCCCATTGCCCCCGCCACTCCTCTCCGAGAGGCGGCAAAGACTCGTCGAAGCAGCCCTCTCCACGCAGCGGCCCCGAGCGCGCCATGTCCGCAGGCGATCTCGGCGCTTCGGCCGCCTCGAGCACGCGCGCCGACGCGCGCAGAGACGGCGCGCGGCGAGGGGGCGTCAAGGCGGCGGCGGCGAGCGGGCAGCGGCGAGCGAGGTGGAAGCGGCGGCGGCAGATGCGCGCGCGGCAGCGAGACGTCAAAGCTCTGCAGCGCAAAGAATAAAGCTCCATCTCTGCGATGGCGGCACGCGGATCTTGAGCCGAGAGAGAGGAGGCGCGCGGCGAAGCGCGATGATGGCGCGCAAGACGCCACGGCGCGGCGGCAGCCTTCAGCAGCGGACGCGCGGTGCGCTCTGGAGGAGCGCGCGACGGCGGCGTGACGGGTCGACGGAGAGCGCGGCCTTCACAGCGATGCGCTCTCTCCCACGTTCGCATCGTGGTCACCACGAGTACCGTGTCGTCGAGGGCGTCGGCCCGGCGGCGGTGGCCTACCTAACCAAGACCAACTATGTCGAGCGGGTGCGGTGATGAGGTAAAGCTCCAGTGCGGCATATGTGGGATGCGATCCCGTGACGGCGACGTCGACACGACAGATCGACGGCGCTGGATGCTCTCATCGCCGCAGCCCCGCCGAGATGCGATTCACGCTACCAACAAGCGGATCGCCAAATAGGCTTGGGACGCCATCGCCGCAAAGACGCACGGCAGCGACCGCGCCCGCAAGTCTACATTGCGAGCACTACGCACGGAGTGGGAGAACTCGCCTTCAAGCGGTGAGGACGTTGATGACTTTACTCTCGGCCAACACTCATTGCGAAGTTGGTGTAGTTCGGTGACGACACCTACGGCGAAGAGAGAGCGTGGAGAAGCTCTTCCGCTGCGTCCCAGAAGTACAAGCGGATGGCTCGCCGATCAAGTCTCTCGCTGGACCTCTCCACGATGACGATCGAGGAGGCGCGGTCCCCTCAAGGTCGTTGGGCGATGAGCCACGGCGCCTCTCGGGACCCGTCACCATTGGCGGAAGCTCCTCACTCGGGAGCGGTGGTGCCGGCCAAGGTGACAGGAAAAGGGAGCCTTCTTACACGACAGCGCCGCAACCGCGGCAAGCCACGCAAAGACGCCAGCAGGGCGCGAGGACGTGCCGAGGTGATGACCGTGGAGGCGCCAGCGCGCGCCACGGCAAACAAAAGCCACGACGAGACGACTCTTGCCACAAGCGCGCAAGCTTGGTCATTGGGCGTGGATTGTCGGCGACCACGACGCGCCAGCCCACGTCGCGCAGCGAGGAGGAGCGGCCGGCTCTGTTCATTGCTCATGCGAGCATCGAACTACCTCCAGCGCACCGCCGCAGATGGCTCTCTCCACCTTGACGAGCTAAAAGTGATGAATAAGTCCTCGCTGATCGTGGTCTTTGTGGGGTGTGGTAGTTTTTGCTTTTGATCGCTTTAGGACAGCATCGCTTAGGACAAAGATCTGTTTTTAGGACAAGATCTGCTTTTGCTTTAGGACAAAGATCGCTTTTAGGACAAACATTCGCTTAGGACAAGATCGCTTTAGGACAGCATATTGACCGCTTTAGGACAGCTAGATCTCTTAGCATATGCTTGGGTGGTTCTCACCTATAAATTTGTATCCCCAACCCTCAAAGTTGGCATGGCATTGTGTGAGAAATAAACAAGAAAACTTGCCCCATCTCCTAGTGTCATCCTCTCCATGAGAGTAAGGATCTTGCTATCACCAAGAGCAAGAGTCCAGCGACTAACAAGTGGTATCGAGCCTTAGTATCCTCGTAGCCCGAGCATCTCTCGCTCATCTCCTCTCGGCCTCGCAGCGGCCCACCAAGAGAGCAGCAGCCTCGGCCGTCCCCGCCACTCTCTCCGGAGACGGCAAAGAGCTCGTCGGCGACCCTCTCCACGCAGCCCCGATGGCGCGCCATGTCCGCAGGCGATCTCGGCCTTCGGCCGCCTCGAGCATGCGGCGTCGGCAGACGGCCGAGCTCGTCGCAGCAGCAGCAGAAGCGGCAGCAGCGCGCGCGAAAGGGCGTCAAGGCGGCGGCGGCGAGCGCGGCAGGCAGAGCGGAGGCGGAAGCGGCGGCGGCGGCAGATGCAGCGTCAGGCGGCAAAGCAGCGAGGTCAAAGCTCTGCGGCGGCGAAGCAGCAGCCCGGCTCTGTTGATGGCAGCGCCGACGCGACCTCACCGCTGGAGAGGAGGCGCGCAGGCGGCGCACCGGCGGCGCGCGCAAGACGCCACGAGCGCGGCGGCAGCCTCAGACAGCGCGACGCGCGGTGGCGCTCTCGAGGAGGCGCGCGCGGCGGCGGCGACGGTCGACGAGAGCGCGCCTTCACAGTAACGCGGCTCTCCCGCTCGGCATCGTGGTCACCACGAGTACCATTGCCGTCGAGGACGCGGCCCGGCGGCGGTGGCCTACCTCACCAAGACCAACTACGCCGAGTGGGTGCGGTGATGAGGTGAAGCTCAGTGCGGCATATGTGGGATGCGATCCGTGACGGCGACGCCGACCACGACCAGGATCGACGGCGCTGGATGCTCTCATCGCCGCAGCCCCGCCCGAGATGCGATTCGCTACCAACAAGCGGATCGCCAAAGAGGCTTGGGACGCCATCGCCGCAAAGACGCACGGCAGCGGCCGCGCGCGCAAGTCTACACCGCAGCACTACGACGGAGTGGGAGAACGGCCTTCAAGCCGGTGAAGACGTTGATGACTTTGCTCTCCGTCTCAACACTCGCTGCGAAGTTGGTGCGATTCGGTGGCGACACCTACGGCGAGAGAGAGCGTGGAGAAGCTCTTCCGCCGCGCCCCAGAAGTACAAGCGGATGGCTCGCCGATCAAGTCTCTGCTGGACCTCTCCACGATGACGATCGAGGTGGCGTTGGGTCGCCTCAAGGTCGCCGACATCGATGAGCCACAGAGCCTCTCGGGACCCGTCACCATTGGCGGAAGCTCCTCCTCACTCGGGAGCGGTGGGATGCCGCCAAGGTGACAAGAAGAAGGAGCCTTCTTCCACGACAGCGCGCGCAAGAGTGGCAAGCGCGCAAGCGCGCAAAGGCGCCAGCGGCGCGATGCCGGCAAGCAAAAGCAAGACGAGACGACTCTTGCCACAATGCGCAAGCTTGGTCATTGGGCCAAGGAGTGTCGATACCACGACGCGCCAGCCCACGTCGCGCAGCAAGCGAGGAGGAGGAGCGGCCGGTCTGTTCATTGCTCATGCGAGCATCCCCGCAAGGAGGGCAAGGTGCTCGCTGCGCAAGGCCCTCTATGGCTTGCGACAGCACCGAGGGCGTGGAACGCCAAGTTGGACTCCACACCGAAGGGATGGGCTTGAGCAAAGTCCGCACGAGGCGGCCATCTACGGCGGGCGGTGGAGAAAATGCCTGGCGGTGGGTGTCTACGTCGACGACTTGGTGATCATCGGCACCAAGGATGCGAGGTGGCGGCATTCAAGGAAGCGATGAAGGCCACCTTCCGGATGAGTGACACGGGTCTCTCCTTCTACTTAGGGATCGAGGTGCACCGGGATGATTCCGGATCACGCCGGCTGCATCGCCACGCCAAGCGCGTCGTTGAGCTAGCTGGGCTCACCGATCGCAACCCGCTCTCACTCCAATCGAGGAGAGGGAAGGCGAGCCGCGACAAAGACGACGGAGGTGGACGCCACGCGATCTGGCGTCTTGTGGGAGCCTTCGCTACCTCGCCCACACACGGCCGGACTTGGCATTCTCCGTCGGCCACGTTAGTCGGTTCATGCAACGACCGACGACGAGCATCGCAGTCGTGAAGAGGATCATCCGCTACGTTGCGGGGACTCTTGACCACGGCCTCCATTACACGAGGTGTCCCGTGCGGCACACCGTCGCACAATGACAGCGACCACGCAGCGACATCGACACCGGAAGAGCACAAGCGGGATTCTCTTCTTCCTCGGCAAGTGTCTCGTTCATCGCGGCGATCCAAGCGGCGGTGGTGGCCTGTCGGTGTGAGGCCGAGTACATAGCGGCTTCCACCGCTCGACTCGAGCACTCGCTCGCTCGATCGCGGTGATCTCTCGGCAGGACACAAGCAATGGAGCTCGGGGTGGACAACAAGTCCGCTCTAGCCTCGCAAAGAACCCGTTTTCATGAACGAGCAAGCACATCCGGGTGAAGTATCATTTCATCCGAGGTCGCTGGATGAAGGAAGCATCAAGGCAAGCTACATCAACACCACGGATCGACTTGCGGATCTCGCTCACCAAGCCTCTTGGAAGGATCAAGTTCCTTGAGCTCGCTCCAAGATCGGGATGGTTCAACCCTCCCACAAGACGACGCACAAGACTTAGGGGAGAATGATGAATAAGTCTCTGATCTTGTGGTCTTTGTGGGGCCGTGGTAGTTTTGTTTTTTTGATCGCTTTAGGACAAACATTCGCTTTTAGGACAGCATCGCTTTTAAGACAAAGATCTGCTTTTGCTTTAGGACAACATTCGCTTAGGACAAGATTCGCTTTAGGACAAGATCGCTTTAGGACAGCATATTGACCGCTTTAGGACAGCATCTAGGATAGCATCTCAAGATATGCTTGGTGGTTCTCACCTATAAATTTGTATCCCCAACCCTCAAGTTGGCATGGCATTGTGTGAGAAATAAACAAGAAAATTGCCCCATCTCCTAGTGTCATCCTCTCCATGAGAGTAAGGATCTTGCTATCACCAAGAGCAAGAGTCCAATGACTAACGGCGACCACGCAGCGACATCGACACCGGCAAGAGCACAAGCGGGATTCTCTTCTTCCTCGGCAAGTGCCTCGTTAGTGGCGATCGATCAAGCGGCAGTGGTGGCCTGTCCACCGTGTGAGGCCGAGTACATAGCGGCTTCCACCGCCGACTCAGCGCTCTGCTCGCTCGATCGCTTGGTGATCTCTCGGCGAGAGACACCGGCGGTGGCGCTCGGGGTGGACAAACAAGTCCGCCGGCTCGCAAAGAACCCGTTTTCCACGAATGGAGCAAGCACATCCGGGTGAAGTACCACTTCATTCGAGGTCGTTTGGATGAAGGCGACATCAAGGCGAGCTACATCAACACCACGGATCAACTTATGGACCGCTCACCAAGCCTCTTGGGAGGGTCAAATTCCTCGAGCTCTACTCTAGGATCGGGATGGTTCAACTTTCCCACAAGACGACGCACAAGACTTAGGGGGAGAATGATGAATAAGTCCCTGTACTGTGGTCTTTGTGGGGTGGGCACATGGTTCTTGTACAGCAGCTTTAGACTAGCATCTTGAGCTTTAGGACAGCTTTAGACTAGCATCTTAGACTAGCTTTAGGACAGTTTTAGACTAGCATTTTAGACTAGCTTTAGGACAGCTTTTGACTAGCATCTAGGACTAGCATCTTAGCATATGCTTGGCTGGTTGGCAGCCTATAAATTTGTATCCCCAACCGCTCAGGTTGGCATGGCATTGTGTAAGAAATAAACCCAGAAAATTGCCCCATCTCCAAGTGTCATCCTCTCGATGAGAGTAAGGATCTTGCTATCACCAAGAGCAAGAATCCAGCGACTAACAAATAGAAGTACTATTAGTCAATGGATTGGATCATTGGAATTTTGGAATAGTGAGTCATTACTCATTACTGATATCTTATCTTTGCCTGCTGTCCTCATTTTTAATTCGACCGCCTAGGCCCCGCTTAGGTCCCCTAGGCGCTAGGCGCCACCTAGCCGCCCACCTAGCACCTAGCGCCTTCTTGAACACTATAACAAAGTGGTTTCAATGGAGTGACACTACTTTGCTCCTCAAGACAATAATGCAGATCCGGTGTCTCCTGCTATGCAGGCGGTGCATGACCCAACAGCAAAGTTGCTTGAAGATGGTGCATAAGCAGCCAAAGATATAGTGCTCATTGATGTACCATCCGCCCGCCCCCCGTCCCTGTACCACTACATGTCACCTAGGGAGTTTGATAGAAGGTATATGCCATATAAGTTAATCAACAGAGTATCAACAATTCTATTTGGCAACGAGTGCACAACATCAGCAGTATGTCGAATATTTTTAATGGAAGGAGAACAACAAGCCATTTGCATAGTAGGTGAGCCCAACTGGGTAATCGTAAACTAGAGGGGTCAATTTTAACCAAATACCATTGTGTAGAGGGACTAAAGGTGCCATTTAACCTTAGTAACACTGTAAGATTCTTTCCCTGATTCCAGATTAGCAGCTGATTTTCTGATAATTAACAAGTCCATGGCTTAGTCAACAAGACTATATCAATGAGTTCTAGGAGAAAATGTTTAAAGTTATTTTCTTTACTGTTAAACCAACAAGTATTGAATTTGATTTTCTTGAACCCTGGTAAACATATATTATGTTATGAATATTGTGCACATATTGAAGAGGCCCAATGGGCAATATATATAGGTAGTACAAAGGGATATTACAAGGGAATATGCCGATTCCTATTCTATCTCTAATACTCTGATCTCTAATGCCCTTAACACCCCCCCTCAAACGCAAGGCGTATGCAATAGCATTGCATTTGAAAAAGGGTTAATACTAAAACAAGGAATATCCGACGTCCGAGTCTTGATAATGTCGTCGTTGCGTGCAGTTTTTGAATAAACTGTCAAATCAAGCCGAAGGGGAATAGATAGAGCATGGCGGCGCAGTGCACAAGGTGCAGAAAACGCGCGGCGGCCTTAGAAACTCGGGGCGGCGGCTAGAGAAGCGGCGGCATCATGATGACTTCTACGATCTGCACGCGGCTCAGAGAGTAGAGCGGCTGCTGCTGCCATGCAAAAGAAAATTTCTACACTTCTATGACTGACAATAAATTTGTGGACTCGCACGACTTGGATGAACTGGAAATTAGAACTACGGACTTGGATGGACCCAACGGAAAACTCGAAAACAAAAGACTCCAAAACTGACTCAAAAGAACACAGACACTAGCAGCAACATAATAACCCGTCCATCTCTCCCAACCATTAACCCATCCATCTCTTCCCTCTCTCTCACACCCCCTCCCTCACACTCGCTCTTCACACGCCTGGCGTCCGCACAGAGCGAGCGCGCTCCCTCCCTCCCTCAGAGAGAAGAGGAGTGATGGGCGCCAGAGGGGCGGTGCGGGAGAAGCCGCGGCGGTGGGATCCGACGGCGATCAGGGGGAGAAACGGCGGCGGCGGCGACTAAAGAGCGGTGCGCGGCGCGCGCGGCGTGGGCACGGCATCGGGAGCCGGATCCGGCGGGGCAGCGGTCGGCCGGCCGGCAGAGGTGGCGCGCCATCGGACGGCGGGAGAGCCGGATCTGGCGACGGCGGAGAGAGGGTCGGATCCGATCGGATCCGGCGTGGAGGCCGGATTGGGCCTTTAGATCCGGGGAGATGACGTCCGCCCGGCTACTCAAGGGCGACGGTGGCCAGAGATGAGGCGACGGTGGCCTAAAACGAGGTGGCGTCCCCCGGGGCGGGACGTGGCTGGTGGTGACCGGATCTGGGCACGTCGCGGCTGGCAGCGACCAGATCCGACAGGGTTCACGATGTGTTTCGCGGCGACGGTCCAAGCGGGCGCAGTGGATCCGGCCGGATCCAGAAGAGGCGACCGAATCGATCTCGGGGCGGGCACGGCGGCCGGGACGACGCCGGATCTGAGCGGCGGCCGGATCGAGCTCGGCGGCGCGGCGGCCGGACGACGCCGGATCCGGCGGGCGCGGCGGATCTGGGACCACGTCCAGGAGGCGGCGGCCGGATTGAGCTCGGGGTGGGCGCGGCGACGGCGGGATCTAGCGCGACCGAAAAGAGGTGGCCGCCCCGGGAGTGAAGATCGCGCCTCCCGGGGCAGCAGCAGCGGAAGAGGATCGAGAGCTAGAAGGCAGCGGTGGCGTCTACTGTAAACCCTAACCTTTGCTCTGATACCATGTTATGAATATTGTGCATATATTGAAGAGGCCCAATGGGCAATATATATAGATAGTACAAAGGGATATTACAGGAGAATATGCCGATTCCTATTCTATCTCTAAAACTCTTATCTCTAATACCCTTAACATATTACAGGAACCATTCCAGTAGTACGTGAAATATGGTGCTTCGAAGAATCAGAATTGTAAAACTTGCCAGGCAGTAGGCAGATGGATCAAATAGTAAAAACGTGAACATTGAACATAAATCACTAATAGAAACTGCTGATAGAAAAAAAATTATAAGAACAGACCTGCACATTCTTATCAGAATCGGAAACTACAAGGCTCAATGTGCTTCCATCAATTAAGAACTCAGTTGCAAAGCAATCAAGAGATCCAAAATCTTTTGCCAGCAGACTCAGTTGAGAACCTTGCTCTTTCCAGCTAAGAAAATATATGCTTTTATGAATATCACCAAACAAAACAAAGTTTTTGACCTGTCAGGGCATGAAAAGAATCTCAGAGGACTGCATGTTTTTCAGGACAATGCACCCACCAATACAATCAGTGTAGCCCACTGCAACATGGCATGATGTACAAAACAAATATCATATGGACACGAAATCAAAGCAATGGGACAGGCAGACATAATAATCAAATCTGAAAACTGGAATCTAATTATTATGATTTATGTAAGCATTAAAATAATTGGATCATATCATTTGGCCAAGAAATAAACATAGGAATCATATCGGTGATAGAATGTACTTAAGGCCTTGGAAGATCATATCATTTTCTTAGCCAAATGTACATTCTAATGCTAGGTTGCTTGGATATGGCAATAGTGCTACACGATACGGATATGCCAATACCACGACACACCATTTTCCCGAAAAACCACCGATCTGGCGATATGTGCATGCATGCATGCATGCATACATACATACAAATAAATAATTAATATATAGATTTATTTTGATTTTGTAAATTATATTTAATATTTTAAATCATTATATGGGACAATAATTTCAACTTCACACCACTTACTGAAATAGAGCCGCAGAAGATCCTAGACAACCTGTCACAAGGCAAAAAGAAGTCCAACTGCACAATAGCAAAAGGCTGTAGAACAAGCACCAGTCCCAACAACTGCAACCCCCCTCATTTTCTTTACTACACCTTCCCCCTTTGTTCTTCCTCTTCACGCAGGGAAACTCCATCACTTCTCCATCCTCCTAGCCTCTTAGGCTCCTCTTAGCCATGGCATGGCATGTCTCGCTGGAGAAGATTCGATAGAAGCACAAAAGAGGTCACCGGCCACCGGCTCAAGGCCAGAGTGTCCAGCATGAGCAGCAGCGGTAAGGCCACAGAAGCACTGCTAAAGGCCTGCAGCAGATGAGCCCCAGCAAGTATCCAGAAAGTATCGGGGAAGTATCTAGAAAGTATCCGGAGTTTTTTTTTAAAAAAATCGGGTTTTCTGGTATGTCTCAGGCACGTATCCAGCCGTATCCAATACATATCCCGATACTGATACGAGGATTTTCAGCCGTATCGGGGTAATGTAGTTCTAATGTTGGCAGAAGCCTGAATTGGAGATCTATGTTACTACTTACTGGCCAGATTCCAACATGCCACCTAAGCCTGGCACTTCTATTTACTCTTTCAAGTCCAAAATAGATGTTTTAGATATGTGTACGGAGTAAAAGGAAAAGGCTAATGCCCAGTTCTTTATGTGTTTGCACTTTACTAATTAGTCCTGGAAACATATGAAAGTGCTGGGAGGTTATTTATACCTATCAGCATTAAAGATGGGCATTGGAGAAAAATGTGCCTACAGAAAGCAAAACAAGAAGTACTAAAGCACCTAAGTTACTAGCTAAAGCATGTAGATTGAACCAAAGGTTGTGCAATACTCACAATGTTCAAGCTCACAACATGCAAAGGGGCATCATAGAATGCAACGGCAGTCAATTCAGAACCAGTCCATTTGTTCAATGTGATTTTAGGACCAGAAGCTATCAGCAGATGACCTTGAAGAGATGCAACAGCTGATACAGCACCTTTACTCTCTTTTGAGTACACTTCCGTAACCTGAAATTAGTCTGTACATGTTAAAAAATGATTGTAGTAGTAATTGTAATGGCAGTAGGAACCTTTTTCACAGAATTCCAATAACGCTCCCCTGCAGTACCAGATTTTGAGAATTTTCACTTTTAGTGAAAGAGAACAGAAGCACCCGTCCTCTAGCAGCTACATCCTCCCCTTGAACATAAGCAGTCCCAATAGCCATCAGAGTTTCATTTTCCTTGGTGGTTGTGTTCTGAAGTGGAAATGCATAACCTTTTGGTGAATAATAAATTAATCTAAATAGATACGTACATTTGGTCATTGAATTTCGAAATCGGATAAATTCTAAGCCCAAACACAAAGAAAGTAGCCAGACACATTCAACTAAAAAAAGCAAAAACAACAGAAATAGAAGCTAGCAAAAATGAAGAAAATAGAAGTTGATGCGTATTTTGTTCTATCTAACATTGTATGCTGGCAGCCCAAAATTTGAATTAGAACAAGTTGATCTAGCCTTTAATTTGGTTTCAATATAAGGGGAGAAAAGAAATACATACATGTAATGTAACAATGCGCACAGTTAGAGCATTTTCAAATGATTGCATTGGAATAGTGGACCTTGTCTCCCAACGTCCACTGGGTTTCTCCAACTCTAAAATGCGAACCTCAAATTCATCAACAGTATAAGTCTTTTGGAGGTCATCAGCACTTGTAACATCGTTCTCCATGTGATGAACCAATTCTTGGTCAGCCATAGAAGAAAGAACTTGATTTAGGGGCCGAACAACCTGCAGGAACAGAAAATTAGAATCTTGAACTAGATAGTTGTACATATTTGACAATGCCTGACAACTGTAATCATATATGGCAATAACGAAACAATATTATCAATTTATCACTGAAGTAACAGGTCGCTGCTTACAGGAACAGACACAATAAGTGGATATAGGGACTGCTCTGCATAATATGTGACCTGATGTGGGGTGCCATACAAAGGAACCTGAAAAGGTACAAAATATAAAAGTTCCATATAATATGAAAAGGCTTCAAATAATTGTTGAGTACAGGTTATGCGTACAATTTTACCTTTTGAACAGGCCAGTAGTTGTCATAGTTATACGCTGAGGGCAATTGACATATCTTCAGAAAACCCTGCACCAAATAATCATGAATCTCATTTCCAATAAGAATATCTGAGAACAAATAAGCATCCAAACAACTCTTTACCTGTGATGTAACATATATAAGCCCATGACAACAATTTACATTGTGAAGAACAGTAAAGGCTTCAATGGGACCATCACATAACTGCAAAATGGAACAACTTAAATAGGATTGCACCAAGGACCAGAAAGAAAGGAAATATAAGAATAGTTAAATTTGCATGAAGTGCTATTTCGGGATAACCTACGAAAAGGAATTGATGAAGGAATCACACTCCACTATGTAAAAATGTTCATTACACTAGCAGCTTTCCAGTTGGGTAATACAAATAAAGCTTTTGAAGTTGTAAGAAACAACGCATAAATTTAGACTGATTTGGCATTTAAGTATCAGCTTAAGTCTGGAGAGTTTTAGACACTTCTCATCATGCAAATAATCAATAACAACAATAGTAATAAAATCAGCTTGCCTCAAAAAAATGAATTAACAGAGATAGTATTCCCCCAGTAAATGCAAACATTTAAATGCTTGCAAAACCACAAGATATGTTAAACATTTCAATATATACTAAGTAGAGAACCATGCTTCCTATCTTAATTTTGTTATAACATTTACAACAATTAGAGAACTAGAAGCATCTACTTAAATAACTGCAAGTGATGTAATTTTGGAACATTTGTTTGGAAATAAATAAGAAATTACAAAGTTCAGCAGAGTAAATGAATTAGGTTAAGTCAGTTGGGAAATACATGTAAACAAGTATGAAATACCTTAGGTTAAGTCAGTCGTGTGAGCATCAGGAAAAAGACATCAAGCAAATCAAAATAAGCAGCACAGAAAGATGTTAAATGAAGACAATTAATAACTTGAGCATAACATTTGAATACCTGTGGATGCACCCGAAATCGTTGTCGACAAACCATAATCCAGGCTGGCCTCGATCCACTAAGAAACAATCCTTCATAACCCCCAACATTGTTGAAAATTGTAATTCTTGGTCGTGCAAGACTAGATATGTCTTCTCGTGATGTGATGTCAATAGAAACCCGATGAAATCTCAAATTTCTGAGTCTTGAATCACTGGCATTTCCAAGATCAGCACAACCATGAGGTGACAATGAAGCACCTTTTGTGTTGCTATCCAAACCTTCATAGCAATAAGCATGGTAACACAACAATGTCCCATCGTTCAATAATCCGAAGAGGAATGGCCGACTGAACTGACCAGACCATCTATGCATTGCAAGCTCAACTGTCCGAATGTTATTCGCTGCTTCTTTCTTTAGGGAACCTTTAATATCATCCTGTCTTTCTTTCACACTATCCTCAG
Source organism: Dendrocalamus sinicus (assembly GCA_036346575.1). NCBI lineage: Eukaryota > Viridiplantae > Streptophyta > Magnoliopsida > Poales > Poaceae > Dendrocalamus > Dendrocalamus sinicus. The sequence goes on from CM070652.1 coordinate 21,467,186, forward strand.
TAAAACCCTGAGCAAATGCATCAACCAAAAGAGTCCCTCCAGAAATGAAATTCTCCACAGAGAAAACACATCTGAAACTAGGCACTTCAAAAATTTCCAGTTTACCACTTTCATAACAGATGATGCAATATATGTCAGACTGATCATGAGATGAACTATCATTGCCATCAATTGCCTCTGTAATACCAGTAGATAGCCATGCATCACTACGCGTCTTTTTCAGCCATGGCTCAGGACCCTTGTCACGATAAAGCGTACATGCAGATATTCGCTCACTTGAGTTTGTGAATATACTGGGAGCATTGACAGAAAGAGTACAAGTAGAATGATCTGTATGAGGAAACGAAACAGCATGCATTCAATTTTTTGAATAGATGGAGATGATAGAAGTCAGCAAACAAAATGTACTTCATTTTTTCAGTTAACTACACATGACAAAGATACAAGTTACTATTGTGCATATAAGGCCATTTAAACATTGTAGATTAAATTAAATTGTTTGTCCTTGATTTAACAGTAGTGGAATTCCTCAGAACTTCAGGAGTCCAAATTGGGCTATTCTACAAAGGTGAAGCATCTAGTATGATTTTGTGAACCCATCTTATGTGCTAACCTGTTAACTTTGCATATGGGCCATTGGATGAGGTTCAGATGGATCAAAAATTTGTGAGGTTTTCCCACGGGTTTTACCCAGGCCGTGTCCGACTCGTATATTTACTGTATCCGACACGTGTCGAGAATTTTAATAATTAAAATTAATTCCGAAATCGACCAATACGTCGCCGACACGTGTCTGAGACGTGTCCATGTCGTATCTGTGTCCGACACGTGTCGGACACGGATACGGCGGTTTTGACACGTGTCTGTGCTACAGAGGTTTTAAGGAGGTGTTGTAATTCATACATGATCTCTCTATCTATGAACAGGGATCTCACAAAGTATACATCCATGTTACTGCCTGAGATCCACCTAAATCAATTCTTCTAAACCTCACCAAAATTCACAGGTATGCACTGAAATAAGGATTCAAGCTAGATATTTCCCTTATACAACTTCTACAAACATGACATCCAATGCCTGAGTGCACAGATTTATGCACCTGTTTAGACCTAAATGAGGAAGCACCGGATTGCTAACTTCGATCTTCTGCTCTTGGGAAACTTCTGATGTGAGGTGCTATCTTATAGAGCCATATGAAAGCTATAGGAATATTTTAGTACCACTCACATTCCTATGCCTATTTTATCTCTACTATGATATCTGCGCAACTATTTTCTAGAATTACTGTCTCCAAAGTGCTGACCAACTTGACCCATTGCACGCTATAACTGCGTATTGGTAGGTTTAAATTTCAATGTTTAACTGAATTTTAGACACATCCACAGAAAAGAAGCATGAAACTAAAACACGGTTGACAAGTAGATATACCATACCTCCTACAAGAAGCTGAACTGTTCCATCAACCATCTTCAAAAGAACAAATGGATCCGCGATGGAAACAGATGCCACTCCAAGAGGCTCAGAGCTTGAAGATGATTCTGAAGTATGTGTAGTAAAGTTTAGCTCTTGTGTCATGAAAGAACCATCAAGCACACGAGCACCATTGGCATATACTTGTATGACACGCCGCCTGAAAAAATTTAAACAATAATGGAACGATGAAAAAATACTAAATGTAAAATTTTCACCAATTGTCATGAACATAATTCAACATTTACTAATGAAACATCTTCATTCATGATTCTATAAAGATGTCAAATCCTGCATGACACATGATCGCTGATGTGAAATTTAGAAATCAAGATAATTAATGGTAACTGACTTTAGAAGTTTACATGCTTTGAGATTTGTGAAAAAAAATCATGGGAGAGCACTGAAGCATATCTCTTGATATTAACCTTTCTAACATAAGACAAAACCATCAAATCAATCTTCGAGATAAAAGTACTTGGAGCAATTCATGATAAATATGATGTACCATGAAGTCCAGGTTGCTAAATTCACATGACAGATTGACAGTACACATAACTAGAAGATAACTGAAGGTACATGATGCCAACATTGCTCATTGTTTTCATAAAATGAATGTAATCTATCCATAACTTAAGGTACATGATGCCAACATTGCTCATTCTTTTCATAAAATGAATGTAATCTATCCATTTTCGCAGCAAATAATGCCAAGCTAGTACAACATAATGTGATATAAATTACAAAAAATGATTAGCAGTGAAATACCTCCCAAACAAGTTACCAGCCGCAATGGTGCTTGCTTGAACATAATAGTCAACTGTTTCAGTAACTTCCCCTAGATCATCACCTGTTTCAAGTACCTATTACAAACAATAATGTTGTATTGTCAGTAATCATTTTGTCAGAAGAAATTAGAGAGGATCAAGCCCAAAGGGAATAAACTGTATATATTAAGTTGAACAACAAAATGAAGTACTAACTGAAGAAAAACTTAAAATTTAAAAGAATCACACCACATGGCATGATAAAAGTTATAAATACTTGTTTAGTTGTTTTATAAACAAAACAAGAAGCGAAGGCAGCAAAGTATACAGAATACATGTAATTCAAAGCAGTAAAGATCTTGCTTGGAACAGGATATAATTAGGTTTGCTTTAATACTGATAGTCCCATTGCATGCAAGTCTGCAACCATTTTGGTGTAATGTCATTAACAAAATTTACCAAAGATATATGGACTTTTGCATACTGACACAGAAAAAAATAAGATTGTTTTATGTGATGTATTCTGTTGCATGCAAGTATGCAACCATTTTAGGCTATATTTGGAAGTTCACATGAAGCAACAACGGTGTTTCAGGAGGCAGGGAGCAATGTTCAAGTAGGCGCTAGGCAGGCGGCGAGGTGGGGCCTAGCGCCTAGGGGGCCTAAGCGGGGCCTAGGCGGCCGAATTAAAAATGAGGACAACAAACCAAATATGAGCAAACTGTTAGATGTGTATTACATAACTGTGTATTTACCCCATTGTATAAGGGGTTTCTTGCATATATGCCACCTGTACATGTATATATATTGGTCATTTGGCCACATGAGGAATACAAGCGTTATTCCAACATGGTATCAGAGCTGGTTTCGTCATACCTAGGGTTTCATCAGACCTGGGGTTTTTGCCTGGCTCGTGCTTATCTATTCTTTTCCACCATCGTTCGTCGCCTCGATCTGACGTCGTCGCCTCCTCAGTTTTATTGCCGTTGCTCAGATCGGGTCGTCGCTGAGAGGCGGGCCGCCGCCGTTCTCTTTCTCGGCGTCGCGGACCGCCGCTCGGGATTGCCGTCGTCGATCTCGCCTCCGCCGCTCGAGACGCCGTCGTTGATCTCGCTTCCGTCGCGGGCTGCCGCGAGGGACCAGCCGACTTTTCCGCCGCTCGGGACGCCGTCGTCGATCTCGCATCTGCCGCGGGCTGCCGCGAGGGATCCGCCGACTCTGCCTCCGCTCGGACGCCGTCTTCCCCGCCTCCGACGGCGCGACTCTGCCTCCGCTCGAGACGCCGTCTTCCCCGCCTCCGACGGTGCTCGGGATTCTCGCCTCCGCTCGTCGCCAGGATTCTCGCCGTCGCTCGTCGCCCCCGCTCGAGGCCCGCTGAGGCCGCCGTCGCCGCTGAGGCCGCCCTGCCGCCTCGCTGAGGCCGCCGCCGCCCGCCGTTCTACCCTCGCCCGAGGCCCTCTGTTTCGGTGCTTAGGTGGGGCTGCATCGGTCGGTTTTGTAAACCGGTCGGTCGGTCAGTTTGACCGAGAAAAAAAAGCAAAAAAAAAGAGATGTCTTCTTTGCAGCGCTGTTTGCATTCTCGTTGCGGTGCTCTTCAATGGTCTCAATTATCGGATGGGAGCAAAGACATGCGCATCCACATGCGTGGTCAGCGCCTTTGGGACTTTCTTACTGGCGAGTTGCCTTGCCCGTCTCGTCCTACTCCACCTGTTGAGCCTGTTCTCCCGAGGGATGCTTCCGAAGACGCTCGTACAAAGGCTTCTGAGGCTTTTGAGGATGCCATGGAGATTTTTCAGACTCGGTATGCTGCTTACAAGACATGGACTGATGAAGATGCTCGTGCCTCTGCTATTTTGGTTGCTAGCATGGAGGTGCATCTCACTGGTGATGTTGTTGGATTGGCTTCTGCACATGCGATGTGGACGCATCTATGTAGCCGCTACGAGCCATCTGGTGACTCTTTATACCTTTCTGTTGTACGACAGGAGCAGTCGCTGCAGCAGGGAGATGCCACTGTGGATGAGTTCTATGCTCAGTTGTCTGCGATATGGCGTCAGATCGACTCTTTGGGACGGATGTTTGCCTTTGTCGGTGTTGCGGCGTCGGCAGCCTCACATGGAGCTTCGTCGCATCTACGATTTTTGACACGTCTCGGCCCGAGTTTGAGCGGACTCGTGCTCGATTCTTGGCTCGTCATCCTCGTGTGACTTTGTTGGAGGCCCTTGCGCTTGTTCGATCGAGAGATTCGACTGTGGAGCGGGTGCGCTATCATCGGCATCATCACTTCCTTCGATTTTGGTGGCTTCTCCGCTTCTACACCGTTGTGCCTTTGCCTCCACCAGCTGTGCCTCCACCAGTGATAGCTGTTGTTGGTAAGGGCCTTCATTGCACCTATTGTAACAAGGATGGACATGTGGAACAGTTTTGCTACAAGAAGAAGGATCTTTGTCGTGGTGCTTGTCCTCCGAGGGGCACTGGAGTTTCCTCCTCTCGTGAGTTACGCACGCGCGACACTCGGCAGACTTCTCACATTGCTAAGCCGCATGGTTGCTCTCGCATCGTGCGGTTCTGCTTGGTTCTGCTGCTCAGTCTTCCAGTGAGAGACCACCTTCTACTTCTTCCTCCTCAGGTACATCACCTTGGATTCTTGATTCTGGTGCTTCTTTTCATATGACATCTGATTCCACCTGTCTTACTTCCATTAGTCCTTTAGGTACTCCTATCACCGCCCACACAGATGGTACCTCTCTTTCATCACAGACGAGGCACTCTTTCAAATTCCTCTTTTCATGTTCTGCTTGTGTCTCATGTTCCAAAACTAACCATGCGACTCATATCGGTGGCAGTTCATCGATCATGGTTGTCGTGTTATTTTCGATTCGACTCTTGTTGTGTTCGGGATCGCCGCACGAGACTCGGTTGGTGCGGCCTCGCCGCCGTGACTCCCAACGGCTTTGGGAGCTTGATCGCCGCCTTCCTTCCGCGCCCGATCGGTCTTCTCGCCTCCACCTCTGCACTGCTGCAGCCTCCACCGCTTCGTTTGCTCAGTGGCATCATCGCTTAGGACATCTTTGTGGTTCCCGCATGGCTTCTTTACTTCGTCGAGGTCTTCTAGGGTCTGTATCTGGTGATGCTTCTCTACATTGTCAGGGTTGTAAGCTTGGCAAACAGCTACAACTCCCTTATCCTTCTAGTGAGTCAGTGTCTCAGCATCCTTTTGACCTTGTTCATTTTGATGTATGGGGACTAGCTCCTTTTGTTTCGAAAGGTCATAGATATTATATCATTTTTATTGATGATTTTTCTCGCCATACATGGATATATTTTATGTCATCTCGTAGTGAGGTTTTATCTATCTACAAGACCTTTGCCACCATGATTCGCGACTCAGTTTGACTCTCCTATTCGTGTTTTTCGCACCGATTCATTGGAGAATACTTGTCGGGAGTCTTCGTGGCTTTCTTCTTTGGCAGGCACTCTCTCGATTTTCTTGTCCAGTACTCATGCTTAGAATGGTGTGGTGAGTGCAAGCATCGTCATCTTCTTGAAACACTCGTGCTCTCATGATTGTTTCATTGTTCCACCACATTTTTGGCCGAGGTCGTTTTCTCGCCACTTTCTTGATCAACGTTCGCCCTCTCGCTCTGCAGGTAGGATTCGATTGAGCGTCTCGTGGCTGCACTCGATTATTCCGACTTCGCCTCTTTGGGTGTGTGTGCTATGTTCTTCTTGCACCTCGTGAGCGCACCAAACCGACCGCTCGATCGGTTGAGTGTTTTTCAGGCTCTGATCTTGAGCACAAGGGATATCGTTGTTGGGATCTGTTGGCGACGGATGCGGATTTCTCGGGATGTTACTTTTGATGAGTCTCGTCCTTTCTATCCTCATCCGTCTCCTTCCTCCACTTCAAGATCTCGTTGAGCCGCTTTCATTTCGACTTTTCCTTCCGGTCCTATAGTCACCACTCCACCACGCCTTTGGTCTCTCGGTACCTCCTCCGTCAAGCACCTTCTTCATCACCGCCATCCTCTCCCGAGGTCGCTCCCGATCTTGTTCCTTCTTATCCTCTCTACTATACTCGTCGCGCGAGTTGAGTTTCTTCCGATATGCCCTCTCCTTCGACGGGTCATCTCCTTGTTACTCCTCGTTATAGTCTTCGCGATCGCGATCTATTCGGCCTCCGAGCGTTTTGGTTTCTGCCGCAGCGACTCTTGCCGAACCGACTTCTTATCGTGATGTTGTTGTTCATCAGAGTGGCGACTGCGATGGCGAGATCGCTGCCCTTGAGCGTACTGGCACGTGGGATCTTGTTCCTCTTCCTGCGCGTGTTACTCCTATCACGTGCAAGTGGGTCTATAAGGTTAAGACTCGCTCTGATGGTTCTCTCGAGCGTTACAAGGCTCGTCTTGTCGCGCGTGGTTTCCAGCAGGAGCATGGCCGTGACTATGATGAGACTTTTGCTCCTGTCGCTCACATGACCACCGTTCGCACTCTTCTTGCTGTGGCCTCTGTTCGACAGTGGTCTATCTCTCAGTTGGACGTCAAGAATGCCTTTCTCAATGGCGAGTTGCGTGAGGAGGTCTACATGCAGCCACCCCATGGGTATTCATTCTCGAGGTATGGTTTGTCGTCTTCGCCGATCTCTCTATGGCCTCAAGCAAGCTCCTCGTGCCTGGTTTGATTGTTTCTCCTCTGTTGTCAAGCTGGTTTTTCAGCGAGTGCTCATGATCCTGCTCTTTTTATCCACACTTCATCTCGTGGTCGGACGCTTCTCCGTTTGTATGTTGATGATATGATCATTACTGGCGATGATCTTCAGTATATCACTTTTGTCAAGGAGCGGCTTCATGAGCAGTTTCTTATGTCTGATCTAGGTCCTCTTCGCTACTTTCTTGGTATTGAGGTTATTTCTACTCCTGAGGGTTTCTATCTGTCCCAAGAAAAGTACATCCAGGATCTTCTTGATCGTGCATCTCTTACTGATTAGCGGACAGCTGAGACTCCCATGGAGCTTAATGTTCATCTTCGTCCCACGGATGGTGAGCCTCTTGCTAATCCTACTCGCTATCGTCATCTTGTTGGGAGTCTTGTTTATCTTGGTGTCACTCGTCCTGACATTTCGTACCCTATGCATATCTTGAGTCAGTTTGTTTCAGCTCCCACTCAGCTCCACTATAGTCATCTTCTTCGTGTTCTACGATATCTTCGTGGAACTATCTCTCGTCTCTTTTTCCCTCGCTCCAGCTCTTTCTGACTCGGGCATATTCGATGCCACACTGGCTAGTGATCCCTTTGATCGCCGGTCTCTCTGTGCTTATTGTGTTTTTCTTGGTGGTTCTCTCATTGCTTGGAAGACTAAGAAGCGCATGCATTTTTCGTTCGAGTCCGAGGTGAGTTGCGAGCTATGGCTTTGTTGATCATGAGGTTACTTGGCTACGGTGGTTACTTGAGGATTTTGGTGTTTGTTTCGCACCGACTCCTCTTTTGTCCGACAAGACAAAGTGCTATTAGCATTGCTAAAGATCCGGTGAAGCATGAGCTTACAAAGCATATTGGTGTTGATGCTTCCTACATGAGAACACAGTGCAAGACCAGTTGTTGCTCTTGATATGTGCCTTAGAGATTCGGTTGGCAAATTTCTTCACAAAGGCACAAACCAGGGTTCAGCACAGTTTTCATCTCTTCAAACTTCATGTTGTTGATCCACCATAAGTTTGAGGGGGGTGTTAGATGTGTATTACATAACTGTGTATTTACCCCATTGTATAAGGGGTTTTTGCATATATGCCACCTGTACATGTATATATATTGGTCCTTTGGCCACATGAGGAATACAAGCGTTATTCCAACACAAACATGCATATATATTTAATGTAAATGGCTAAATGCTTAATGTGAAGTTGTAAAACCTGCAGATGTATGGGTCTTCACGGAAGAAAATCAAGAGAAAAGGACTACTTTGCAATATCGCAGACTTTAGAGGACTAAATAGCAAAATTGTCAATCCGTGCGCTCAATAAATCCCCACCCCGGCCGAATCGCCCCGACCCCGGCCGAATCCCTAGCTTCTCCTCTCCTCCCTCTACTGCGGTCGGCGACGCCTCTCCTCCCTCAACTCCGGTCGGCGCCGAGGCCAAGGCATCTCGCCACCGCGCCATCTACAGCTCACCGGCCACTACTCTATATCCTCCTCTCACCGCCATGCTTCCCCGCCAGTTCGACGCGCCACCCCGACTCCACCGCGCCGCACCGTCCTTCACCGCCTCCTCCAAACCCTGTGCGGTCGCCCCCTCTACAGCGCAGCGCCGTCGCCAAAGCCCAGGTTCGTCTTTTCCTCTTTCCTGGCCTCCGATTGCTTCTCTCCCCCTCCTCCGACACACCTCCTTTCCACCTCCGGCAGCCGCCATGGCCAAGCCAAACAATCTCCGTGCGGCGACGGCTCCGCCTTTGACCGCCGACGCCCGCTTAGGCGGGCTGGCCGCCTAGCCTGCCGATTTTGGCCAAGGCGCGGCGGCGGGGCTCTGCCCAGCGCCTAGGCCCGCCCAGGCGGCCGCCTAGAACCGACTTCTTGAACACTGGCAGGGAGTGTGTTTGAACTTTGAAGAATAAACCAAAGTTGTTTTGAGAATGGAAGTGCACACATTAAAGGGAAGTGTAGTGAACTGCTCAGCAGTAATTCTAAGCTCCTTCCGCATCACGACTTTTAATTCCTTTTTCATGAGAACAGTACAGGAGAAAACTACTGGAATATATTAACAATACTAACAAAAACATAAAACTGTACAATGGGTCATTGAGACCAAAGGAAGGCGTCAAGTCTACAGGAAAATGAAAATCAAACACAAAAGGAGCAGGAGGCCAATAACAACTCCATGACAAAGCAAAAATATGTATACATTGAAGATATCCTTGCAGAAGATTTAAGTCCTGAAATACACAGCTAAACCATTAATTTACAAACATATAATGTTTTTGCAGGCTTGCAACACCTAGACATCACAGCATGTCTCTAAAAAAGTTTAAAATGAGAATCCAAGTCTCAGTAAACCTACTGAAAGTACAGCAATCGTTCACCTCACCATAGAGACATCAAGCCAAAAGAACCTTTAGCAATTGTACTTTACATTGAGATAGTCAACTCAAGTCTGGAGAACTTCCATATTCTAACAAGGAAATTTTGGCTTTGTAGCACGGAAAGATCACCACTTTGGCTAAACATCACTGAATCATTCTAGTTTACTTTATACCACCAAAGTTTCCCACTATTCCATTATTTGCCACTCAGTCAGCTTCTGCCAATGATTTATTTCCTTTTCCCAATTTTTTTTGGATATGAAGACAAGAAATGGCAAGATTGCCCTTGGACTAAACCTGTTAAGCCCAACCAGGACCAAACCCATTCACTCCTCTACTCTCTGACACTGACAGCGGCCAAGAAACTACGGCGAGGCAAGACTGATGGCAGCATGTGGATTCCTCTCCCTCTCTCTCCCTACCTCCGATTGTTGGCCAGCTGAAATTGCAATAGCGACAGAGATGGGCAACAGCCCCTAAATATTGACTAGCAAATGGACGATGGCCAAGAACGGTGGTGATGGAGAAGGACAACGACCACATCAAAATCTTCAGTGACAGCCCCACCTCCCTCAACCGTGACATTTGCTGCAGTTCCTCGCCCTCCCCTATGGGTCGCAGAAGTGGCAGAGAAGAAGGACAAGGAAGCGGCAAAGGTCAGATTTGCAGAAGCAAAGGGTCAAGGAAGTCACTGGCAGTGGAGAAGAACTTGTCAGAGGGTGAGAAATAGTGTTGGCCAAAGTTAAGTTGGGCAGCGATAGATAGTGCCTTGTGTCCGGAATTGGAGGTCGTAGTATCCAGCAAGGGTGAAGTCACTGACAGCCTCGACGGAGACCGAACTGCATGAGCAAGGTGGAGAACAGGATGTTAGCCATGGAGACTAGAGAGCTAGTGGAAGGCCTGGTGGCGGTAGTGAATTGCAGCAATGGCCAGCAATGGAGTTGATGTTGGGCAGCATCGCAGTATGAAGAGCATAGAGAGGGAAGCTACTAGAATGGGGGAAAAGGGACTTACTTAACAGCATAACTCCTTGAAAGTGACAGAGTGGCAAAATAATCGAAGTATCGAACGGAGGGAAACTTCGGTGGTAAAGTGAACCAGATCGATTCAGTGGTATTTAGCCAAAATGGTGATTCTTCAGTGCTACAGAGCTAATTCTTCTTCTACCAATACCACATATGCCTTATTATTATGTGGACTCGCTAACATGTCATGCAAACTAAGGCACAGATTTTGAACTCTTAGAGGTGGGTCATGTGGGACATGTTATGTCACGTGTACCTTCCAACTTTCACAATCATACAAGATGTCGTTTGGGACAGAAGAGAAAGAGAAGGTTCAAGACATATATGTATTTAGGTCCCATTTTGTCTCTCCTCTTCTTTTTTTTTTTGGCATGTCCCACATCAACCATATTTGTGTATTTCGACAAACATGCATGAATTTTTTGAGGATTTTTAGGATCTTTGTAATATCCCAACCAGGATGGGAGCTGTTACCCCTAGTACCATTTTGGCCTTTCCCATGAAAAGAACTCCATGTTTAGTTCCACATGACCCATACTGATAAAAAACATATTAGTTCACCGTATCCACAGCAAAAAATATACATCTCCAAAGGAAACGAACACGAAATCAAATTTATGTTACCATTGTCCGGCTCTCTAGGCTTATTATCAGATATGCATGGTATTCATTATCTTCTATGGTATGTCCGCGGGAACTCTTATAGTAAACTGTCCAAATACCTCTGCAACCTGGTAATTCCACCTAGATAAATTAAGAACAAATATAAGTAAACAGAAAAGTAAATAACGAAATTGAGGTTTCCATGAAAAATCGAAAAACAAAGGGGGCATATTGATATTGACTAAATACCAGTAATATTATGTTACGAGGGGGTTACTATTTGACATGCTAACTTAGTTTTACTTAACTGTGAATAGTCCACACAAATTTAGCATTGCATAGCATCAACAAAATTCAAAATACAAACTGCAAGTATGTCAGGTTAGCTAGCATTATTGACATTCTTACAAGAATTTGAAACTATCTAAGTACACATGGAAAACATGATAAAGCATTAGCTTCTTCCCAAAAGAATGAAAGCAAGTAGCTGAAATGAAAAACAAAAAAGTGCACCTCGGTAATTAAATCAGGACGAATAGATTGTTGAAGGACAGAAAGAGTTCCATTCTTACCATGACCAGAACAGCACACCTGAAACAGAGCTAATAATGTTACAAAGAGTGTAGCTGAAATGAAGAGCCAAAAAAACATGCACCTCAGTAACAAAATCAGGACTCGTAGATTGTAGAATTTCCTTTCACAATTTCACTAAAGTGACAGAGATTTATGCAAAAGGTGGTAACAGAAAATAAAATATTAAGATCACATAACACAAGCATAATGATTAGCACGTGCAGAATGTGTGATTCAATAGCATATAATGGAGGACCATTGAAGTCAACATACACAGTAAAAGGACACAAAACAACTGTTGATTACTGATATACATGGTTCCACTTTTATGTTTTTATGTAGTATACAGTATTAATTATAAATGTTTCACTTTTTTAATATTGTACTTGTTGTCAGGGTTCAATTTACCTGTTCTGGTAAAAATCCTGGACCCCTCCAGGGAACCCAGTAACAGAAAGTTTCCTGGTAGATTCCACTAAGGTGCTCTTATTTTCTTTGTCTTTCTTATTTTTCAATTTGTTTCCTTCACCCCAAAATCTAATGAGATTCTAAATAGCACCTAATATCTCCAAAGCAGGCTAGTACTAATCCCATAAACCACCAGGAATTTCAATAACCGGCTGTAAGTGGCCGGCTACTACCAGGATTTGGAACCTTGCTTGTAACACCCATTCTGCAAATCAACAACAAACCACATACACGCATTCAACAATAAAAGTTAATACTACTGAACAAGATATACCTAATTATAACCAAAGACTAAAAGATAAGTGTGTCATGAAACTGACCAACTCGTAATTGCTTTGCTTCGCATTTCCTGTCACATTGGGATCTGCATTGGTTCTTAAACCGTATGAAAAATCTTTCAGAGGACCAACATTGATGAAGGCATCTCTCACAATGTATGAGATCTTCTGTAAAGTAAGAGTTAAGTAAAATAAATCAGCGACAGGAAAGAAACAAAGGCAAGAAACTATGATATTATGAAAAACAGGAACTCATTGTGTATAATTTAAAGATAGATAGTAATTGGAAGTGGTAACTAACAAGAGGCTGTAAAGGACTATTTAAAATTAGAACATGATTCTAACTCCACAGAAGTTGGATATAATCTGAAAGGTACCATGCAACTTGAAGTAATATTCAAACCTGTGCTGACTCCAGACTGTTTGGCACCATATTATTCTGAAAAGAAAGTTCCTCAACACTGGTCACATCCTGTAAAACGTCAGAGGGCATACTCTTTAGACGCTTGGAAAAAGGCAGGTCACCTTCAATATCAGCGGACCGCTACACAAGTAGATCACTATATTTCAGTAATCAATTATTCAAGGGACAGTCAGCGCTTAGTATATTTTCCAAAAGCTCAATACTACATGTGTGACAAATGGCTGTACATAACCAGAAAGATGTACGGAAGAAGATTCATACATTATAGAAACCATTGAGAACCTAACAAAACAATTGCAACACACTAAATACTAACAATTTCGAGAACCACCAAAAGCTCTATATAACGCAGAAGAGAAGGTGTGATTGTGCAAGTTAGCTTCATCCAGCAGTTTTAGCCTGGCAACTCAAGCTGACGTTAAGCAATACACTTCAAATTTTTTCCTATGCTGACATTCCTAGCACATCAAGCTAAAAGAAATTGCTACGTGGGTCAAGCCAGATCCAATGGCGTCTATCTATTTTATCAGAAAACATTTTACTCTAAAACAATAAGCTGGCGGAAAATAGTTACATTCAAAATTAAAAGCCATGTTAGCCATTACAGTATAAAGTAGTAAAACAGATATACATTTTTTTTGAAACATAGGCCCCTGAATTGTTTCAAATGAATGTAAATTTGTAAAAGCCTTGCAATAGCATTAATTCCTTGAAAGTCCGTTGCCTCACGGATGACAACAAAAATTCACCTCACTTGAAATGGATAATACTCCCTCTGTTACAGTTTTACTAAATGATGCCGTTTCGACATTGACGCAATATCCAATGTACATCTTTGACTATCAACTTTTATTGTAATATTAGTAAAAATATATAAAAAGTGTAGTACTGTGGAAGTACTTTTGATGATAAATCTATGAAATTATTTTTAAAAATCTTTTTTACTAATGGCATTCCGGAGTGTTAAGTTTTGGTTTAAATTCTGCCAACTATTTGCAAATGTGCCCCTAAGTTTAAAACAACTCAAACCATTGAAGCTTCCTTTAAATAGCTTCCCAACCAGCTATGTAGCACGGACACTTGGTAAAACCGCTGTATCCGTGTCCGACACCGTGTCGGACACGGATACGACACGGACACGTCTTGGACACGTGTCGGAGACGTATCGATCGATTTTAGAATTAATTTTAATTAGTAAAATTCTCGACACGTGTCGGACACACTAAATATATGAGTCGGACACGGCCTGGACACAGCCGGCCCAGAAATGGTCCAGGACACGGCCGGCCCAGGCCAGCCCATAACGCACGCACGGCGTGCCCTAACCCTAACGCACGCATTGCACGCACAAGTGGCCGAGCGCGTTATTCCCATCACGCTGCTCCGCTTGTCCGCATCGGCTGCTCGCGTCGCCGGCTCCCGCACCTTGCCGCCACCCGCTCTCGCAACTTGTTGCGCCGTTCCGCTCGCGCCCGCACTCGCCGCGCCGTCGGCTTCCTCCCTAGCGCCGCGCTTTTCCCACTCGCCTGGATTCGTCCCGTGCACCGCGCGTCGCCGGATTGTCCGTCGCGCGCGGCAGCTTCCTCGCCAAGCGCCGCTGGTTTCTTCCCAAGCGCTGCCTGTTGGCTTCCTCCCCAAGCGCGCCGGCTTCTTCCCCACTCGCCGCCGGATTCGTCCCCGTGCGCCGCCAAATTCGTCCCCGCGCGCCGCCAGCTTCCTCCCCGCGCGCTTAAAAATGAAGTTGCAAAGGTTGAGGAAGAACAAGCAAAAACAAAGCCAAGAAATGTGCCCTTGCCCAGGTTAATGGAATTCTTATTTCTGAAAATGGTATTCACATCAACAATTATCGTCAGGATTAACAAAACAATTCATGAGGTACATATTCCAAGTATACACTTTACAAATTACAAGTTTACAATTTACATTATTGCAATTTAATAAGTATGTGGAAACATAGAAAATAATACATATATATATATAATTTATTTATTATTTAAATATATATAGCCGTGTCGCCGTATCGGTATTTTTGGGAAAACGGCGAATTTTCGTGTCGGTGTCGTGTCGTGTCGACGTATCCGTGTCCGTGCTACATAGCCAACCAACGATGAAGGATTACATAATTATCTAGATAGAGTGGCAATAAATTTTAGCTTTCAGCTAACAAATTTTCATGCTGTGGGGATAGTGAGAGCTACCATTTGAGGGATCTTGCATTGAAAAACATCTTGTTCATTCAGCACTTCCAGAGGAGTGCACAACTACTAGGGCAATGCAGTCAGTAGTGCAGGTGCTGTTGACTGCTGACAGTGACACATTAGCCTATTTTAGTATATCAGTTTCTCTTTTAGGGGGATATTTTCCATGAAGAATTTGAGGCAATCAGACGGTCAGACCTAAACAAACATCATTAGCTTTTTTTTAGTATATTAGTTGCTCTTTTAGAGGGATCTTTTCCATGAAGTATTTGAGGCAATCAGACCTAATCAAACATCACCACAACAATGTCAGCAATGACAAGCTGTACCAGTAACGAAAGCAAGTTTGCTATAAACCACTAGCAAATTGAGTATTGGGCCATTGGGGAATGCCATTCAAAATCAATCAATTGGCTGTATGCCACTCGGGAACACAATTTCTCTTGAAAAGGCCAATCTCATGCAACAAAGCACTGTCACAGTTCACAGTGTTTCACAAGAACAAAAGACTATTGCACCCTTGTAGCTCCTACAGAACAGAAAGCCTAATAGCAGAATTGGGTTAAACCGCTAAAGGAGTGTCGAAAGCTTAAAAATAGAGATGATGTTTCCAACTTTCCATGTCTACTATGCAGGCCATTTTCGTCAAGCACCCAATGAGCATCAATTTGTTAGGTCCCATTTTTTACATAGTAGTCAAAGTGTCACATTCATTTAAATACTATAGAAATTTGAAACGTGGTAATTAAAGGAGATGCTTCTGCTTTACAATAAAAACCAAGGAAATTTCATAGCTTTGGAGGGAAATGCTGGAGAGAGAGAGAGAGAGAGACATGAACAACTCCAAAATGTGAGGAAAAGAAAAGGTTGCTATGGATTTCTTTAGAGCCATTCTTACAATCCAAACACCTCAACATAAACATTTCTTAGGATTGTAATCCTCCATTTTTCCACCAAAATTCCTTTCTTCCAGACAAGCCCTTAGAGCATTCCACAGCAGGCTACTATACAAAGAAACAAAGTAGTATTCCTGTATATATAGAACCAAGAAGAGGATCCAAATTTTGAGTAGAGATGAATACATTTAAGGCCATTGCAAACCTGCAATACCAATAACTTTTCTGACTGGGTCCATATTTTCCTAGCTAATATCACCACTTTGCGGGTGCCCAATCTGCCTCAATTCTGCAACCACAAATGACCAATGGAACAGCAATGTTGGCAGTGGACATATCGTTGCTCTCTGGTGCACAGCACTTGTCCAAGTTGGTGATGTCCAGAGCAGAGTCAAGAACAGCGGAAGGTGACGCTGAGCACCACCTTCACCAATCTGGCATCCTACCAGACTACCGTCCGAGCATATGGACTAGCACAGCAAAAAAATATGTTCATCAACCCTGCAACCTCCTCCCTGAGTGCCAACCAGATGGCAGTATCACCTTCATCGGAACCATCCAATCCCACTGCAATGTTCTCGAAATTTGCCACAAGGAAGGCATCCTGCGAACCATCATCGGTCCATGCATGCTGCTGAGCGAGCAGTGGTTCTTGAGAGCAGAGTTGAGAGGAGGGCAATGAGATCAATAGGGAGAGGAGCACAGGGATCAACACCTCTGACGAAGAGGCACATAGAAGCATCAACTGTCTCACATGGAGGATGGAAATTTCTAGGAGGGGAGAAAATAAACAGGATGGGAAGGAAGAATGAGGAGAAAAGAAACAGAAAAGAAAGAACATAATGGGATTTTTATATTCCAAAATTCCAAGAATTCTGGTGGATTATTTAATTTCAAATTTCAGAACTGAGAATATGACAAATAGTGGAATTTTATAGCTATATGTTTTCCACAGTGGCAGTCAAACAGTAATCATTTCAAGTGGAATTTTTTGAATACATAGTTTTCCAGTGGCATGGAGTGAAGTTTTCTAATAAAAATAATAAGAAGCACATCAAGAAAGATATCTCAAACGCACCTCATCTGTTAGATCTGGTAAAACAGATGTTGGCACACCACAGGAAAACTGCACAAGAAGGCTGTCTCCCAAACGACTACCAAGGAAGAAGAACGAACTTCCAATAGTTGTAACACCCTATGCAGTTGCACAAATAGGTCAGTAAACTAAAAGAGAACACCAACATCCGTTGAGTTGAGTAATAATATCAAAACAAAAGAAGGCATATGAACACAACAAATGCACAAGTAACCAACCGAACTAAGGACAGATGCTTTTGATTTCATAAGATCTAATCTTTGCACAACTCTGCAAAAAAAAATTAAAAAAAAGCAGATAATGATCAACAATGTTATGCCTACGAAGTCTAGAACAGTCGCACAAACAGAATAAATAATGATCCGGAGAATTATCATACCGCCCATCGTAAACCACTGTAAGTAACAGCATTTCTCCAGTTTTCGATGAGAACATTGCAATATCATGGGATAACCATGTTGCTTTAGCTGCATCAAGCTCCACATGGAAATTTGATTTAGGAATTTCTGGGCTGCAAAGTCGACGAGGGAACAGAAGTTTACCATTTTGGACCTCAGGAAAAAAGAAACTAAGCAGTAAGCAATATCGATATATGGTAGAGGACTCATCGATGGATCAAAGACACAATGTACATGTAAGCCAACTATATACTCATAATAGATAGGAACCATCATATTTTCATTTGAGAACTTTAACAGCTGCCAGAATGCCTCCCTGTTAAATACTAGTAAATATGTCATATTTCACAGCAACAGTCCAGCTGATAATGTTCTGGTCTACAGGTCTAGTGAATTTGGGAGCACAATATTGTTCGTGTGGACAAATATGCTCTCTCTCGGTAAGAGAGCCATGACAAAACTAGATTCAGCCTTTCATCTGCTAATCAGATAACAATTTCATTCAGTCTTCAACGGCTGATTTCTCTGGTTCTCAATGACCATGGTGCCACAATTCACAATGCTAGATCAGGCAAAGTTCTGGAGATAAATTTTAGTAAGTGATACCAGCATAGTTGGCACGGAATTGTCTAAACAATGCCTGGACGTTGCCTAAACACAAAGGCGCCATGGGGTGGACGCCATGAAGGTCTGCCTAGACTTGGCCAGATAGGCAAGCCTCCAGGATTTCTGGGCATCCATGGTGTCAGCTGGGCGTCCATGGTGAGCTTATGTGCAACGGCCTTGCCAGCTCAATTGGGTGAGAATGAGAATGTGGCTGCCTACATGTGAGACATGTGCCTGAGAAAGAGTTGAGAGAGAGAGAGAGAGAGCCAGAGAGGTGACTCGGGGATAGAACGCTAGCAGCCACCGCCCCTCGTTGCTGGCCAAAATCCCTGCAGCAGGCCTACCTCCAATCCAGCACTCCATCCCTTGACTATTGTTTCCAAATCTGGAGGTACAACCTCTCCCTCTTCTCCCCCTGCTCTTCTTCTCTGTTCTTAGCTCAATCTGCTTTGTCTACTTCGGTTTCTCTACATCTCTGCTCTGCTCGATCTGCTCTCTCTGCTTCTCCCGATCTGCTCTACTGCTCTTCCCCTTCCTCCCCAATCTGCTCTGCTTTGTTCATCTTCCCCTTTCCCCCAGATCTGCTCTCTGCTCTGTTGCCCTCTGCTGCTGATGCTTTCTTCTCTGTTGCTCTCTTCACTAGTGTAGAAGTGTAGTATGTAGAAGTAGAAGTGTAGTGTGTACAAGTGTAGTGTGTGGAGTGTAGGAAGTGTAGCGCTGCTGATTCCCTCTGCTCTACTGCTCTCTTCTCTAGTGTTGACCTCTATAATTTGTTGTTTAATTCATGCATTTATGTTCGCCTTATGTCGCCCAGGCGACGACCTAGTCAACTAGTGGAGAAGGCGCCTATTAGGCACCGGGATCACCTAATACGCCATGACAACCATGGGTGCCTGTTAAGTGTTAACACCGGTTTTCCGAATAATAGGTGGAGGTGGTGGAGGTGCAAAACAAACCAACCAATGCGTGTCTAGATGAACTTCAACAATGAATCATACAGAACACAGAACAGACCAACCTATTAAGGGTATTTGTGGTATTTCCTAGTTACTAGGGTTTAGTCTTGTGTTATTTCATGTACTCTATATATAGCCCTTCGGGCTGAGTTCAATACAACTATTCATCATCCATTCCTCTCTCTCTCCTCTTGACATGGAATCAAAGCACTAAGTGCCTTCTAGCTCTCGATCCTCTTCCGTTGTTGCTGCCCCTAGGAGGATCAATCTCAACTCCTGGGGACAGCCACTTCTTAGCAAGTACTTTTAGTGCCAAGCAGTAGCTGCAGCAGTCATCGCGTCTCCAACCCGGATCCGACATCGTCCGTGAGTCCCTGGCGTCGTCCGTCGCCATCATCGGCTGGATCTAGAGCTGGCCAAGCTCGTCATCACCGGATCTGGCCTCCCTGAGGTCCACTTCTAGGAGGAGGTCGTCATGCCCAACCACAACCTCGACATCGATCACCCGAGCTTCTCTACCTTAGGCTACCGCCACCCGCCCAGATCCAGCCCGTTCCCAACTCAATCCCAGCCGAATCCATGTCACCCCAGATGGATCTAGCCGCCACCGACCTCGCCCCTCCCACATCTGGCTACCTCTGCTCTGAATCTGGCCATCTCCACCGGCGCCCACATCTTCCTCCAGCCCAGATCCGAGTGGATCAACTCCAGCCATTGCCGCCAGTCATCGTCTTCATCGCCACTTGTCATCTTCTTCCTCCACGCCGAATCTGGCCGTCTCTGCCTCGCCCTGCCTGGATCAAAATTGTCGAATCCTTGTCGTCCCACCCTGATCCGGCCGCCTACGCACGGATTCGATCATCTCCGCTGGCGTCCACCTCTTCCTCCAGCCCGGATCCAAGTGGATCGACTCTAGCCGTGGCCGTCAGTCGTCTTCATCACCTCGCATCCTCTTCCTCCACACCGGATCCAGCCATCTACGTCGCTCCCCTATATCCGGTGAAATCCTCTACCACAACTGCGTTCCTAGCTCGATCCCAAACGAATCATCGTTGCCTCGCCCAGATCCCCGTCACCGTCGGGCCTAATGACAGCACATCCGAGCTCTAGGGCGCCACCAAGCTTAGCCGTCACTGGATCTGCTCCTTGCCACGCCGCCTCCCCAAACTCTCCCTCTGGCAGTCGCTGCAGCTTTAGGCCTCTTCTACCTCGAGCCTGAGCTGCAGGTACCACTGTCTCTCCTACCCCAGTCTGCCTAGCTTCTCTGCCCTAGGCCGCTGCAGACCTATTGGTTAACGCCGCCCTTAGGGGCGACGACTTCTCAAGCCACTGTAGAGCAATAGCAGCGCCACCAGCCACCCAAGCTCACGTTGTGCTGCCGCCGTTAGTCTTCCACCGCTCGACCCGCAACCGTCATCCTCTTCTTGGACCGTCGCCACCACTTCTCTTTCAACGCCAACCATTGCTGATGAGATCTCGAACCGCCACCATCATCCTCCTCTTGGACCACTGCCACCGCCTTGGGTCTCTTCTTTCCCGAGAAGCTACCGGTGCTCCATCTCCTGTCCCCGGCCTCTGCAGATCAGCCGGAGGGGGTGGATGCCGCCTTATGCTCTTTTGCTCGCTTCTTGGCTAGCTTTGGTGCTTGCATTGGGTTGTTGCTTGTTGTTTTGGATGAGGGATCTGCTGCCTGTGACTAGGGCAAGCTTCGTTGCTAGTGGGTTGTGCGTGTTGATAATATCTACTACTAGCATTTCGCTTTGCTTCCATTGCGTCCATCCAAGTCTACGCTCTCTCTCTTAGATTTTGTCTAAGCTGTGCGAGTCCACAATTCCTTGTCGGTCAATCAAATGCTTCTCTGGCCATGGTGCATCCTTCGAATGCATTGTGGCCCACTCCTCCCCTTTCGCATGGCAGTTTATGCATATCGTATAAGTCATTATGATGCCGCTGCTGATGAATAAGTCCCTGTACTGTGGTCTTTGTGGAGCTGTGGTAGTTTTTGTTTTTTTGACTGCTTTAGGACAGCATCTGCTTTTAGGACAAGACATCGCTTTAGGCGACATCGCTTTAGGACAGCATATTGACCGCTTTAGGACAGCATCTAGGATAGCATCGTAGCATATGCTTGGTTGGTTCTCACCTATAAATTTGTATCCCCAACCCTCAAAGTTGGCATGGCATTGTGTGAGCAATAAACAAGAAAACTTGCCCCATCTCCTAGTGTCATCCTCCATGAGAGTAAGGATCTTGCTATCACCAAGAGTAAGAGTCCAATGACTAACAAGTGGTATCGAGCCTTAGTATCCTGTAGCCCGAGCATCTCTCGCTCATCTCCTTCTCGACCTCACAGCCCTCAATGCAGCGCAAAAGCAGCCTCCATTGTCCCGCTCGCTCTCTCCGAGACGGCGGCTCGTCGGCGACCCTCTCTCCACGCGGCCCCGATGGCGCGCCATGTCCGCAGGCGATCTCGGCCTTCGGTCGCCTCGAGCATGCGGCGTCGCAGACGGCCGAGCTCGTCGCGCAGCAGCAGAGCGCGCAGAAGGGCGGCAGAGCGCGCGGCGCGAAAGGCGCAAAGGCGGGCGGCGGCGGCGGCGGCAGCGGAGGTGGAAGAAGGCGGCAGATGCAGCGCGTGGCAAAGACAGAGGTCAAGGTCTGCAGCGGCAAGCAGCGGCCCGGCCTGTTGATGAGCAGCCGACGCGACCTCACCGGCTGGAGAGGAGGCGGCGCAGGGCGAAGCAGCGCAATGGGCAGCGCGCGACGCCACGAGCGCAGAGTAGCGCCGTAGCGCGCGGACGCGCGGCGGCGCTCTGAAGAGCGCGACACGGCGGTGGCGCTCTGGAGGAGGCACGCGGCGGCGGCGCAGCGGGTCGACGGAGCGCGGCCTCGCGAGCAACGCGACTCTCTCCGGTTGCATCGTGGCCACCACGAGTACCGGTATCGTCGAGGACGTCGGCCGGCGGCGGTGGCCTACCCTCACCAAGACCAACTACGCCGAGTGGGTTGCGGTGATGAGGTAAAGCTCAGCGCGGCATATGTGGGATGCGATCCGACGGCGACGCCGACTACGATCGGGATCGACGGGCGCTGGATGCTCTCGCCGCAGATCCGCCCGAGATGCGATTCGCTACCAACAAGCGGATCGCCAAAGAGGCTTGGGACGCCATCATTGCAAAGACGCATCGGCGGCGGCCGCGCGCGCAAGTCTACATTGCGGGCACTACGCACGAAGTGGGAGAACACGCCTTCAAGTCGTTAGTCATTGGACTCTTGCTCTTGGTGATAGCAAGATCCTTACTCTCATGGAGAGGATGACACTAGGAGATGGGGCAAGTTTTCTTGTTTATTGCTCACACAATGCCATGCCAACTTTGAGGGTTGGGGATACAAATTTATAGGTCGAGAACCACCAAGCATATGCTAAGATGCTATCCTAGATGTTGTCCTAAAAGTGGTCAATATGTTGTCCTAAAGCGAATCTTTGTCCTAAAAGAGATGCTGTCCTAAAGCAAAAGCAGATGTTGTCCTAAAAGCGAATCTTGTCCTAAAGCAAAGCAGATTTGTCCTAAAAGCGAGATGTCTGTCCTAAAAGATTGTCTAAAGCAGTCAAAAACAAAACTACCACGGCCCCACAAAGACCACGAGATGAGACTTATTCATCATTCTCCCCTAAGTCTTGTGCGTCATCTTGTGGGAGGGTTGAACCATCGATCTTGGAGCAGAGCTCAAGGAACTTGATCCTTCCAAGAGGCTTGGTGAGCGGATCCGCAAGGCGATCCGTGGTGTTGATGTAGCTTGCCTTGATGCTTCCTTCATCCAGCGACCTCGGATGAAATGGTACTTCACCCGGATGTGCTTGCTCGTTCATGAAAACGGGGTTCTTTGCCGTGGCTAGAGCGGACTTGTTGCCCACCCCGAGCTCCACCGCTTGTGTCCGCCGAGGAGATCACCAAGCGATCGAGCGAGCGAGTGCTCGAGTCGAGCGGTGGAAGCCGCTATGTACTCGGCCTCACACCGACAGGCCACCACCGCCGCTTGACCGATCGCCGATGAACGAGACTTGCCGAGGAAGAAGAGAATCCGCTTGTGCTCTTCTTTGGTGTCGATGTCGCGCGTGGTCATTGTCGTTGTACCCGACGAAGTGTCCGCGCGGGACACCTCGTGTAATGGAGGCCGTGGTCAAGAGTCCCGCAACGTAGCGGATGATCCTCTTCACGCCTGCGATGCTCGTCGTCGGCCGTTGCATGAACCGACTAACGAGCCGACGGAGAATGCCAAGTCCGGCCGTGTGTGGCGAGGTAGCGAAGGCTCCCACAAGACGCCGTGCTGCGTAGCGCCCACCTCTCCGTCGTCTTCGTCGCGGCTCGCCGACCTCTCCTCCATTGGGTGAGAGCGGGTTGCGATCGGTGAGCCCGGCTAGCTCAACGACGCGCTTGGCGAGGCGATGCCGTCGGCGTGATCCCGGAATCATCCTGGTGCACCTCGATCCTAAGTAGAAGGAGAGAGACCCGTGTCACTCATCCGGAAGGTGGCCTTCATCTCTTCCTTGAATGCCGCCACCTCCGCATCCTTGGTGCCGTGATCACCAAGTCGTCGACGTGAGACACCCACCGCCAGGCGTTGCCGCTTTGCCCCGCCCAGATGCGACCTGCGTGTGCGCTCTGCTGGAACCCCATTTGCTTGAGGTGGAGTCGGCTTAGCGTTCCATGCCCTCGGTGCGCCGCAAGCCATAGAGAGCCTTGCGCAGCGAGCACCTGCCCTCCTGCGGGATCGCAAATCCGGCGGCACGATGCACGTGACCTCCTCCTTCAAGTCGCCGTTAAGAAATGCCGACTTGGCGTCCATGTGATGAACACGCCACCTTCTGGCGGCTAGCGCAGGAGGAGTCGCGACGGACTCCATGGACGACGGGTGCGGCGTCATCGGTCGACTCTCTGCCGCGCACGGCCTCGTGCCACCAAGCGAGCCTTGTGCTTGACGATGGCGCCGGCCATCCCGCTTCGCCTTGAACGCCCACTTAAGGGTGATCGCGCGGTGGCCGGCAGAAGATCCGCCGGCCCCACGCCCGGTTCCGCTCGACGGCGTCCATCTCTCGCTTCATCGCGACACGCCACGCCGCGTCTCCTCCGCCTCGGCGAAGAGCGGGGCTCGCCGTCGTCGCATGCCAAGTGCGGCTCCGCGCTCGCGATCGCGCTGCGTCGATCCGAGGACGGCGGCTCGCGAGGATGTTGTCCATGATACGATAAGCGCGAGGCTCGTCGTCGTGGTAGGCGTCGACGCGGTCCTCGTCGTGGGGCAGCGAGTAGCGAACTCCACCATGCGCTCCTCATCGTGGGCGAGAAGCCGTTGGGCCGATCCGGTGGTGTGGCGCCGGGTGAGAGTGGTGGCCGGTGGTGAAGGGTGGGCGTGGCGGCCGCGAAGGTGGCGGAGCACTCGCCGAGCGGTGGCGAGCAAGGTGTCGAGGTGGACGAGCTTCGGTGAAGACGAGCCGCTAGCTCCCGGCTCTCGAAGTGGGCGTAGTCGACAACAAAGTCCACGAGTCGAGGCCGAACCATCGCCCACCGCCTTGTCCACGCCGGCCCGCCGCCGTCGAACACGGCGTCACGCGAGATGCGGGCCTTGACGTGTGACAGGTCGAGGATGCGGTAGGCCTTCGAGCCTCGCGTAGCCGATGAACACTCCCGAGTGCTCGCCGCCGAGCTTGCCGATGTGGCCAAGCTCCTTGGCGAACGTGAGGAGCCAAGACCCGCAAGTGGGAGACCGCCGGCTTGCGCCATGCTCGCCTCGACACGGCCCCGCTGCCGAGCGCTTGGTAGGCGGCGGTTGAGGATGTAGACGGCGATCACCACCGCTCTCCCGTAAGACGGCCGGCATCCCCTCGCGAGGAGGGCGAGCCATCCCCACAACCGCTCGTTGCGCTGCTCGACGACGCCGCTTCGCGCGCGGTCATGCGGCGCGAGTAGTGGCGCTGAATGCCTCATCGCCGCGAAGACGACGCGATTCACCGCCGTGAATTCGCCGCGTTGTCTGGCGCAAAGACGCGCAGCTGCGCCGCGCTCGCCTCCGCAGCGACTGCGTGCGCGATGGCGTTCGCAGCCTCTCCTTGCCGCCGAGGACCATCACCACATGTAGCGAGAGGTCGTCGACGAGCGGCAGGAAGTAGCGTCGTCCTCCCGGTGTGGCGGTGTCACCGCCACACAAGTCCCGCACGAGCCGCTAGGGTTTAGGGTTTAGGGTTTAGGGTCTTTTAGGAAGATTCGCTTTTAGGACAGCATTCGCTTAGGACAGCATCGCTTTAGGACGGCATATTGACCGCTTTAGGACAGCATCTAGGATAGCATCGTAGCATATGCTTGGCCGGTTCTCACTATAAATTTGTATCCCCAACCCTCAAAGTTGGCATGGCATTGTGTGAGCAATAACCAAGAAAACTTGCCCCATCTCCTAGTGTCATCCTCTCTATGAGAGTAAGGATCTTGCTATCACCAAGAGTAAGAGTCCAGCGACTAACAGCTGCTTCTCTCTGAGTTGCTGCCTCGAGTTTCATGCACTCTATATATAGCCCTTTGGATTTAATACAAGTATTCACCATCCATTTCTCTCCTCCTCCTAACCATGCTTGTCACGTCGTCGCCTAGGCGTCGCGGCAGAGCTGGGTGGATGCCATGGACACTCATCGCGCTTGGGGGGAGCGATCAAGGGAGGAGGCTGCCGTGGGGTGGCGATGGGGAGGGGGAGGAGGCGGCGAGAGGAGGCAGCGGTGGAGAGGGGAGGCGGCGGGGGGAGGAGGCACCGGGGGGAGAGGCGAGGGGAGGCACCGGGGGAGGCACTAGGGAGGGGAGGAGGCGCTGGGGAGAGGAGGCAGCGGACGGGGGAGGCGACGGCGGGGAGAGGAGTCGCCGCGGGAGAGACGGGAGCGGGGAGAGAGCGGAGTGCGTGCAGGAGAGTGGAGTGCAGATCTACGGGAAGGAGTCGGCAGTTTTATGTCGGCGATGCCGAGGAAAGACGAGTGTGTATCCATGTTGGCTACATGCGTGCAACGTAGACATGCACAGCCGCCATGACAACCTGCTCCTGGGCCAACCATGAGAGAACCAACCACTCGACCCTTCATCTTTCATTCTCCGCCAAGACCTATCTCCTTCCCATCCAGCAAATCTTGATGTAGGTCCTCGCCCGCTTCGAGCAAGAGGGGGTCCCACCCCTATTCCCCGTGTAAATTACCATAAGTTTATCGCCTTGCTTGCCGATTAGCCGCCTCTTTCCGGCCACCGTGTATCCTCCCCCTAATGCCTACCCCCCCCCCCCCAATTTAGAGGTCATGTACCACAAGCTACACCATCAACCATCCCCTAACCTGGTTCTAGCCATGAAAGGGCTTCGTCTTTCCATTTTCGGCATCGGCGGCCGAGCTTCACCCATCACCCTCTACACTGACATCCTTTTATTTTACCTCCAATAGGGGTGGATAACGAGCTGGTTCGGCTCAACTCAGACAAACTCGTTAGCAAACACAACTTGGCTCTACTCGTTAAGCAAATGAGTAAAAATGCCTGCTCAACTCAGCTTAAAAGCTCAAGCTAGCTCATTTAAAGGCAAGCACGTATCCAAACTCAACTGCCGAAGGCCGAAGGCGGAATAGGCGGGCAAGTGGGAGGATTCCAAAGGGAAGAGGCGAAGACTACAGGAGGATGCTGGAAGGAGGCGGAGAATGTGGGAGGGAAGGTTAGGACTTGGGAGTGTTGCTAGAAAATTGTTGCTGGGCTGGCCGACTGGATTTTAATTTTGTTGAGCCTAACAAGCAATGGGTGAGCTGGCTTGGGCTCAGCTCGTTAAGCAAACGACCAAAAATGCCTACTCACTAGGCTTGCTTATGGCACAAGTTTGAGCCGAGCCCTTAACAAGCCAAGCTAGCTCGCAAGCTTTGAGCTTTTTTTCCACCCCTAACCTCCAACATAAATGAGTTCTACTATGGAGGCCCACGATAGCTCAGCTTTATAGCCAAAGCTTGTTGCGGGTGGTCAATCGGCAATCTAGTTCGAGCGATACCTCGTACCCAGAAGATACCCCCTCAGGCTCATGCCAGCCGTCCTCTACATCTCCGGCAACAAGTTCATTATCAACCGGTCAGCGCCGGCCGCCTCCTTCATCCCCGACGAGATGCAGTTTCAGCCAATGCGCAAGGGAAGGTTTTGCCATTTGCAATTTAGTCCTCAGAAACAATGTCGTAATTTCTCTTTTCTGGACTGCAATATAAATTTGGGGACTTTGTATTGTGTTTACTCTTAATAATGGGTTATTTAGATACATGCCACTGGAAAGTTGCATGTTTTGGGATATGCTATTGCAGACTTTTTTCTTTGACATATGCCACTACTAACATGCGGAAATTAGATATATGCCATTATAAACATTTTAAGACCATAATGCCCCTCCTTCCACCTCTCTCCCTCCTCCCTCCTATCCACCCAATCACCACTGCTGACCTCTCACCGCCCATCCAAAATCGCCATCACCACCCCACCCCACCTCCACTACACCACCGGCGCCAAGCGCTTCCCCCTCCTGCATCTCCCCTCTCCCCCTTTTTCACCAGTGCCAGCGAGGTGGGGCTAGCTCGCTGACGACCACCATCTACCACCTCACGCCTCTAAAGAACTGTCGCCATTCTCCATCACCCACAGCCACAACGCGCCCACAAATCCGTCACCCATCCCTGCATGTCGGCGGTCGACGAGTAGAGGGCGAGGTGTCCGGCCCGTCCACATCTGGCCACCTTTGTCCGGCTCGTCCAAATCTTGTCGCCTACACCCACCGTGTAGCATCGCTCCAAGGTCGAAGGTGCAAGCAATGATGGCCACGTGTCTAACAATAACTAGGGAAATAACTCCCTACCTCCAAGCTCGTCTGCGATGGCGATGGGGTTGGCACCGCCATCAAGGCAAGGAGAGAAGAGATGTGGATAGAGAGAGAGATGGGGAGTGAGAGAAAAGAGAGATGGAGACGGTGGTGGCAGCCATGGGAAGGGCCAAGGAGATGGGGGCTAGAAGGGTTGAGAAAGAAGATAGGGGTATTGTTGTCCAGATTTCTACATAATGGCATATTTCAAAGAATGTGCACTCTGGAGTAGCATATGAATTCGTAAAGTACAATTGAGTCAAATTCAAATCCAAATGTTGTTTGGTTTCCAATCTTAGTTCTCTACAAGTCAAGATCGAGATGATGAATGCAGCTAACTGAAAGTGGTTGGACCCAATTGACAACTATACAAGGATGGTGGCCAGAGTTTGGGCAGACGGCGGAAGTTGAAGTGGCAATGACAGCGGTAGGAGTCGGGACGGAGGCCACGACCAGAGTCGAGGTGGTGATGGCTGCCGGACTCAAGGATGGAGATGGGGTGGCAGAAGCTTGGCGTTGTCGGCGTCGAGGCGGATGGCACCGCCAAAGAGGACAACGAAGAAGAGGGTCGAACATGTAGGGGGCGCTGCTTGATCAGGGCATAGGTCGGTGGAGGCCGATCGGACCTATGGTAGTGAGCCAATTGCAGTAAACGAGACCTCATCAGTGTCGGCCAATGTTGCGGCCACAAATCAGGTTGTAGCTTGCTAGAGCGTTGCGGCCATGAAATCTGGAGAAAGAGACGGTCGTTGGGAGCTTCTGGCCAGCGGTGCGATGGTCGGAGAGCTCATCCACCGGCGGCGGCGGCGGTCGCTCCAGCGGCCATGGGAGCCTGCTCAATACATGTTCGTAGTTATTCTCGAAGCCCTCTCTGGTTCTTGTGTCAATGCAACAATAAGCCAACAAGTAGAGGCATATGGATTCCAACAAAATCAAATGTGTCGGGGTCTGATTTGGAGTAGCCCAACTTTGACTTACAATCGATTCTCATGGAATTAGGGTCAAATTCTAATATTCAATTCTATAGTATCCAAACAGCCCACGAATTGGAATTGCAATTCCAATTCCATAATTCCAAACCTAATTCAGAGATCTAAACGGGGTGTAAATATCTTAGGAATGATCAACCAGGGACAAGGCATGGCATTTCTTTATGTGATCTAAGAGAATGGACAAACAAGCACTTCTACAAAAGTATGAACCAGCAAGTCATCATAATAGCAGGATTTACAGTACCTGCCATCAGGCTGTGATGAGAAACTGTTCAGGGCAAGAGAACAAGACGTGGACTGCAAAAAGAAAGAAAATTTGAAAATCAATGACCACAGATCAGCAAAACAAAACAAAAGTTTGTTCACAATGAGTATTTAGTGGGAACAGACCTGACTATGATAATGGATCGAATTTGCACAGATCACAAGAACACCGCTAATAGGTGGAGGCACTGCAAGAAGTTGGTATGCATCGTGCGGTACATTCTGGAAGGAACAAACATTGTAATGATAATTATAATATTGTATATTGGAGTCAAATAAAATGCATTACTTAAGTTTCTTCTACCATAAAGAGAAGAAACACGATAAAATCAACTGGCTGACAAGGTAGCAAGGAAAAACATGACATGATAAATGTAATTCAAAACAAGAGAAAACCATACAAACAAAAACAAAAGGCACTGAGAGACAACATGAGAACTAACACAAGTTTTAGAATGCTCATAGAATATAAACATAAAAAATTGAAATGGAACAAAGCACAACAAAAAAATATGTAGGTCTTCGATCATATCAAGTTATCAACTATGGAACACAAACGATAGCACAATCAAAATATAAATCGCTAGCAGAATGCAAGGAAAATAACTAGTAGTTTATTTTACAACCAAGTTGTTCACCTCAGATAACCTCCAACATTAGTTATACGTCTTCTTAGCTATAGTATTAAACAGAAGCAAGCTCAGCATGCAATGATGTTCCAGGGCTCAACTCAAAATAGCAAAACAAGAATTGTGATCAAAGATAACCCCAATGATGGCTTAAACTTTTAAAAAGATCCAGTGCCCAGGGCAGAACTCAAAACAGCAAAACAAGAATTGTGATCAAAGATAATCCAAATGATGGCTTAAACTTTTGAAGAGTTCCAGTGCAAATAAGTAACAGATAAGTTACAAGAATGCCCTGCTAACCTAAAATTCAGGAATTTGAAGGTTAGGATTAGTCCTGGTACAGCTGAGCAAAATTTGATAATTTATCTGAAATCACAGCACTTACCAATCAAAAAAAGGAATGTCTATACAACATTCGACTATTTTTTAGGACAAAAACAGTCAGATTGATCTGGGACGTTAGATCTCCATCCAACGGATCCACTCATACAAGCCCCCCTCCAAAAAAAATGATCTAGGGCGTTGGATCTCCATCTAACGGCTCAAAATCTGACTGTTTTTGTCCTCAAAAATAGTCGAATGTTGTATAGACACTCCCATCAAAAAAATCTAGCATCTTCTATGCATATAATTATGATTATTGAATACCACAAGCCATCTTAGTATATTAAGTACTACAAAAGATCAAAACTTATATTATATATGAAAGAACATAGAAATAAATATGCAAGATACAGAATTTATGAAATGACAAAGCTTACAACCAATCTTGTACACTTACGGCAGCAGACCATATCATCGGATGTTGCTTTAAAGTCATGCTTATACTAAATGCAGATATCATGCCCGTATGGTGCTTTGATGAGATACGCCCAGCCCATGTAGGCTCTCGCTCATGAAGTATGACCAAAACAGGCTCAATATAACCTGAAGGAATCATAAAAACGAAAATGGAGTGAATAGCACTGCTTCACATTTAAATAGTTGTAGCACTAGTGATGAATATATAAATTGAATGTTTCAAACAAAAGAGAAACTCATGTTCAGAACCAGCACCAGTATCAATTTTCACTAAGTTAGAGAACGTTTGGATGACAGGATTGGAATGTCAGCTATAGCAGAATCCTATGTGAATTAAAAACACAGGACTAGGAGAAAAGAGGTGTTTAGATGATTCACACGAAACATGCAAAGGCAAGAAAGTGAATAGGATTTTTAGGAATCATTCCTACAATACAAAGAACCCAAAAAAATCTACTAAGTTACTCTAAAAATCCTTTGTTCCAAACAAGCGATTATTTCACATGATTTCTGTAAAAAATAACAGTATTGAACACTTATAGGCCTTTTTATGCAACTGATGCCCTTCAAAGTTATATATGCTATGCTGCGCACTTTTACTACCAATTACAAGCCATTAGTACCTGACACGCTAAAGATTTGAACGAATTAACAAGGAATGCAACATTGGTAATGCAGGCAGTTTTGAACGAGACAAAAAGGTACAGTTTTTTAATATAAAGAGATTTACTTTTAGGCCTCATTGTGCAAACAAAGAACTGAAATGCATTATGGAACAAATAAATTTCATTCTACCCACTTAATATTTGTTGAGAGAATTGAGATCTTATCCCACTAATAAGCTGAGAAACACAGAAGACATTCATAAATAAGGGTAGCTTAAGTTGCCAAGTGCATCAACAAGCACTCATATATAATGTTTAAACGCAATAGTTCAAAGATATCCCAACCTTTCTTCCAAGAGGATGATATGGAAGAATAGATATAAGCATAACGTCAGTGTAACTGTCACATACTGAATAAAGCTTGAAAGTGTCTAAGGCAAGTTACAATGGCTGATATGTATAAGCATTATGCCACAATGACATACTTAGGAAAGCATGGAAATTAAATATTGAAGTTGTAGGCTGTGTTATAGAAAACCAATCTATGTGTAGAGAGTGATCTTATCTTACCATGTACAAATGTAAAATCTTTGACATTATTCATATCTAAAGCATGTAAGTCAATCAAATATGATGACTCCATACGAACAGCAGTAGAACTCAATGCACATGTAGGTTCATCCTCTCCGACTAAGCTGTGCCCAACCTATTATGATATAAAATACCAGAAGTCAGCAATCAATACGCACAATACTGGAGGACATCAAAATATTTTTAATTCTACTGGTCCGAAAAAAGGAATCATGGTACATAGCACTAGCAATTAACTTCACCAATCCCTATAGTCTAAAAGCAAGTTATAGAAATGACAGGTACCTGCTCTGCTGCTAAAGAAAAAGGTTAAATGAAACAAGAGGTAGTAATAGCACCAAAAAATTAACACTTCAGGATGAAAATGTGTGATCAATCAAGGAAAATAACCTGAGCAGATTTCAGAATGGTCATCTGTAGTCCATAAATAAGTGCAGCACCACATCTGCCTAGCGGATCAGCTTTTATGACAGGACCCCAGGCAAAGGATTCTCTGCCTCTTTTCAGATGCAGCCATTCTGGGCCCTCAAAGCAATGCATGGAGCTGAAAACATCAAGAATGATAATCTGGTACCGATAGGCGATAGCGCATCAACTTGTAGCAAGGGCAATATAGCAAATTAGTTTCACTAACAAAAGATTATTACTCATTTTTTAGTTTTATATACAACAGAAATAGAGGCAAAACAAAAATGAATATATCTTTACTCTTAAAAAGGAGTTGGTGGTTGGTACGGCCTCTCCCACCCCTTTCATTCTCCTTTGATTCTCAACCGACTGATTTGAACAATATAATCTTCACCGTCCGTCTCGTCGTCCTCCCCCACCCCCTCTCAAACGATCTAACAGCCCCTCCACTTCTAGGTTCAGATACATCCCCTTCCTCTTCTCTCCCCACCTCACGCAACCGCTGCTTTGCTCCGACGGCAACCGCGATGGCCATTGTGTCCTCCTCCTCGCTTTCTTCGCGAGTGGCGCGGATGAATCCAGCAATCTGAAGCTCTCGCGTTGCGGGCCGTCGCCCGATCGCTGCGGCGGCGGAGCCATTGTTGCGATGCCGTGGAAGAAGAGGAGGTGGGACCCGTTGCACTCGTGGCGGACGACCTCGCCGCCTCCCCACCGCAAGAGAGAAACCACCGCCCACTCGCCGCTCTCTCGGCCCTTCCGCGATGGCGGCGTCGATGGCATCGCCGCGGGGCGATCGATCCGGAGGCGGTGGCCGAGAGCGTGGCGGCCTACCACCAGCAGGCAGCGGATGAAGCGCAAGTTCCGCAAGAGCCTCTCCACGCCGGCGAAGCTCTCCTCGGCGGGCGCGCGCCGGGAGGCGCGTCCTCGTCGCCTCGGCCACCTCGCTCTGCGTCCCAGGAGGACGAGCCCTTCGGGAGGAGGAGGAGGAGGGCACCGCCGAGCTCGCCGGCTCGGCGCCAATCGTGCAAGAACGTCCTCATCCTCATGAGCGACACCGGCGGCGGCCACCGCGCCTCCGCGGAGGCCATCAAGGACGTCTTCCGCGGTCTTGATCTTGCTGTGAATTTTTCCTGCCTTTTGTGAAATCGAGACAGTTATAGGTTCCAATCTGTCAATTGGCACTTAAGATTTTGGTTTCTATTTGGGCATGTCAGGTCTTCGTGAAGGATCTGTGCAAGGATCACGCGGGGTGGCCCCTGAACAACATGGAGAGCTCAAGTTCATGGTGAAGCATGTGCAGCTCTGGAAGGTGGCCTTCCACAGCACATCGCCTAGATGGGTCCATTGCTTCTACCTTGCCGCCCTGGCCTCATTCTATGCCAAGTATGGATACTTCTATTTCACGATTCAAGAAGGAATTTATTAGTTCTTGGAACGTTTTCCTTGTTTCACCACAGCTTTGGGGAATACTAGGATGCAGGTAGTTAGTAATAATATGCTTAAAGAATAATAGCCATCAAGGGAACAGAACCTGTACATGATGCAAGTCAACTGACAGTGTGGCGAAACGAATTGTTAGTACAGTAGCAGGGCAAAAATCTAATGGAAATCTGAATCGAGTGTAAATTCCATGGAAACCAGGTGTAAAAGTTTAAAACATTCCCCAAAAATTTGCAGATGCAGGGGAGGAATATTTCTATAGTTAGGTGCTCAAATATCTTTAATGACTGAATAAAAAATTCCAGCCATTGCCTCCTAGCATTCGTTTCGAGTGCAGATATTGTCTCTGATGCACTGTTTGATGTTAATGTTATGTGCCTTAATTTTCCTAGCAATTGTAACATGAATACATGATCCACTCATCCATGCAAAGGAAGTAACCCTGAATGGAACGAAAGCTTTGTCTTCATCGTGTCTGACCGAGCTACAGAACTGTTGATCAAGCTTTTAGACAGTGATACAGGCACAACAGTCGACTTCGTTGGTGAAGCAACGTATGTACATCTTGTCATTCATGTGTACAATCCTACAATTACTATTGTTATATTAAACTCTTCAAAATCTTTGCAGAGAACATCTGTCTTGAAGTTACTATTACTTCTGGCCCTTAAATTTTTGTTACACAGTTGCAATGACGTTATGGGACTCAAAATTTACAGTGCCCAACTAAACTAGCTCTTACAGAATTCCTTTGGAAGCAGTGTACACGGAAGGGAGCATTCCACCAACAGCATATAATATTGTGAGGTGAACAGTACTGTGGAGAAATCAAAGTTGGTCTCACATTCACTTCTGAGGTAGTTTCTAAAAAGCTTCTTTACATTTATATTTTTACTGAATCCTTCAAACTGGTCTCAACTCTTAACTTTTTTGTTCTACATATATCTCTACTATTTAAAAAAAAGGTGTTGGTGATG
The DNA here is from genome assembly GCA_036346575.1 of Dendrocalamus sinicus. Lineage (NCBI taxonomy): Eukaryota > Viridiplantae > Streptophyta > Magnoliopsida > Poales > Poaceae > Dendrocalamus > Dendrocalamus sinicus. The sequence continues at coordinate 21,501,623 of CM070652.1, forward strand.
GTTGCTGCGTCTAATACCGGACATGGTTTGGTTGGTGGGTGCAAACACACCTGTGGGGGGTGGAGGATGTGAGCTATGAGCAGAGCCAGAGGCTACTCTAGGAGACCGAGGCGGCCGTGCGGCTGCTTGACAGCGCCGGTGGGGCGATGGATTTCTCATTTCTCTGGGTTGGATACCATCACGGTGAGAAACACAAAATATTCCATGTTTCGCAATATACGCTATATGCTTACGGAAGTTACTATTTCTGTAAGGTTATGTAGCTGCCTACTAAAGTTCTTACTAACATTCATAGAAAGAAACAATGGAATTGAACTAATAGTCTAATACAGCGTTTCCCTGTGATTGGCATACTGATTAAGGTCTATGATGTGATGTGATGTGTTTTGTACTGGCGTTTTACTATTTTTTTTGTCCAACGTAAGTTTTTCTACATCTCTAATGTTCAGGGCACTATGATAACTCTGCTATGCGCATATGCCTACATGAAGTAAATTCTAGTACTAAATCATACATGTGTGCAAAATAATGACAAAGCGCACATGTATTATAATCTTATTGAATAGACACACTCCTCATGATTGTATCAATGTGTTCTTTTGAGAAATGCGAACGAAATCAATATATAAAACCAGAAAAGCATGGGTTGATCAATTTTCTTGGTCTTCATTAAGGTTCTTCAAACATTTTAAGGTCACTTGAGTACTTATTTGAAAACTTGACATCATTCTCCTTCAAGAGTCATATGGAAAAAATTTTGTGGAGATCTGGTATTGATATGCAGGTACAATCGTGAACTTCACCTTAATATTAAAAATGCAAAAATCCACTGCATTTCACATTATATATTTCTAAGCAAATGTTCTACTGATGCTTGATGGTTGCCTAGGGTGCACTGTTGTGGATGTTCATGTGGCACAGAGAAGAAAGCAGTGGAGTAACCTCAAACTAGCTCTCTCCTGGGCACCAAAAGAGGATTTTTTTTTTAGAAAATGCAGTTGTAGTTAACTACAGTTTTGTATTTTTTTTTCCTTTTTTAATCTGATTCATTCAGTTACTGGGTACATGCTTCATTCAGTTGTAATAAAATCTAAATATTTTGTTATGCTTATTGTCAACATTGCAGTGTATCTTTTTATATTCTTCTGCTCCATAGCTTGAATAGCTTTGTCACTATTGTATAGGAGATAAAGTAATTTTTCACTGGTCTCATCATTGTTTTTGTGGTTGCATTGAATATGATGAGCGTTAAATTGTTCCTATGTTGTTTACAATGAAGCAAGCATAAATATGTCTACATATCGACATGTTTGTACCTTCCAATTTAACTTAAGCAAGCAGTAACACTATAATGCCAAATGCAAACATTGTTGTGCATGCTCTTGCATCTTTTTTTATGCTTTTGTGTTTCATTGTTTGGAACAGTGAATAGACCTGAAATATCTATCATGTGACCTATTTGATAATATGGTCCAAATTGTTCAGTACACGATTTTTGCCTTTTCGCAGGGTGCTAAACTGGAAGCATGGAAGGAGAAATTCTCTTCAAACGCATTTGCTCGTAAGGTATAATAGCTTGAGCCTCAAAATATAGTTATGAGGGTTTGAATATACAAAACAATATCTTGATCCTATTGTTTGGGCGCTTATGCACATTACTTATCTAACAAATAAATGTCCAATCATATCACTCTTTTATTGTCTGTCTGCACATATTTTCTTATTGTGCTAAGCCATTTTTTTGTTTATGTTGTAGCTTCTGGCTTCACCAATCATGGTAGAGACTCTTCACTTTCAGTATGATGAGAGGGATCCCAGTTCAACCTTCAATTGGTTGGAGAGATGAACCATAAGTCATGTCTGGAAGCCCATACCCCAACCAAAGAGATCTGCTGTTACTGATGCCAAACCACATACAAGGAAGGCCAGTTATGCGATGGAAATAGAATCAGGGAAATTAAAATGCAATGCCCAAAAGAGAGTTCTGTCATGCAAGTTGAACCTTCTCAAACAAACCCTGACCTTGGAAACTGAAAAATCAAATATTGAGAACACGAGATTTAATGTAAACGTTGTATATGTAAATGTTGTATTTCTTTAATGTAAACCAAACAACCTGCTAAGTTGTATATGTAAACGTTGTGCTTCTTTATAAGCCATGCCAAAAATGACTAATTCTTTGGAATCTATGCTTTCATACTTACTTGGAATTTTAAAATGCTTGAAAGGCACGGCAGTGTTAACATATGTTATCTTTGTTTCATCTAGCATTTAAAAAACTTGGTTATGTTCTTCATGCATACTCATGTAAGGTTTAAGATTCCGTTGTAACATACGGGCACTTTACTAGTATATATATATATATATATATATATATATATATATATATATATATATATATATATATATATATATATATATATATATATGTGAGAAATCTGGCACTACTGTAGTTTAAGTTCTCATCCTCGTGATCCTTCAACATCTCCTAATTAGAAAATACCACGGAGATATTCTTTTTCCTGATAATTGGCAACCATTGTGCTTGTTGCTCTTGATATTCAAAAGTTCTCCCAGTGGCAAAATTCAAATATACATATACTGCCTTGTCACTACATTTACCAGTCACATGATTTTGTACTACTGCGAAGGAGAAAACTATATTCACAGTAATGTTTATCGATTACAAAAAATAGGCAAGCAGCATGCATACCTAATTCGCAGACCATGGATGGCGTCATCGAACTCCAAACAAGTTATTTTCGCATCTTTAAACGCAAGCGCAATGGAGTCTCGCCTATTCTCCGCCCCATCTGACAACACGGCCACCGACTCAATGTTCCCGTGGAGCCTACATGCCATTCAGATAATTACTCACCAATAAACTACCACACGCTTCAATTCCTGAAATCTAAAACGAGGTAGATGCAAAGATGCAAGATACCACCCTCCGCACCTGTAATGGCACACCAGCTCCAGGCTCGCCCGGGAGATCCCGTCCAAGATGGCACCGGACGACGAGGACGGCTGGGCGCCGCGGCCCCCATCCTCTGGCGCCGCCGCCTCGGCCCTCACGGCGTACACCTCCAGTACGTTCGCGGCCGCCACGACAAGGTTGGGGGTGGGGCCCACTCGCTTCGGCCGCCTCGCCGCCGCCGCCGAATCGATGTCGCCTTCGGGAGCGGAGGCCGCACCGGCGGCGACCGCGGCCGAGCAGAAGGCGGCAGCGTCGGAGGGGGAGTGGGTGATGAAGCCGGCGGCGCAGTGGTCGATGCCGGTGGGCCAGTGCATCATCTTGTACGCCGCGTAGCTCATCTTCGTGGGGTGGGAGGCTAGGGTTTAGTAGTGCGATTTGAAATGTTTCGGGGAAAGAGGCAACGCGGAATGCGACGGGGAAGGAGGAGGAGGGCTTCCGCACGAACGGAGAGGGGGATATGCCAAAACCCTAATTCTTTTTTTTTTAACTGGAACACAAAAGATTCCACTAACCAGTGGCTCTGGGCATATCCCAGAGACCAAACTGGTCATAAATTCGGGGACTTGGTTCATAAACACCTCCGAATCATAGCGCACAACGCTCGCCCCATAAGCAGCAAGGCTATCAGCCACTTTGTTACAAGATCTCGGGCATGACCGGACCTCACAATGATCAAAGAAATCATTCAAAAAATACTTAATACGTCTGGACTCCTATCCATTGAGTCAGACCTCAAGACCTTCTCCAACTCTGTTGTATCAGTCTCAAGAATAATTCTGGTCATTCCCAATTAAGCCACCCTCTTAAGACTATTCAGAGCAGCAAGAGCTTCAGCATGTAAGGGGCTTGTGAGTCGCTCAAGATGTCCACATCCCCTCTCTAAGAACTCATCTTCTTAACATTGCGAGCAACAAAGCCCCAACCGCTCGACCCGATATAGCACGATAGGAGGCATCAATATTGATCTTGTAGCAATCGGGATGTTGTGGCGCCCATTTCTGTTCTTTCTTTGGTCTTTTCTCACCTTCCTTATCTTGACTTCTCAAATTCAATCGATAGTAACTCACAAGGAGCATAATGCACTACGGACATTCTTTTCTCCCCACATTTGTTTTATTTCGTGACCACCATTTCCAGAGAAGCACCTAAACTATCTCTGTTGTGTAGCAAGATCCGACTTCCAAATTTCCATAATTGCTTCCTTTCTGAATTGCACTGCAAGCTTCAACTGATTTGCTCTAGGTCCATTAGGCGCCAAACTTCTTTAACCCCATGGCATTTGAAGAAAAGGTGACCACAATCTTCATCCATTCTCGTGGCACATGGGACAGATTGTTTCGCTTCACTCCTCTTCTAGCTATGTTCCTTTGATCGCCAAGCTATTATGTGCAAACCGCCATAAGAACATCTTGACTTTGTTTGGTAGCGGTAATTTCGAGTTTCTTCCAATCAAAGGCTTCGGCTTTGTCCCCATTTCAAACCGACGCATCTCTTCCCTCTCATGCTCCTCCACTTTCTGACCACCTTGTAAGCGATTCTCTGAGAAATTCCCTTTGGATTGTAGTGCCAAGCAGGCCAATCCTCAGTATTTTCGTCCGTCGCCATTGACAAAATCATATCTGCATCCCGCTGCCAAAAGGTATCCTTTACCAATTCTTCATCCCAGGTGCCAGTAACCGGGTTGATAAGTTCAACCACTTTAGTCATTAGCGATGTGCCTCTCGGGGTGGCCAGCTGACGAGTAGCCCCAAGTGGAATCCAAGGATCAGCCCAAATATCCAGAGAATTTCCGTTGCCCACCCGCCAAATAAACCCTTCTCTAAGAAGTTGAGCGCCTTGAAGGATACTCCTCCAGGTATATGAGATCCCATCTCGTGCATTGCATTGCAAAATATTGCTGTTAGCAAAATAATTAGCCTTAAGAAGCTGGCTGCAGAGATTGTCAGGATTGGTTAGAATTCTCCATGCCTGTCTTGCTAGCATGGCCAGATTGAATAAATGTAAGTCCCTGAACCCCAAGCCACCCTCCTTCTTTGGCAAAGTTAATTTGTCCCAGCTTAACCAATGGATTTTGTTCTCCTTATCATTTTGATTCCACCACCACCTGCCAATTAGAGAGTTTAACTCCTCGCAAAGACCTTTTGTTAGATCAAAACAAGACATGGCATAAGTGGGAATAGCTTGTGCCACCGCTTTAATCAACACCTCTTTTCCAGCCTTGGAGAGCATCTTTTCCTGCCAACCTTGTATTCGCACCCAGATCTTCCTTTTTATATATTCAAAGGCCTTTTTTCGTGATTTGCCAATCGAGACCGGGAGGCCTAGGTATCTCTCACTTTCTGCTTCTGACTCAATATGCACTTCAAGTTTTACCTGCCTCTTGTTTTCTTGATTTGTGTTGGGGCTGAAGTAGGGGTGGAAAAAAAGCTCGTTAGTGGGGCTCGTTGGCTCGGTTCAAAATTGCTTCAATTATACTTGTTAATTGGTTAAACATTAAAATGAGTTGATTTCAAATGAATTCTTTGTAGTTCTTTGGCATCCTCTGTTCGTGCTCTCATCAAGATAAGGGAGTCGTCAGCAAAGAATAAATGATTGATTCTGGGGGCCGCCTTACACACTTTGATCCCTTCAATTTTCCCATCATCTTCAGCTCGTTGTAGCATGGCAGAGAGGGCTTCCGCACATATAATAAACAGATATGGACTAAGTGGATCCCCTTGCCGGAGCCCCCTCTGTGGAATCACTGGACTGGTGTAATCGTCATTGACCTTAATGCGATAAGAAACTGTTGTGACACACTGCATGATCAATTTGATCCACCTCTCATGGAAGCCCAATTTCTCCATCATTTTCCTCAGAAAGGTCCATTCCACCCGGTCATAGGCTTTACTCATGTCCAGTTTTATTGCTGCTAACCCTATTTTTCCTCTTTTTCGTTGGTGCAGATAGTGAGTCAGCTCATAGGCTATCAGCACATTATCAGTAATTAGCCGACCCGGGACAAAGGCACTCTGTGAATGAGAGATAATCTTCGGCAGGATGGACTTCATTCGATTTGCAGCAGTCTTTGAAATCAGCTTGTAGGCAACATTACAGAGACTGATCGGCCTAAGATCTTTAAGCTTTTCCGGTTTATTCACCTTCGGAATTAGAACCACAACTGTATCATTCCAGCCCTGCGGCATAATACCTCCATTCAACACATTCAGTACCTCCTGTTTTACTTTATCACCCACTAAAGACCAGAATTTCTTGTAGAAGATTGACGGAATTCCATCAGCCCCCGGAGCTTTCAATTCCCCCATCTCTTTCAGAGCTTCCCATACTTCTTCACTTGTGAACGGTGCAGTCAATCTCTCATTCATTTCCTGAGAGACCCGATATTGCACACACCCAATAACCTCCTCCATCTGCTCACCTACACTTGACATGAAAAGTTGTTTATATTAGTTAGCAATAAAATTTGTCAGATACTTCCCCGCCGCCACTTCTCCTCCATCCCCCATTAATTTTTCAATACGATTTTTCCTTCTCCTCTCAGAAGCTTGGGCATGGAAGAATTTTGTATTTCGATCTCCTTGAGTTAGCCATGTAGAATGGCCCCTCTGCTTCCAATAAGTATGCTCTTGGTCCAGTGACCTCTCCACTTGTGAAGTGAGCACGTGCTCTCGATTAATTTGAGTTTGGCTCAAGCTTCTGCAGCGGCAAATCTCCAATTCCCTCTTGGCAGCCGTTATACGCTTCTCCAATTCTCCCAAAACACACCTATCCCACTCCCACAATCACTTAAAAGTTGTTTCTGGATCTCCATCAGCCTTGTCTCCCCCTTCTCCAAAGCCTTACACCAAGCTTCCTCCACTCTAATTGGACCCTCCTCCTCCTCCAACCAACGCGCCTCAAACTTCCTCAACGTTACCAAAGTTCTCCCCCATTCCTTTCTCTCCCTCCCCCCTAGTTCGACGATGATTGGTCTATGATCCGAGTGCCTTGGATCTCCATTTATTACACGAACCAGAGGAAGGTGAGCCCTCCAGGAGCTATTGGCCACCGCCCTATCTAGTCTCTCTTTAACAAAGTTGTCCACCCTATGGTGGTGATTTCTCCAAGTGTAAGAGTCGCCCTCGAAACCGAGATTGCATAGGTCACATTCCACAAGAGTCGGGCAGAAATTCTCCATACACCTCTCCGGTCTAGGCGGTCCCCCCACCTTCTCACAGTTGAACATAATCTCGTTGAAATCCCCAAAACATAGCCACGGCAAGTCGCTTCTGTTACGCAAAATTCTTAACAACTTCCAAGTTTTCTCCTTCTCCTCACCTCTTGACTCACCGTAGATCCCAGTGAAACGCCATTCAAAGCCATCCTCCTCCTTCACAAAGGCTTCAATATGGTACCTCGACATACTTCCAACAATGATATCAATCCCTTTCCTCCAAAACAAAGCTAGGCCCCCGCTTAGGCCCACACTGTCCTTCGCAAACATGTTTGGCAAATTAAGGCTCCACCTAAACCTCTCCATCCACCCTGTGCAATGCTTGGTTTCCGACAAGAACAACACATCTGGGGTCTCCTTCTTACGACGCGTCTAGAAGACTACGACTCGCGGGCCATTCCCAATCCCAGCGGTTCCAAGCAATAAGTCTCATTGGGCCTGGCGGGATTGCTCAGGCAACCCCGCCAAATCAGTATTACCCTCGACCTCCACACCACTAGGAACCCCCACTCCTTCGCCTCCTTTGTGCTTTTTCTTGCCTTCCCCTGTGGCCTTCCTGACCGTGTCCGGGACTTGTCTTTTCTTGTTTGCCGCCAATGTCATCTCACTACTTTTCCCTGCTCTTTCGCTCCTTGGTCTGCGCTTGAAAGTCAGCTTCTTTATTGATAATTCAACCCCTGCTCTATCTTCCATACCACTCCTCTCTTCTTTTCCTTCCAGCCGAACTGTGCCTGAGGCTTGGTTGGTGGCAATCGAGCCCTCAATGTCTCCCTTCAGCATACCTGTTTCTTCATCTACTTCCATACCAACCTCAGTTCTGTCCTCCCCTCCTACCATCTGCTGTATGCCACTACCAACGACCCTTCCTTCCTCCGGGTGTGCAACTCTCAACCCTTTGAACACCGGTTCTTCAGATTCCGTTGTGACCACCGGCGCCTCCTTAGCCTTGCCTGCGGACATTGACCGCCCTGAAGCACTTTGTTCCCCTACTGACTTTGACACAGTCCCGAACTCCAAACTTTTTGGTGTACCTTCGCGCACTATCTCTCCTTTTTGTTTCAACGGGCTTAGACCATCATCCCTCAGCTCTTCCTCCCCTCCGTCAGCAATCTTTCGAGAGAGGTCGCCACTACCAATACCCCTCTATGCCACACTTTTCCCCAACTAGTATCTTTCCTTTGTTGGTGGCTTCCCCCCGAACTACCCCCTTCAGACCACCTCCCTTTCCCTTCCTTCTTTCAAGTTGGGTTGACCCTGAGCCACTCCCCAAACTGCTTACCCCCTCCCTCCAAACCCCCTCATCACACTCCTTCTCCACATGACCCAAGAGGCCGCACGAATAACAGAAATTTGGCAGAAATTCATATTTGAAATTGCACCAGCCCATTCCCTCCCCATCCATATCCTCCACAGTGGTACCCCTGAAGAGGGATTTACGGATATCAAGCAGTACCTTGAGCCGAAGAAATTTACCCACAGCCATATCATCCTCATCTGTATCCACTTCCAGGAACCTACCCACCTTGTTCCCAATCCGACGAGCTGTCTCCCCATTCATCAACCCAAGTGGTAGATCAAAAACTCTGATCCAAACCGGAACAAAGAAAAACTCCAGGTCTTTCAACCTCTTGGAGTCATCAAAATCCACCACTATTAACAGATCACCTCCAAACTCCCATGGCCCATCCATCATCGCCCTGCGCTTTCCCCCCGGCTGTAGGAAGGTGAAGAGAAATAAGTTACTGCCCAGCTCCTTACACCGAATACCTTCCCTAGGACACCAGATCCTCCCCACTGTTTGCACAATACCATCGGCATGCCCAGGCTTCGAGGCGAACAACTTGCCCACCGCTTGTGGAGGTCGTCCCGCCTCCCTTGATTTTGCCTGCCACGCCCCTTTAACAGCCCTCCTTTCTTCCTCCGTAAGTTTCAGCCCCTCCAACAGACCTTCCAAGTCCTCAGCCCCCTTCTTCCTTCCTTCCTCCATCAGCCCCGTGACCTCCAGCACCACCCCGTCAACGACAAAGAGTCAAGAGGCCCCGACCACGCGCCGCTCCCGAGCACCTTCTCCCCCAACCACACCCTACCCCTTCCCCCGGCCGCCCACCTCCTCCACCTCCACCTTCGCACCACCTCAAATCGCAGACACACACCACCACCAAAGCAACACCCAGACAAACCAACCCGGCACCGTCTTCCACAGCCCCGGCCAACCGCCGACCCCCGGCCAGTCCCCGCTTCACTCACCACACGCCAACAGGAATCAGACGACCTCCTCCCCAGCTCCTGATTCCGCCTGCCCCGCCCCGCAATACCTCGCAAGAGTCCCTCCCCTGCCCTCCAGACCTTGGGGGAGGAAAAGCACTGGAGCACGAACCTGAGACGCCCAAGCCTCCAGCGGGATTCAACCGACCAGAGAGGCGAATCGGCACAAATCTGGCTGCAACACCCAAGCCGCCGCCCCGGCCACGCCTTCCACAATCCCGGGCATCAGCTGACCCCCGGCCGGATCCCTCTTCACTCGCCGCCCACCAACAGGGACCAGACGACCGCGCTCCCCATCACCTGAATCCGCCTGCCCCGCCCCCGCTAGACCGCGCAAGAGCTCCTCCGCTTCCCTCCGGATCTTGGGGGAGGGAAGCGCACTGGAGACCGAACTGCTTTGAGGGAGATTTGGTGGAGAAATGAGGGGAAAAACCAACTGAAACCCTAGCTGGTATGCTAGGGTTCGGACAATACCCTGAGTCGCCCAAGCCCCAGCGGGAGTCAGATGACTAGAGACGCCAAAACCCTAATCTGAGAAAGCTTATACAGACAACCAAACAGCATCTCAGTTTTTTTGCCGCTCATGCAACCTCACCAAACATCTTCTTTTTCTGAAATACGATTCCACTCAGCTGCATCCACATACGATACAACCTCCATCCACCAACCAAACACACCCTAAACATTGGCGGGCCGAGGAAGAGCAACCGTACGAGTTATTTTGCCGGCGTTTGTTGGGCCAAGAGGTAAAATCGGGGTTTTAGGCAATTGACCATACAAGATGAAAGTAAAAAAATTGCTAAACATAAGTCGGCTGTTTTTTCTTATTGGTAAGTTAATTTGCTAACTATCGGATACACCTTGTAATTTGCCATTTTGTGATCTGAGAGTTAACAACAAGCCTGTTCTTTTCAGTTTTTAAAATTTATTTTTTGGCTTTTATACAGTAACTTACTTTCAAATGAAGTGGGTCTGTTCTTTTTTGCTGCGGCTTATGGTTTTTGGCTGAAATTTTTGAATTTTAGCTGTTTATGGTACAGATTACGGAAAGATCGATACTCACTTGCCATTTTGGTTGGTACAGATATTGAGCTTTTAACGTGTACTGTGTTTAACTTGTAGACCCCGTCTTTAGAAAATACTCAGTTTAAAAGTTAGGTACTGTAGCGGCTGCCAAAAGCCAGGCAGCTTTTGCCCTGCCGAGCACCCCCAGTATTTTTTCAAGACGAAATCTATAAGTTAATTATAGTACACACAGTGACAACTTTATTTATATCAGTCAAAATCGTACACGAGTTCCTGTTATTCCATATTCTCTCTCATGAATAATTCAAAAGTTATAAGCCGCAGCCAAAAAGTATAAACCAAAACTAAAAAGAATAGGCCATATGTGTCAGGACCCAGATTTTATAATCCGGATTCCTCTGTAATTCCACCGCACTATTCCCTGGATCAGTAGATAGTGCTACAGATTACAGTTCTGAATATCAAAGTACACATCATGCGGAAGCATAAATATAATAGTAGACTTACTCATGAGCCGATTAGGCTGAAATCATTAAATTGCAGCAGCGGAAGAACGAAGCACACAGGTGGGACCTTCAGGACATGCCCACAGGCAGCCAACTGGAGGTTCGCGACCTAGCCCTTGATGACTTCATCTTCTTCTCCATCATAATCAATAGTATTGCTGAAGCGTAGTGATCTGATTCCTGCTTCTGGATTTGTTATGAGAATGAGTGTGAGCACACTAACCACCGTGCTCCGCGAGCCAATACACAGGATGCAAATAAATAGTATGCATGGCTTATCAAAGGAGAGGCTCGGGTTATTTTATTTGCCAAAAATCGCTTTTAGCAGCATTATTATCCTTAAATCATAGTGTTATTAATTCTACCTAAACTCCACACGGCGATTGCCATAATTGACTTAATCCACCAAAGACACACTTTCCTTACTGATTGCTGTCTAAGACTCCATACAGCGAATATCATCATTACTTAATCCACCGAATATACTCTTTCCAAGTTGATTGCTGTCTAAGACTCCAAACAGCGAGTGACATCATTTAATTATTCCATTGATCATACACTTTCTATATTGATTGCTGTCTAAAACTCCAAACAGCGAGTGACATTATTTAATTAATCCACCGATCATATACTTTCTATATTGACTACTGTCTAAAACTCCAAACAGCGGATAACATCAATTATACAGTCTACCAATCAATTGTTGCCTAAATCTCCAAACAGTTAGCGACATCATTTATCTAAAATCATTTATTTTATCCACCAATATCTTTGTATTCTAAATTCCTAGCAATCCAATCCTTTTGTTATTGATCCACAACCATAATTTGCTCTTCCAATAATCAACCTTAATTTTTATCATCTATCTCTATCTAATTCACTAGTATACCTTCATCGAGAATATCATTGATCGAGATTTTAATCCAATAATTGCTATCATTCCTCCATTATCCGCAGTAATTCAATTCATCCATCTAATATTTGATCCAATCCTATTAATCCCATTATTGCCAACATCTTCCAAAAATAAGTTAGACATCAATATTGTAATTCAGCAATCTCTTTGCACTCCCTAATTCTCCCAAAAAATCATTTAAATCATCTATCTAGTATAGTATATATATGCATTTAGGCTCCACCAATTTATTTATCCCAGAATCCACTCTATCGTTTCCTATTTGTGATTGACATGAATCCACCAATACCTTTATGTGTATACTGCTAACATCCATCTCCTTTACTCACGACCCTGTTTGTTCCTTCTATATTTTATTTTGTAAGAATAGAAGTGTCATTATTTGAAATACAATACATAAAAATTTCCTAAGACATAGCAGTTTTGAACAAAAATATAATGTATAAGAAAATGCAATAATAATAGTGTTCCAGATTCCATCCACCATTACATGGCATCCGCACCATATGCTAACATTTCAGCGTTATAACCGCTTACATTACCACTGGGACGACACCCAGGACAACTCAAATCAGGGCTTTGCACTGCCATGCACTTTTCCAATCCCATCCATAAAGCATTTTGAAATAGAATTATATCTGGTTAAGTTCCCATGTCCGCCCTTGACCGTGGGCATGACTATTCGAATAGTTTTGACTCTGCAGAGTTTGCACACTTTACCCACAAGAGATAAATCTGCTCATTGCCCCACATGATTCCTTTGCCATGCAGTTGAGGAGACTATCATAGGATTGTTACAATGCATAGTGCTAATGTGGTTACGCTCGCTAAGGTCTATCTTCCATAGGATACGACCATCCCTCGGGAAAGATCCCTCGTGAGCCATCACGGGCAAAGGTGGGGATGAGACCATCCATCCCTTTGCTCATGGTCATACCTTCACGTAACCACCTTAGAGCCACACAAATTAGTAAACCCTGCCTACACTTTGCCAGCTTGTGGTTGTACTGTTTATCCAAAGCCACTCCTCAATTAAATATTTAAACTATATTAGTTACTCATGCAGTAAATAACCAGATATTAAATGTTAAGTAATCTTATTTTACATCCTAATTAAATTTATTGCATTCTCTAGATAATTCCCAGTATTTTTCCAAAATTTTTACTAATTAGAATGAGGTACAAAACTTGAATTAAAACAAGATGGAAAAGGAGGTGGTCGGTGAGATCAAACTCGGAACCTGGAAAGGCTCTGTATGTTACACGCGCTCTGGTAGCCAAGTGGGCCGGTGGCCTGGGTTGACAAAGGGCAAGATCTAAAATGTGAAGTATGGATTTTCTGAGGCGTAAACAAAGTAAAGCTAGGCGGCGGGAGCGGTCTTGCCGGCGCGTTGTGGCCGGAGGGCATTGGGGACAGTCAAAATGGATTCCCGTGGGGAAGGGGAAGCCCCTGGGGGTGGCACGGTGGTCGGGGCAGCGACGAGGTGGGGCGGCGGCGAGGTTTGGCGGCCGAAGGTGGAGGTTACACGGGGCGCCGGCGACTTGGAAGAAGGGGAGGGAATTGGGCGACCGCAGAAGCACAGGGGGTAAGGGGACGCTCACCACGGGTCCGCCCGAGTCGGAGAGGAGCCACGGCGAGCCGGCTGTAAGATCGAGGAGGCCGACTAGAGGGGGGTGAATAGGTGGTTTAAAATTTTTCTTCTAGTTTAGGTTAACAATTTTAACTCTAATGAATTTGCCTAGATCAAGTAAGCAATTTAGCAACTAACACAAGTTAAATTGGCTCAAGTAAATACTAGCACAAGTTTGCTACTCTAGATCACAAGCAATTAAGTAATACTAATCAATCAAATTGCTTGAATGTAAATGAGAGACAAGAGAAAGCAAACCACAAGTGACACGATCACTTTTTATCGTGGTGTTTGGAGACTTGCCGGTCTCCCTAGTCCACGTTGAGGTAAGCCCGAACAAATCAGACCAGCTCCACGAATTGAGCCTAATCACCTCGATCACTAGCAGTAGCCCTTTCCCTCTCCGGGTAGGCGAGCTCCAAGCCTTCACAATCCTTCTGGCCTTCTCACAACCTTCTTGAGAAGATCACCGAAATCTCCGCCAAGCCGTCTAGGTGTCGGCAAGCACCAAGAGTAATGAATCACGGCTAGATCACACTCAAGTGCCAAATGGATCAATATAGTATGCAATGCACTTGAATTGGCTCAACTACCTCAATTGAATGCAATTGTCAAGAAGTGAGGTGTGAGAGGTTGCTCTATGCTCAAGAATACTCAATGGAGGTTCAACAACATGTCCTTTTGCTGCTGGGGTTGAATTTATACCCCCACCAACTTCAAATAGCCGTTGCATTAAACAATCTCGAAAATTTGGAAATCGAACGACCGCAGATGTTACTGAGCGGTATTTCCGATTTCCGACCGGTCGAAGCGGCTATGTCAGAGGGTCAGAAGTAACCGTTGGACAATAAATGCGGTACTTCCGTCGTTGTAAGTGCGGTACTTCCGGAATCCCGGAAGTTCCGATATTTTCCCGGTACTTCCGATCTCAGCGAGGTTAACTCTAACTCAGGGCGCTCTCTGGAAATAAAGTTCCGCTCTAATGCCCGGAAATTCCGGCCTTGCGGTAGTTCCACAGTTCAACCCGTGGTACTTCCGTTTTTTGAGAGGTTAAGTTTTACTCCGGGCGCTCTCTGGAATTAAAGTTCTACTCGGGAGGCCGGAACTTCCGCGCTTGTGGTAGTTCGGTAGTTCCGCCGTTCACCTCGCGGTACTTTCGATTTCCGAGAGACTAACTTAAACTCCGGTCGCTCTTTGGAAAAAATGTTCCGTCGGGCGCCCGGTACTTCCGGCCGATCGGAAGTTCCGCGCTTTGAACGCCGGTACTTCCGAAAATTCTGACAATGCATGATTTTATTCAAATTTAAATTCTAAATGCATGCATGATCCGAAATTGATCCATAGGGCATATTAGCATGTGATCAAGCATTTCACTATGATCCCTCTTAATAGTAAGACATCTAACCTATAATCCGGTCTTCCAAACTTTCTCCAAGACCGGTAAAAATAAAAGATCCCTAAACTATTTACCTTGTCGACTTGGAGATCTTTGAATATTGTGAAATCCTTTTATGTGCCTCTTTCGTTGCCTTTGAGACTAATCCTTTCAAACATTTAACACACAAATTAGTCTCATATTCACATAATGTCATTAATTACCAAAACCAATATTTTTAGGGGCCTGGATGCTTTCAATCTCCCCTTTTTGGTAATTGATGACAACATAAGTAATTTTGAGAAGAATAATAATTTGGATATACTCCTTATTTGAAATTCGTATATCACAATTCTTTTAAAGATTTAGCAATGAGTATCATGGGGAGTTTATTTGCAATATAAATAATGAAGACGAAAAACTCCCCCTAAATCTATGCATTCATAAAACGAAATTTTCATGGTCTCCACATCACATAATATGAGATTTACACAATATTCAATAATATGCATAAACATGGAAATAGCATTGTATTTGGGGCACATGATCCAAACATAGTTCATTACAACGCATAGGAAATATTAAAGACTAAACATCCAACAAGTTTAAACATCACATGGTTCATTACACCATAATTTATTACATAACCAAATATAGTAGATAAAAGTTTATTTCTAAAGCTTAAGCTTAAGCTTTAGTCTTCTCCTTGCTTCATTTCTCCCCCTTTGGCATCAAAGTACCAAAAAGGAGAGCTAGTCCTGAGTTGCACGAGGAAATGGAGAGCGACAGCGACGAGCGCGACGAGTGTAGTGAGCTGGAGAAGGTGGACGGGCCAAAGCACTCTCTAGGGAGGAGACACGATCCCCAAGAGTGGAGACAGAAGTGGTCAAGGTGGCGACTTGGCCCGAAGTCTCAATCTGGCGCTCCTCAAGCCTGAGGACAGCTGAGTAGATCTGGGATAGAGTGACATCGCCCTCGCCCTGGGGAGGAGGATCGCCACGCTTGAGGCTGAGGTTGTCCACGGGGACGAGCAGGAGCGGGAACTGGAGGCTCTGCACGAGGCTTGTATGGCTTATGAACTGTCCCAAGTGCTCCTTTGTACCCGGTCTTCCTAATGATCAGAGCCATGATATATGGTGCATAATTGATCCTCCGGACTCTGTCATTCTTGTTAGCATCAATCTCCCTGATAATGAGGTCCACAACATCAAACTTCTCGCCACGCATGATATAGTCAATTACATTCCAAGCATGACCGTGAATGGCGTCGTAGTTCCCACTCTTTGGGTAGATGGTGTGATTGATCCTGTTCACAAGACTGGGAATTGGAAGCAGCCCTGCGATTGTCCCTGGCACACACCCAGCTGTCCGATCATAATAGTCTGTATAGGCTGAGATGGGGAGTGCCGGCCTGCTGAACACCTTCTCATAGGCACTAAACTCAGTGCCAAGTGCCAGCTCGAACTCGTGCTTGGTGCTCTCAATGGGTTGCTGTCCTGTCATCCAGCACAGGTGCTCAAAGTTGGGGGAGATGTAAAGTGTAGCATAAAACTGCCTGATCAATTCCTCGTTGTAGCTAGACCGAAGAGCTACAAGATAATGAATCCCCGCTCGTTGAAAGAGCCTGTAAGCACCATCAAACTTGTCGATCTGCGACAAGTGATCCCAATCCACGTACTTGTGTTGCGCAAACTTGCGAGAAGGACCATACATCTGCACATAAACTTGCTCCTAAAACTTTGTATGGAACTTCGGATTCTGTGAGTTCATGGGGAGCACATACTGACTACGCCGTCTCAAGATGGCATAGTCGTCGCTGGAGATCTTGGTAAGGTCTACTTCTTGCTCTTGAGCCGCGGGCATTTCCTCATCAGAAACCTCATACTCCTCACTCGGCTCTTGAGAAGCCTCGGATGCCTCGGACTCGCTCGCAGAGTCGGAGGCGGGACCCTTGCCCCGATCATCATGTTCCGGGAGCGTCCCCGAGGAGGATTGCCCTCGCACCCCAACGTAAGACTTGTGGGAGGCTTGCTTCATCCTCGGCATCTTTAAACAAAGATTAGGATATCAAGGAATGAGCTAGGATTCGAAAGGAACAGATTTGAATTTGAAAGAAATGAAGTTTTTGCTGTTTCAGGAAAATCGGAAGTACCGACGGTAAAACTGCGGAACTTCCGGAAATCCGGTAGTTCCGGCATTCTCACTGCGGAACTTTCGGAACCCCGGTAGTTCCAGCTGCTTGACCAGTAGTTCTGATTTTTCTGAGTCATTTCTAGGGCATGTCTAAACTTTATTCTTTTGGGGTATTTCTTGGATTGAATCCAATGCATGTATGTATAAACATCATAATACTCCAAATAAACTAGTTTGCCCAAGGAAATTACAGCAAAAATCGTCACATTTTCAATTTTGACCTAAACCTTCACTAGGGTTCTTAGAACAAGATAAAAGGAGTTTTGACCCTATTTACCTTGAGAAATCGAAAGAGGAGAACCCTAGAAGTGCAGATAATCTCCCAAAAACGAAGAAGTGCCCTCGGATTCGAAGATCGGGAGAGGTTCTTGGGAGACAGAGAGAGGAAGGAAGGAGTGGAGAGGGTGCGGTCGGTTTGGGAGAGAAGGAGAAGAGAGAGAGAGAGAGGAAAAGGAATTAAATGGAGAGAGTAACGGCAGGGAGAGATGGCGGTTACAGCGCATTAAATCCCGCAGAAAACGGTAGTTCCGCTGGTAACACGCCGGAACTTCCGATTTCTCAGAAATCTCGGAAATACCGCAAAAACAACAGCAGTAGTTCTGGATTTTCTAGCAAGAGCGGAAGTACCGCAAGAATAACTGCGGTAGTTCCGGATTTTCTGGAACTTCTCAGGAGATAAACTTTAGAACTTGAAATGATGCAAATGATATTTAGTTTTGCACTCAAAATAAAGTCATTCATGATCATTATGCATGAATAAAGCTATTGCTTGACTAGGAATATAGTTTATACGAAATTAATCAAGTTTTTGCTCGAGAGGGGATAAAGTTCATTTGAAAAAGCCACAAGAGAACACCAAAAGAGCAAAATTCAGCAAGGCAAGAGTTCAAGCTACATTTGAGTAGTCTATGACATTTAACTCATTCCTCAATTTGCAAAAGCGGCTTTCATCTAATGGTTTGGTGAAAATGTCCGCTAATTGATCTTCGGTTCGGATGTGGCTAATTTCAATATCTCCCTTGCTCACATGATCTCTCAAGAAATGGTGGCGTATATCTATATGTTTGGTTCTTGAGTGTTGAACGGGATTATTGGAGATTTTGACGGCACTATCATTATCACACAAAAGAGGCATTTTGTCAAATTTAATTCCATAATCCATGAATGTTTGCCTCATCCAAAATAATTGAGCACAACAACTACCGGCGGAGACATATTCGGCTTCGGCGGTTGAAAGAGCTACGGAATTTTGTTTCTTGGATGACCAACATACTAGGGACCTACCAAGCAATTGACAACTAACCGAGGTGCTTTTTCTATCCACTTTGCAACCCGCATAATCGGAGTCCGAATATCCAATCAATTCAAATTTTGCTCCTTTGGGATACCAAAACCCTATGTTTGAGGAATGTTTTAAATATCTTATAATCGTCTTTACAGCCACTAAATGGCATTCTTTTGGAGAAGCTTGAAAACGTGCACACATGCAAACACTAAACATAATGTCGAGCCTAGATGCAGTAAGATAAAGTAAACTACCAATCATGAATCTATAAAGCTTTAAATCTACCGACTTACCTCCTTCGTTGAGGTCCAAATGCCCGTTTGTTGCCATGGGTGTCTTGATAGGTTTTGCCTCTTCCATCCCGAATTTCTTGAGTAGATCCTTCACATACTTCGTTTGGCTTATAAATGTCCCATCTTTGTGTTGTTTGATTTGGAGTCCAAGGTAGTAGCTTAGCTCCCCTATCATTGACATCTCGAATTCCCTAGACATCATCTTACCAAATTCTTTGCAAAAGTCTTGATTAGTAGAACCAAAAATAATGTCATTGACATATGTTTGGCACACAAAGAAATCATCATTGATAATTTTTGTGAATAAAGTTGTGTCTACTTTTCTAATTTTGAAGCCTTTTGAAATAAGAAAATTACGAAGGCGCTGATACCAAGCTCTAGGAGCTTGTTTTAAACCATATAACGCCTTCGAAAGTTTATACACATGATTAAGATATTTTGCATCTTTAAAGCCTGGGGGTTGTTCTACATATACTAGTTCGGAGATTGTTCCATTAAGAAAAAAACTTTTAACATCCATTTGAAATAATTTGACGTCAAAGCATGATGCAAAAACAAGTAAGATTCTAATTGACTCAAGTCTAGCAACGGGTGCAAATATCTCATCATAATCTAAACCTTCGACTTGGGTATAACCTTAAGCAACTAACCTTGCTTTATTTCTTACCACAACTCCGTTCTCATCTTGTTTATTCCGGAAGAACCATTTTGTACCAATTACGTTGTGCTCCGTGGGTCTTTCCAGCAAAGTCCAAACTTCGTTTTAAGCAAAGTTGTTCAACTATTCATGCATAGCATTTACCCAATCTGGGTCATCTAGGGCTTTATCTACACATTTAGGCTCAAAAGAAGACACAAAAGAGTAATGCTCACAAAACGAAGCTACTCTAGAGCGAGTTTGAACACCCTTACTCACATCACCCGATATTGATCTATTGGATGATCTTGCGATTGCATTATGGATCTTCAAAGAATTTGGTTGTTGACCCTTTTCTTCATCTTCTATGACTTGAATGTCATTTGTTGTAGAAGAGGTGGGTGGTTCCACTTGTCTTGATGAGCTTGGTGAAGATGGATCCTCTTTTGGCTTTATGTCACCAATTTGCATATTTTCCATTGTTTTGCGTAATCCCTCATCTCCTACATCATCCAAATTCTCATGCTCTTCTTCAGAGCCGTTAGTCTTATCAAATTGAACATCACAGACTCTTCTACTAAACCCAAATTTTTGTTAAACACTCTATAAGCTTTACTATTTGAAGAATAAGCTAAAATAAAACCTTCATCACATCGACTTTGAAATTTAGAGAGCCGAATACCCTTTCTTAGAATATAGCATTTACATCCAAATACTCTAAAATAGGAAATGTTCGGTTTTCTTCCAATGAGAAGCTCATAAGAAGTCTTTTTCAAAAGACGATATAAATAAAGACGATTTATGGCATGACAAGCGGTGTTAATAGCTTCCACCCAAAATTTATCGGAAGTATTATATTCATCAAGAATTGTCCTAGCCATTTCAATTAATGCGCGATTTTTCCTTTCTACTACTCCATTTTGCTCCAGAGTGTAGGTTGCGGAAAATTCATGTTTTATTCCAAGTTCACCACAAAAATCTTCGATTTTAGTGTTTTTGAACTCGGAAACATGGTCACTCCTAATTTTCTTTATTTTAAAATCAAATTCATTCTGGGCCCTTTTTGAAAAACTTTTAAAAATCCCAGAGGTTTCATTTTTGTCATTTAGGAAGAAGACTCATGTGTATCTAGAGTAATCATCCACAATGACTAAACAATAACCATTTCCTCCAATGCTCTTATAGGTTGTTGGCCCCAAACAAATCCATATGCAAGAGCTCTAATGGCCTAGAAGTTGACATGATACTCTTGGAAGGGTGAGAATTAGCGACTTGTTTTCCGGCTTGACAAGCACTACAAAGTCAATTTTTCTCAAACTTCACATCCTTCAAGCCAACAACTAAGTTATGTTTGAAAAGTTTTTTGAGTTGAATCATTCCCACATGACCTAATCTCCTATGCCACAACCATCCCAAAGAGGTTTTTGCAATTAAACAAGTTTTCAAACAAGACTCATTTGAAGTAAAATCTACTAAATAGAGATTTCCAAATCTAAAGCCTTTGAAAACAAGTTCGTTATTATTTTCTTTTGAAATGATTACATTTTCTTTTGAGAATGAGCATGTTAATCCTAAATCACACAATTGAGCAACGGATAGCAAATTAAAATTTAATGTTTCAACTAAGGATACATTAGAAATGGAAAGATCGTTTGAGATAGCAATTTTACCAAAACCAAGTACCTTTCCTTTACTATTGTCTCCAAAGGTGATCTTGTCATTGCTTCCATTCTCAAAAGTAGTGAACATTTTTCGGTCTCCGGTCATGTGTTGAGTGCATCCACTATCCAACACCCAATGCCTTCCACCAGTTTTGTAATTCAGCTACAAAAGAAAATCAAGCTCTTTTAGGTATCCAATTTTGTTTGGGGTCCTTGGAGGTTAGTAACCAAGGTTTTGGGCACCCAAATGGATTTCTTTTTAGCACCCAAAATCGAGGTGCCAATAAAATGAGCAATAACATCTCCATTTGAAGTTTTCTTAAGCATATAACATGAATCATATAAACCAATGGAATGTATCTTATTCTTAACACAATCTTTTTGTATATGTCCTACTTCCGGCATTTAGTACAATACTTTCCATTTTCTTTAACAAACCTTGTGGGCTTGTATACTGGTTTCTTACCTTTCTTGGGAACATACCCAAGTCCTTCTTGGTTAAATGAACATCTTTGGTTGCTTAGCAATTTATCAAGGGTATCCTTTACCTTATAAGCTCTTTCTAAACTTTTATTCAATTTAAGCACTTGTTCCTTTAAAGTTTCATTTTCTTTAACAAGCACATAATCATTAGCATGATTTAAAGCATTTTTAGAATCAACACTAGATGAACAAGGCATGGCAAGTAAATCTTCACAAGATGTAGATATGCTAGATTTTGAGATTTCTATACTAGGCATTTCATTCAAGATATCGCAAGTAATTCAAATACTAGTATTAGATTTTTGATTTTCTTGGAGAAGCAAATCATGAGCTTCCTTTAGCTCCTCATAAGATTTTTAGAGAGATATGTGTTCTCTTTTCAAGACCTTAAACTTTGATTTTTCTTTTCCAAGAAATTCATTCAATTCAACTAACATGTCCATCAAATCATCATATGAAGGCTTGTCATCATCAAGCAATTTTACCTTTTCTCCTTTAGCCATAAGGCATGTAGGAGTGGAGAATAGTGATGGAGCCTTCTTGATGGCGATGCCCACAAGCCCCTTCTTTTTGGAAGATTCGTCCTCGCTTGAGTCGGAGTCCGAATACTCCTCTTCGGAGTCCCACTCACCAATATGGGCTTTGTTCTTGCCATCCTTGTGAAGCTTTGAGAGACCAGGTGGTCGTGACTCCATGTGAATGATGAGTAATTGACAAAGGTTTAGGATAGTCGAGTTTGGTTTGAGTGGTTCGGAGTCGAGCCGTTGTGTGGCGCAATCGGGCTCGGTCGGACTTTGGTCAAACTTGGTCATTTGGGTTTAGGATGTATATTCTAATATTTCGACAGGTTTGGACTTTGTCTGTGGTAAGTGTGATGGTATTTACGCTTTCATGTGTCGAGCGGTGCTATTTGGACGTGTTTTCTTGTGCGTGTGTGCGGGACATCGGGTGGAGTCGTGGCGAGACACGTGGACCGGACTAGGCGCAGTGGCGCCGAGGTCGAACGGTCGGGATGTGTCGAAGACGACGACTCGAGGTGGTTGCAGGCGTGCGAGGCAAGGAGCGCGAAGCTTCGGAAGGTGCGGGAGGGCAAATCGGGAAATTCGCGAGGCTGCACAAGAGCGGGCGCCGTTGGATTTAGCAGGCGTAACGGGGCCGAGACCCGTTAGCCAAGGCTATAAATAGGATTGAGGGGCTGCATGCCCACTTGAGCACTTGAGGTGGAATTAGGGTTTGCTAGAGTCAAAAGAGTCTTTAGTGGTTGCTTTAGGCTTTAGGCTTTAGTTGTTGAGAGTGGGTGGAGAAGGCAGAGGGTTGTTCTGTCCTCCATCGATGTGTTCCTGAGTGCTCCCTCCCTCATGTGTTCTTAGTTGTGTTCTTGAGTAGAGAGGGAGAGGATGGATTGAGTGGAGAGTTTGTAATCAATCATCCCTAGTCCTAATGTCCATGCGTATGGGGATGTATCGGTTTTCCTTGTGATGGGATGAATAAAATCTGAAGTTTAGTTTCGGTTTGAGCTCTCTGTTCT
The DNA here is from genome assembly GCA_036346575.1 of Dendrocalamus sinicus. Taxonomy (NCBI): domain Eukaryota; kingdom Viridiplantae; phylum Streptophyta; class Magnoliopsida; order Poales; family Poaceae; genus Dendrocalamus; species Dendrocalamus sinicus. The sequence goes on from CM070652.1 coordinate 21,524,612, forward strand.
TCGTTCATCCTTTTGCTTGATTTTGAGATTTTGTGTTTTGGCTTGTTTCTTGCTGGGGAGTGTTAAAATGGGTTGTTTCATGTTGGGATATGACCCAAAGATCATTTGATCAGTAGAAATCTCAACAACCCATCTTTGATTTCAGTTTTGCTCTTTGGACCTCCCCTGTTCTTCATTTGTGGCATTTAGGGTTTAAGGTGTCTTGTGGATTTCCTGTTGTGATGCTCTAAGATTTGGACTCTTGGGTCCTTAGGCTATTGCTAATCTTATTGCAAAATCCCATAAGCAAAGTTTGAGAGATTATGGAGTAATTTGGTTTTTGGTGCCCTCTCTGTAGTGTTTCAGTATTTCTAGGGTTTAGCCAAATTCTTCTACTCCCTTATGAAGATGGCTTGAAACTTGGCCCATAGACTCAAGTAGCTATTGCTACCTTATTCTCCAAGTTTGAGTCAAAGGATCCTCTGTTAGGGAGTATTTCTATTTTTGGTGCAGCTTCGTGTATTCTTGATTTGCCAGCTCAAATCTGAAGCTCTTGAGCTTCTGTTGAATTTCTTTGTTCCTTGAGCTTGATGCTATTTAGTTTCCTCTCTTGGTCTTTAGGGCTCGGAGATCAGCTGAAATTCATCAAATTCTCAGTTTGTGGGTGGTCTGAATTTTTACTTCTAGCTGCAGATTTCAGCATTTCATTGCTGCTGTTTTCAGCATTTTTGGACTGCAGTTTCAGCACTTCATTGCTGCTGTTTTCAGCATTTTTGGACTGCAGTTTCAGCACTTCATTGCTGCAGTTTTCAGCTTTCCTTTGCCTCGGTTTTCAGCTCCTTACTGCAGTTTTTCAGCAAGGTTTATGCAGCACTCTTGGGTGGAGCAAATCTGAATTTTTCAGCAAGTAGCAGCAGATATGAGACCTTCCTTTGCTGCAGCAAATCACCTACTTTGTTTCCAATTCATGGCAGCAAAAGTAGCTCTCTCGCCGCGGCGATTCTGCCGTGGTGAAATTTGAGCGTTTTCCTTGCCGTGGCAGCCGTGGTAGCCTGCTTTCTTTGCCGTGGTAGCAATTCCAGTTGCTTTCTTGCCGTGGCCAGTTTCTGCAGTCTCTTTCTCTTGATCCATTTCAGTCTCTTGTCGGTTTGGTCTTGGCTTGAGTGAGCAATAATCTCTCTCGTTCATAGCTTTCATAGCCATCGAGAGTAGAGATTTTTGCGAATACTCTTGGGGGCGATTTTAAAAGGCGTCATTCACCCCCCCTCTGTCGCCATTTCGGTCCAACAATTGGTATCGAGCGGTTAGCTCTTTTCAATAGATCTTAACCGGTCTCAAGAGCCATGGCGACGGACAAGTACTCGACCAAGCCGCCGCTTTTGATGGCATCGATTACCCCTACCGAAGAGCCGAATGGAGACATACATCCGTGCTCGGGTACGCTTATCCGCGCAAGGTCAAGGTCCGGTTTGTTGTTCTGCCGATGAGAACATCAATGCTTTGGGAATATGCATGATGTTGAGGCAAACGCTAAGGCAAGGAACATCATCATCCGGGGCCGAGTCGTAGCGAAGTTCGATCGCATCTCCCACTGTCGTCGCCTACGATATCCGGGTGACCCTCGACGCATACCATGAGGGCACCACCGGATCAAGACGGTTCGACAGACCGATTCAAGCGAATACAACAAATTCGAGATGCTTGCTGGTGAGTCCCTAGATGAGTGCTTCGCACGTTTTCACAAGATCTTGAGCAACCTCCGAGCGGTCGGTCTCACATACCCCGACTCGGACAACGCTCGTCAGATACTTGCAGCACTCGATCTGCGAGTGTGGGAGATGAAAGTGACCACCATCAAAGACACGACAGACCTCTCGACCTTGACTCTTGATGCGCTGTACTCGCGCCTCAAGACTCACGAGATTGACGTTGTCTCTCGTAGGTCGAAGTCACAGTCGATGGCTTTGGTCACCGATCGATTCAACTTCGGTCTCTCTTACGAGTCTTCTTGCGGTTTCTCCTTGCTCTCGTGACATAAGCGATGATCGATTAGAGCGACTGCGGATGATCACCGCCCTCCTAGCCCGAAGGTTTTCCCATGCCTACAAGGGTAGGAGAGACAGAAAGAGAGGAGGACCCGTGATTTGCTTCGAGTGTGGTGGCCCCAACCACATTCGGCAACCGCCCCAAGCCGGAGAAGGGCAAGAACGACTACGCGGTTCGAGCAAGATCGACTACACCGACAAGAACCGCAACAAGAAGCCTCCGGCTCCGACGCCGGGAAAGAAGAAGTTCGCAACCGGGTAGGCCAAGAAGCTCTTCCACCGCGTCCTCACCGCTTCGACGACCTCGACCTCGGCGAGGTGGAGGGATGGAGCGACGACGACGGACGGGTGACCAAGAGCCCAAGGATGGCGGCAACGACTTCTCGGCATGTGCTTAATGGCCTCGAGGGCGAACTCGTGACAATGAGTGTACTCGACTTCGGATGAGGTACTCCTTCTTATGACCAGCTAAATGATGCTTTTCTTAAGCTAGGTGGATTTCATGCTAGAGCTAGGTCTAGGTGTGAGTTAGAGAAGAAGTAGATAGCATCACGGAGATTACTTCACTTACATCCGCTCCCTCCCGTGACGATCGTGATACATGCCGTGCCTTGCTTGATGACATGGAGAAATTAAGGACCTCTCATGATAGTGTGTCCTCCGAGCTTGATATTGTTAAGGTGGAGAATGTTAGTCCGCTTGCTTGAGTTAGAGTTGAGTAGGATGGTCATTACCCTACTTACTCTCGATGAGACTACTTCTCCCACCTCATGTGAGGATAAGGACATTCTTTGCTAGAGGACCTTATGCCATGCTCCTTGATCCGCCCGAGTCTTGTGAAAATTGCAATAACTTGAAGATGAACCTAAAGCAGGCAGATCACAAGATTGCTTGAGTTGAGTGCTTCTTTACTTGAGCCTATTGATTCATGTTTGAATTGTCCAAAGTTAATCGCTGAACTTGAATCGTCTCAAAACAGTTTCAAGAAATGATTGACAACAACAAGAAAATAGCTCAAGATGCGACTAAGGATCTGTTAGCTCACCATGCATTAGTTGTGATAAACTAAAACTTGAACTCGTTGCTTTGAATGACAAATGTGTGAAGCTAACTAAGGACTTACTAGAGAAGCCACAATCTGGTTGTGATGTGATTGATGGTGTGGGGAGAAGCCCGTGGTAAGGATGAGACGCTTAGAGACGCGAACCAACTCGCTAGTAGTAGGACTGCCCTCGTAGTCGGTGTGCGTGCACAAGCCATTCTTTCCTCTCTTGTTGGTTCTTCTTACGCTCCCTTACCTCCTGCTGTTCCCTCTTCTCCTGCTCTTCTTGCACTCTCTCTTTCGGGAGTGTCGGATCTTATGAACACTCTCGAGAGATTTGTAGGAGGCAAGAAGAAGCTTAATCTTATTCTAGACCAATCCAAGATTTGTAAGTTCAATCAAGGTCAAGGATATGATTTCTATGAGGATATGAGGAAGCATCCTCCTGCTATTCTCAGACCCATAGTGGGAGGTGTGATCGAGGTCGAGCCCAGATCTGATGAGGTCAAATTCAAATCAGCAGGCTTTGTCCAAGCGATCTCTGACAGCAAGGTAGGTTCACCTGCTACTTCGGCCTCTCAGAAGCCGAAGTCCTCGCGTGCTACTTCCACCTCTTCGAAGGTGAGGTACCACTGCACCTTCTGTCAGAAGGATGGGCACTCGATCGAGAGATGCTTCAGGCGCGCCAAGATCGCGCATAGAGACCGTGTTGAGTCTCTTAGGGGTATTCAGGGTCAGCCCCAGATCCTGAGTGCACCTAAGACCAACACGAGGTCTAGGTTTGCTCCTGTTACGGAGTTTAGGCAGCATAGAGGACTTGATTTTTCCGAGTTTTCTGCTTTTCGTCCTCATGCTGCCTCTGGTCGTGACTTCCGCCGTCCTGGGGGTAGATCTCATTTTTCCCATCGAGATAGCTACGCGGCGTGATCAGCGTGTTGCGGTGTTCACCCGCTCCCCGTGCGATCGGACCCGCAGCGGCCAGTTCGCCACGGACTTACGCTTCTTTGAGTCACAAAGAGCGTAAGGTAGATAGAGGTCGATCGTGCTTGACGACTTCATCCGCTCGGCGTGTTGTTGAGATTGGGTGCCAAAATCTCTTTTGATTTACCCGAAGATCGAGACTTTACTCTGCTTGACTCAGTTCGCCGGCGGAAGGGAAATGTTTGGCTTGTAGACTCCGGTTGTTCTCGTCATATGACCGGAGACTCCCGTTGGTTTTCTTCCCTTGCCCGTGCTCCAGGTGATGAGACGATCACTTTCGGAGATGCTTCATCTGGGCGCGTCATCGCCAAAGGTACTGTGCGCATTAATGATTCTTTCATTTTGAAAGATGTAGCCTTGGTTAGTAAGCTGCAATACAATTTGCTTTCAGTTTCTCAGCTTACCGATGACGATTTCGAGGTGAGCTTTAAGAAAAATGCTTGTAAAATTCTTGATTCTTCGGGTAGTCTGGTTTGCGGGGTTTCTCGTTATGGGAGGATCTTTCGTGCTGATTTTTCTGAGTCTTCTGGTGATCCTCTCAGGTGTTTAGTTGCTTCTGAGTCCCGCGACCTCTCTTTCTGGCATAGAAGACTTGGTCATATTGGATTTGACCATTTGACCCGAGTTAGCGGCCACGATCTCATTCGTGGTATGCCTAAACTCAAGATGGTCAAAGATCTTGTTTGCTCTCCATGCCGGCACGGCAAGATGGTTGCCGCTTCTCACCCTTCGGTCACAATTACTATGACCGATGCACCGGGACAGCTGCTCCACATGGACACGATTGGACCACTCGAGTGCGATCAGGGGAAGTGGTATGTTCTTGTTGTGGTCGATGACTTCTCGAGGTATTCTTGGGTGTTTTCTTAGCCTCCAAGGATGAGACGTTTCGCATTTCCGAGGTCTTTTGGTAGGCTTTCGTTGAGCTCCGGGTGCCTTACGAGCGATCCGCAGTGACAATGGCACGGAGTTCAAGAATTCCTACCGAGTTTCGTGGTGAGACAGTGTAGAGCACCGATTCTCTTCTCCGCACGTCCCACAACAAAATGGAGTTGTGGAGAGAAAGAACCGTACCTTGGTCGAGATGGCGGGACGATGCTTGATGAGTACTCTACACCGCGGAAGTTTTGGGTGAGGCTATAGCTACCGCGTGCCATGTCTCAAATCGAGTATTTCTTAGGGCACACTTGCATCGCACTTCTTATGAGTTGAGATACGGGCGAAAGCCCAGCGTCTCTCATTTTCGTGTGTTTGGTTGCAAGTGCTTTATTCTGAAGTCCAGGAACCTAGATAAGTTCGAGTCACGTTCTTGTGATGGGATCTTTCTAGGTTACTCGCCTTCTTCGCGGGCTTATAGGGTCTGGAACTGCGAGTCTAGCAAAATGGTAGAGACCTGTGAGGTGACCTTTGACGAGGCCGGTCAGGGGACTAGGCCCGATATCTCGAGTTCTTTAGAGCGATCCGAGACCATCTTTGTGGATGATGAGGATGATGGAGACGACGGTTGTCTACGATCTGTCCCTCATCCACCCCTTGAGGTGCCGTCTTCCACCGCACCTCGAGGCGATCACCCATGCCTTCGCTCTCTCGAGTGGTGGCTCTGTTCCTACCTCGTCGACTCACGAGGTAGAGGCCACTTCTTCATCTCATCCTGGACCTCCTAGACATATCCGTAAAGCTCATCCTTGAGCGGATCATTGGAGACCTTTTCGAGCGTGTTACCCGCTCAAAATCGCTTATCTCAATTCTGTCTCCATTCTCGCTTTCATTGCCTCCTTTAAGCCTAAAGATGTCTCTCATGCTTTATCTGATGAGTCTTGGGTCAATGCCATACATGAGGAGCTAGAAAATTTTGAGAGGAACAAGGTCTGGTCGCTTGTCGAGCCCCTGCGAGGTCACAATATTATTGAGACTAAGTGGGTGTTCAAGAACAAGCAGAGCGAGGATGGAGTGGTTATTGAAACAAGGCTAGGCGGTTGCTCGGGGTTCTCCTGTGTTGAAGGTCTAGATTTCGAGGAGACCTTTGCCCCTGTAGCTAGACTTGAAGCCATTAGAATCCTGCTTGCCTTTGCAGCTTCTAAGGGTTTCAAGCTTTACCAGATGGACGTCAAGAGTGCCTTTCTCAATGGCCTTATTGAGGAAGAGGTCTACGTCCGATGACCTCTGGTTTGAAAACCCCAAATACCCAAACCATGTCTTTAAGCTTTCCAAGCGTTGTATGGACTCTAGCAGCCCCCGTGGCTTGGTATGAGAGGCTTAAGTCCTACTTGTTGAGTCATGGGTTTGAAATGGGTAAAGTTGATAAGACCTTGTTCATCCGCGGCTTGGCGCGACCTTCTCGCTCGTCGGATCTATGTCGATGACATTATCTTTGGTGGCTCTTCGCATACTGGTTTCCCGGTTCTCGGATGTCATGAGCACCGAGTTTGAAATGAGTATGATGGGTGAGTTGACCTTCTTCCTTGGCTTCCAAATTAAGCGGACTCGGGGGTACATTTCTTCATCAAGGAAAGTACACTCGTGACCTCTGGCGCTCGATATGAGTGATGGTAAGCGGTGTCAACTCCCATGGCTTCGGCAACCTATCTTGACCCGGATGAGGATGGCGAGCGATTGATCGAAAGAGTTCGAAGTATGATCGGCTCCTTCTTTACCTCATCGCCTCGAGACCGGACATACACTTCTCGGTGTGTGCGTGTGCTCGTTCGAGCTTCTCCTCGCGTATCTCACCGTCAAAGCGGTGAAGCGCATCTTCGGTACCTTCGAGCTACCATTGACTATGGTATCGGTACTCTTCCTCATCTTGTCTTTCCTTGAGAGCCTTTTCGGATGCGCACTTTGCTTGGTCAGAGGATAGATAGGAAGAGCACTTCCGCACTGCGATTCATTGGCACTTCTCGTTTCTGGTCTTCGAGGAAGCGATCGGTGTTGCACACCCTGCGCAGAGGCCGAGCACGTTGCTGCCGCCGATTCTTTGCGGCCAGTACTTTGGATGGTTTCGACCTGCGGGACTTTGGGTTAGCCTTAGACGGTGTTCCACTCTTTTGTGATAACACGTCGCTATCAACATTGCTAAGAACCCGTCAAAGCACTCTCGGACCAAGCATATTGATATTCGCTTCCACTTCCTTAGAGACCATGTAGAGAAAGGTGACATAGTGCTCCGCCAGGAGAGTGACCACCAGTTGGTGATATCTTCACCAAGCCTTTGGGCAGATTCGAGGTTTTCAACTCTCGGGAGAGCTTGGGGTGGTTTGTCCTTACAATTTGTAGTGAGGGGAGCTTGGGCTTTATCGCTTTATTATATTAATTATGCTTCGTCTCATTTCATTGCATTGCATTTGCGGGTGCATTGGGTTAAGTCCTTCTAGCATAGGTTAGAGTGTTTCTTGTGTTGAGTTGCTTAGACTTCTTACTCTTATCTTGTGCTTCCAGAGTAGCTATTTCTTATCTCACTAGGTTGAGCTCACTCACTTCTTGTAGGTTCTAGCGAGGTTGGGCCACCCTCGGGTAGACAGGGTACGTGTTTGCTCTCTAGTGTGTGTTCGACGATCAGCTGTTAGTCCTGGAGTCATTTGGGGTAGATGAGAGTCAGTTTAAGCCATAGTTGCTTCTATATCTTTTCTATGCTTTAAGGACTGCCTGTTTTGTTTTTCTTTGCCAGCTTCTCGAATTTATTGCTTTGGTTCAGGAGGAGTTCATTTGGGAGCTTCTGAAGCTTAATTTTGACATAACTCAACTTGAACTAAAAGTTGCATCTAATGTTGAGGGAGAGCTGGACCTTCTTGCATTTTCAGCATTCTAGCATTATAATCAATCTGCATTGAGCCTTGATTATTATCCTGTTATGACATGCTTCAATGCTTTACACCTTGCCATGACTTGTGCTTAGCTTGCTAGATTTATCATGACTTCATATGTGTAGACTAGCTTTCTGCCATGATAAGTTAATTAAAATTGCTCAACTTAAATTAAAACTTGTCATGTTAGCACTCGAGATTAGTCTTGCTTGAGCTATCCCTTTATGATTCATGCCATGTCAAATAGGCTGAATTGAGTCTTGAATCTAGGTTGAATCTTTGATTGAGCTATTTTAGCATCTTGATACATCATGAGTTAGCACAATCTGTTAAAAAGCAAAAGGATCTCTTTTTATGTGCGAAAAAACCGATTTCACCAATTCTTTCTCATGAGACGGCTTGCCATTGCACTAGGCATGAACTCGGGGAGTTTTGGATGACTGGACTATCTTCTTAAGCTTCTCGCTTGGAGTAGTCGCATAAGGCTTGAGATCTAGCACATGATAAAATTTTTGGTTGGAAACAGACTATAAGCTTTAAAAGAAAATATGTCAAATGTGCAAGATTTGCTTGATCACCTAAAGATGAAAAGTGCTTAACCAAATGATAAACTCTTGAGCTTGTAGCACTCTAATTGACTCAACACTAGCTTCTTGTTTCCGCTTAGCTTATTGACATGGCCTGCATCATCCTTGGATATCTCTAGTTAGACTTTGCTCATTGATGACTTGACTTGCTCACTAAATGCATTACATTTCAGATTGTCATCTATGTGCTCTAGCTGGTTGATATATATGTTGTCATGATCTAGATAGCGTTTTATTGAGTTATGGCTTGGTGTATTACATTATGGTCAATATGGATAATTCTCATGGCTTGAAATGCTTAAATAAACAAACTTCAGCCATATTCATCCATTGACATGTCATATTCTCTCTATTGCATCTTGATGTGTTTATTGGCAAAAGGGGAGAATAGAGAAGAAAAGTCTGTTGGGAGCAGTTTAGAGCTTTGGAGATCAATTTGCTCTTTCGGTTGTTGCTCTAGTGTTCCTTACATGCGACTTGGTCATTAGCTTCATTCTCTTCTTTGGACCTTGTTGGATTCTTCAAAATCAAACTCAACTTCATGTTTTTTGAGTTTGTCAATATACTCATCAAGGGGAGATTGAGAGACCAGGTGGTCGTGACTCCATGTGAATGATGAGTAATTGACAAAGGTTTAGGATAGTCGAGTTTGGTTTGAGTGGTTCGGAGTCGAGCCGTTGTGTGGCGCAATCGGGCTCGGTCGGACTTTGGTCAAACTTGGTCATTTGGGTTTAGGATGTATATTCCAATGTTTCGACAGGTTTGGACTTTGTCTGTGGTAAGTGTGATGGTATTTACGCTTTCATGTGTCGAGCGGTGCTATTTGACGTGTTTTCTTGTCTGTGTGACTGCAGGACATCGGGTGGAGTCGTGGCGAGACATGTGGACCGGACTAGGCGCAGGTGGCGCTGAGGTCAGAACGGTCGGGATGTGTCGAAGACGACGTAGACTCGAGGTGGTTGCGAGGCGTGCGAGGCAAGGAGCGCGGAAGCTTCCCGGAAGGTGCAGGAGGGGCGAATCGGGAAATTCGCGAGGCTGCACAAGAGCGGGCGCCGTTGGATTTAGCAGGCGTAACGGGGCGGAGACCCGTTAGCCAAGGCTATAAATAGGATTGAGGGGCTGCATGCCCACTTGAGCACTTGAGGTGGAATTAGGGTTTGCTAGAGTCAAAAGAGTCTTTAGTGGTTGCTTTAGGCTTTAGGCTTTAGTTGTTGAGAGTGGGTGGAGAAGGCAGAGGGTTGTTCTGTCCTCCATCGATGTGTTCTGAGTGCTCCTCCTCATGTGTTCTTAGTTGTGTTCTTGAGTAGAGAGGGAGAGGATGGATTGAGTGGAGAGTTTGTAATCAATCATCCCTAGTCCTAATGTCCATGCGTATGGGGATGTATCGGTTTTCCTTGTGATGGGATGAATAAAATCTGAAGTTTAGTTTCGGTTTGAGCTCTCTGTTCTTCGTTCATCCTTTTGCTTGATTTTGAGATTTTGTGTTTTGGCTTGTTTCTTGCTGGGGAGTGTTAAAATGGGTTGTTTCATGTTGGGATATGACCCAAAGATCATTTGATCAGTAGAAATCTCAACAACCCATCTTTGATTTCAGTTTTGCTCTTTGGAGATGAAAGTGACCACCATCAAAGACACGACAGACCTCTCGACCTTGACTCTTGATGCGCTGTACTCGCGCCTCAAGACTCACGAGATTGACGTTGTCTCTCGAGGTCGAAGTCACGATCGATGGCTTTGGTCACCGATCCCGATTCAACACGGTCTCTCTTACGAGTCTTCTTGCGGTTTCTCCCTTGCTCTCTCGTGACATAAGCGATGATCGATTAGAGCGACTGCGGATGATCGGTGGCCCTCCTAGCCCGAAGGTTTTCCCATGCCTACAAGGGTAGGAGAGCGAGAAAGAGAGGAGGACCCGTGATTTGCTTCGAGTGTGGTGGCCCCAACCACATTCGGGCAACCGCCCCAAGCCGGAGAAGGGCAAGAACGACTACGGCGATTCGAGCTAGATCGACTACACCGACAAGAACCGCAACAAGAAGCCTCCGGCTCGGCGCGGGAAAGAAGAAGTTCGCAACCGGGAAGGCCAAGAAGCTCTTCCACGCGTCCTCACCGCTTCGACGACCTCGACCTCGGCGAGGTGGAGGGATGGAGCGGCGACGACGGACGGGTGACCAAGAGCCCAAGGATGGCGGCAACGACTTCTCGGCATGTGCTTAATGGCCTCGAGGGCGAACTCAATGACAATGAGTGTACTCGACTCGGATGAGGTACTCCTTCTTATGACCAGCTAAATGATGCTTTTCTTAAGCTAGGTGGATTTCATGCTAGAGCTAGGTCTAGGTGTACCGAGTTAGAGAAGGAAGTAGATAGGTATCACGGAGATTACTTCACTTACATCCGCTCCCTCCCGTGACGATCGTGATACATCTTGTGCCTTGCTTGATGACATGGAGAAATTAAGGACCTCTCATGATAGTGTGTCCTCCGAGCTTGATATTGTTAAGGTGGAGAATGTTAGTCGCTTCTTTGAGTTAGAGTTGAGTAGGATGGTGTTACCCTACTTACTACCGATGAGACTACTTCTCCCACCTCATGTGAGGATAAGGACATTCTTTGCTAGAGGACCTTATGCCATGCTCCTTGATCTGCCCGAGTCTTGTGAAAATTGCAATAACTTGAAGATGAACCTAAAGCAGGCAGATCACAAGATTCTTGAGTTGAGTGCTTCTTTACTTGAGCCTATTGATTCATGTTTGAATTGTCCAAAGTTAATCGCTGAACTTGAATCGTCTCAAAACAGTTTCAAGAAATGATTGACAACAACAAGAAAATAGCTCAAGATGCGACTAAGGATCTGTTAGCTCACCATGCATTAGTTGTGATAAACTAAAACTTGAACTCGTTGCTTTGAATGACAAATGTGTGAAGCTAACTAAGGACTTACTAGAGAAGCCACAATCTGGTTGTGATGTGATTGATGGTGTGGGGAGAAGCCCTGTGGTAAGGATGAGGCAGCTTAGAGACGCGAACCAACTTCGCTAGTAGTAGGACTGTCCCCTCGAGTCGGTGTGCGTGCACAAGCCATTCTTTCCTCTCTTGTTGGTTCTTCTTACGCTCCCTTACCTCCTGCTGTTCCCTCTTCTCCCTGCTCTTCTTGCACCTCTCTCTTTCGGGAGTGTCAGTATCTTATGAACACTCTCGAGAGATTTGTAGGAGGCAAGAAGAAGCTTAATCTTATTCTAGACCAATCCAAGATTTGTAAGTTCAATCAAGGTCAAGGATATGATTTCTATGAGGATATGAGGAAGCATCCTCCTGCTATTCTCAGACCCATAGTGGGAGGTGTGATCGAGGTCGAGCCCAGATCTGATGAGGTCAAATTCAAATCAGCAGGCTTTGTCCAAGCGATCTCGACAAGCAAGGTAGGTTCACTGCTACTCGCCTCTCGTAGCCAAGTCCTCGCGTGCTACTTCCACCTCTTCGAAGGTGAGGTACCACTGCACCTTCTGTCAGAAGGATGGGCACTCGATCGAGAGATGCTTCAGGCGCGCCAAGATCGCGCATAGAGACCGTGTTGAGTCTCTTAGGGGTATTCAGGGTCAGCCCCAGATCCTGAGTGCACCTAAGACCAACACGAGGTCTAGGTTTGCTCCTGTTACGGAGTTTAGGCAGCATAGAGGACTTGATTTTTCCGAGTTTTCTGCTTTTCGTCCTCATGCTGCCTCTGGTCGTGACTTCCGCCGTCCTGCGGGTAGATCTCATTTTCCCATCGAGATAGCTACCCATGGCGTGATCGGCGTGTTGCGGTGTTCCACCCGCTCCCCGTGCGATCGGACCGCGCAGCCTTCAGTGCGCTCACAGACCTTCTGCTTCTTTGAGTCACAAAGAGCGTAAGGTAGATAGAGGTCAGTCGTGCTTGACGACTTCATCTGCTCGACGTGTTGTTCAGTATTGGGTGCCAAAATCTCTTTTGATTTACCCCAGTACTGAGACTTTACTCTCTGTTTGACTCAGGTTCGCCGGGCAGGGAAGGGAAATGTTTGGCTTGTAGACTCCGGTTGTTCTCGTCATATGACCGGAGACTCCCGTTGGTTTTCTTCCCTTGCGTGCTCCGGTGATGAGACGATCACTTTCGGAGATGCTTCATCTGGGCGCGTCATCGCCAAAGGTACTGTGCGCATTAATGATTCTTTCATTTTGAAAGATGTAGCCTTGGTTAGTAAGTCGCAATACAATTTGCTTTCGGTTTCTCACCACTGATGAGCGATTTCGAGGTGAGCTTTAAGAAAAATGCTTGTAAAATTCTTGATTCTTCGGGTAGTCTGGTTTGCGGGGTTTCTCGTTATGGGAGGATCTTTCGTGCTGATTTTTCTGAGTCTTCTCGTGATCCTCTCAGGTGTTTAGTTGCTTCTGAGTCCCGCGACCTCTCTTTCTGGCATAGAAGACTTGGTCATATTGGATTTGACCATTTGACCCGAGTTAGCGGCCACGATCTCATTCGTGGTATGCCTAAACTCAAGATGGTCAAAGATCTTGTTTGCTCTCCATGCCAGCACGGCAAGATGGTTGCCGCTTCTCACCCTTCGGTCACAATTACTATGACCGATGCACCGACATTTGCTCCACATGGACACGCTTGGACGGCTCGAGTGCGATCGGCAGGGGAAGTGGTATGTTCTTGTTGTGGTCGATGACTTCTCGAGGTATTCTTGGGTGTTTTCTTAGCCTCCAAGGATGAGGCGTTTCGCATTTCCGAGGTCTTTTGGTAGGCTTTCTGTTGAGCTCCGGGTGCCTTACGAGCGATCCGCAGTGACAATGGCACGGAGTTCAAGAATTCCTACTTGAGAGTTTCGTGGTGAGGCAGTGTAGAGCACCGTTCTCTTCTCCGCACGCCCCACAACAAAATGGAGTTGTGGAGAGAAAGAACCGTACCTTGGTCGAGATGGCGGGACGATGCTTGATGAGTACTCTACACCGCGGAAGTTTTGGGCTGAGGCTATAGCTACCGCGTGCCATGTCTCAAATCGAGTATTTCTTAGGGCACACTTGCATCGCACTTCTTATGAGTTGAGATACGGGCAAAAGCCCAGCGTCTCTCATTTTCGTGTGTTTGGTTGCAAGTGCTTTATTCTGAAGTCCGGGAACCTAGATAAGTTCGAGTCACGTTCTTGTGATGGGATCTTTCTAGGTTACTCGCCTTCTTCGCGGGCTTATAGGGTCTGGAACTACGAGTCTAGCAAAATGGTAGAGACCTGTGAGGTGACCTTTGACGAGGCGGTCACCGGGACTAGGCCCGATATCTCGAGTTCTTTAGAGCGATCGAGACCATCTTTGTGGATGATGAGGATGATGGAGACGACGGTTGTCTACGATCTGTCCCTCATCCACCCCTTGAGGTGCCGTCTTCCACCGCACCTCGAGGCGATCACCCATGCCTTCGCAGCTTACGAGTGGTGGCTCTGTTCCTACCTCGTCACTCACGAGGTAGAGGCCACTTCTTCATCTCATCCTGGACCTCCTAGACATATCCGAAAGCTCATCCTTGAGCGGATCATTGGAGACCTTTTCGAGCGTGTTACCCGCTCAAAATCGCTTATCTCAATTATGTCTCCATTCTCGCTTTCATTGCCTCCTTTAAGCCTAAAGATGTCTCTCATGCTTTATCCGATGAGTCTTGGGTCAATGCCATACATGAGGAGCTAGAAAATTTTGAGAGGAACAAGGTGCAGTCGCTTGTCGAGCCTGCGAGTCACAATATTATTGAGACTAAGTGGGTGTTCAAGAACAAGCAGAGCGAGGATGGAGTGGTTATTGAAACAAGGCTAGACTGGTTGCTCGGGGTTCTCCCGTGTTGAAGGTCTAGATTTGAGGAGACCTTTGCCCTGTAGCTAGACTTGAAGCCATTAGAATCGCTTGCCTTTGCAGCTTCTAAGGGTTTCAAGCTTTACCAGATGGACGTCAAGAGTGCCTTTCTCAATGGCCTTATTGAGGAAGAGGTCTACGTCCGACTGACCTCTGGTTTGAAAACCCCAAATACCCAAACCATGTCTTTAAGCTTTCCAAGCGTTGTATGGACTTAGCGAGCCCCGGGCTTGGTATGAGAGGCTTAAGTCCTACTTGTTGAGTCATGGGTTTGAAATGGGTAAAGTTGATAAGACCTTGTTCATCCGCCGCTTGGCGCGACCTTCTCGCTCGTCAGATCTATGTCGATGACATTATCTTTGGTGGCTCTTCGCATACTCTGTTTCCCGGTTCTCGGATGTCATGAGCACCGAGTTTGAAATGAGTATGATGGGTGAGTTGACCTTCTTCCTTGGCTTCCAAATTAAGCGGACTCGGAGGGTACATTTCTTCATCAAGGAAAGTACACTCGTGACCTCTGGCGCCGATATGAGTGATGGTAAGCGGTGTCAACTCCCATGGCCGGCGGCCTATCTTGACCTGGATGAGGATGGCGAGCGATTGATCGAAAGAGTTCGAAGTATGATCGGCTCCCTTCTTTACCTCATCGCCTCGAGACCGGACATACACTTCTCGGTGTGTGCGTGTGCTCGCGAGCTTCTCCTCGCGTATCTCACCGTCAAGCGGTGAAGCGCATCTTCGGTACCTTCGAGCTACCATTGACTATGGTATCGGTACTCTTCCTCATCTTGTCTTTCCTTGAGAGCCTTTTGGATGCGACTTTCTTGGTTGTAGGATAGATAGGAAGAGCACTTCCGCACTGCCGGTTCATTGGCACTTCTCGTTTCTGGTCTTCGAGGAAGCGATCCGGTGTTGCGACCGCTGCAGAGGCCGAGCACGTTGTCGCTGCCGATTCTTTGCGGCCAGTACTTTGGATGGTTTCGACCTGCGGGACTTTGGGTTAGCCTTAGACGGTGTTCCACTCTTTTGTGATAACACGTCTGCTATCAACATTGCTAAGAACCCGATGCGGCACTCTCGGACCAAGCATATTGATATTCGCTTCCACTTCCTTAGAGACCATGTAGAGAAAGGTGACATAGTGCTCCGATTTGTGAGAGTGACCACCGGTTGGTGATATCTTCACCAAGCCTTTGGGCGATTCGAGGTTTTCAACTCTGCGGGAGAGCTTGGGGTGGTTTGTCCTTACGGATGTAGTGAGGGGAGCTTGGGCTTTCTTGGTTTATTATATTAATTATGCTTCGTCTCATTTTGTTGCATTGCATTTGCGGGTGCATTGGGTTAAGTCCTTCTAGCATAGGTTAGAGTGTTTCTTGTGTTGAGTTGCTTAGACTTCTTACTCTTATCTTGTGCTTCCGGAGTAGCTATTTCTTATCTCACTAGGTTGAGCTCACTCACTTCTTGTAGGTTCTAGCGAGGTTGGGCCACCTCGGGTAGGCAGTGCGTGTTTGCTCTCTAGTGTGTGTTCGACGATCACCGTTAGTCCTGGAGTCATTTGGGGTAGATGAGAGTCGGTTTAAGCCATAGTTGCTTCTATATCTTTTCTATGCTTTAAGGATTTGCTGTTTGTTTTTCTTTGCCACTTCTCGAATTTATTGCTTTGGTTCAGAGGAGTTCATTTGGGAGCTTCGAAGCTTAATTTTGACATAACTCAACTTGAACTAAAAGTTGCATCTAATGTTGAGGGAGAGCTGGACCTTCTTGCATTTTTAGCATTCTAGCATTATAATCAACTGCATTGAGCCTTGATTATTATCTGTTATGACATGCTTCAATGCTTTACACCTTGCCATGACTTGTGCTTAGCTTGCTAGATTTATCATGACTTCATATGTGTAGACTAGCTTTTCGCCATGATAAGTTAATTAAAATTGCTCAACTTAAATTAAAACTTGTCATGTTAGCACTCGAGATTAGTCTTGCTTGAGCTATCCCTTTATGATTCATGCCATGTCAAATAGGTGAATTGAGTCTTGAATCTAGGTTGAATCTTTGATTGAGCTATTTTAGCATCTTGATACATCATGAGTTAGCACAATCTGTTAAAAGCAAAGGATCTCTTTTATGTGCGAAAAACCGATTTCACCAATTCTTTCTCATGAGACGGCTTGCCATCGCACTAGGCATGAACTCGGGGAGTTTTGGATGACTGGACTATCTTCTTAAGCTTCTCGCTTGGAGTAGTCGCATAAGGCTTGAGATCTAGCACATGATAAAATTTTTGGTTGGAAACAGACTATAAGCTTTAAAAGAAAATATGTCAAATGTGCAAGATTTGCTTGATCACCTAAAGATGAAAAGTGCTTAACCAAATGATAAACTCTTGAGCTTGTAGCACTCTAATTGACTCAACACTAGCTTCTTGTTTCCGCTTAGCTTATTGACATGGCTGCATCATCCTTGGATATCTCTAGTTAGACTTTGCTCATTGATGACTTGACTTGCTCACTAAATGCATTACATTTCAGATTGTCATCTATGTGCTCTAGCTGGTTTATATATATGTTGTCATGATCTAGATAGCGTTTTATTGAGTTATGGCTTGGTGTATTACATTATGGTCAATATGGATAATTCTCATGGCTCGAAATGCTTAAATAAACAAACTTCAGCCATATTCATCCATTGACATGTCATATTCTCTCTATTGCATCTTGATGTGTTTATTGGCAAAAGGGGGAGAATAGAGAAGAAAAAGTCTGTTGGGAACAGTTTAGAGCTTTGGAGATCAATTTGCTCTTTCAGTTGTTGCTCTAGTGTTCCTTCTGTCGACTTGGTCATTAGCTTCATTCTCTTCTTTGGACCTTGTTGGATTCTTCAAAATCAAACTCAACTTCATGCTTTTTCTGAGTTTGTCAATATACTCATCAAGGGGGAGATTGAGAGACCAGGTGGTCGTGACTCCATGTGAATGATGAGTAATTGACAAAGGTTTAGGATAGTCGAGTTTGGTTTGAGTGGTTCGGAGTCGAGCCGTTGTGTGGCGCAATCGGGCTCGGTCGGACTTTGGTCAAACTTGGTCATTTGGGTTTAGGATGTATATTCCAATGTTTCGACAGGTTTGGACTTTGTCTGTGGTAAGTGTGATGGTATTTACGCTTTCATGTGTCGAGCGGTGCTATTTGACGTGTTTTCTTGTCCGTGATTGCGGGACATCGGGTGGAGTCGTGGCGAGACATGTGGACCGGACTAGGCGCAGTGGCGCGAGGTCGAACGGTCGGGATGTGTCAAGACGACGAGACTCGAGGTGGTTGCGAGGCGTGCGAGGCAAGGAGCGCGGAAGCTTCCCGGAAGGTGCAGGAGGGGCGAATCGGGAAATTCGCGAGGCTGCACAAGAGCGGGCGCCGTTGGATTTAGCAGGCGTAACGGGGCGGAGACCCGTTAGCCAAGGCTATAAATAGGATTGAGGGGCTGCATGCCCACTTGAGCACTTGAGGTGGAATTAGGGTTTGCTAGAGTCAAAAGAGTCTTTAGTGGTTGCTTTAGGCTTTAGGCTTTAGTTGTTGAGAGTGGGTGGAGAAGGCAGAGGGTTGTTCTGTCCTCCATCGATGTGTTCCTGAGTGCTCCCTCCCTCATGTGTTCTTAGTTGTGTTCTTGAGTAGAGAGGGAGAGGATGGATTGAGTGGAGAGTTTGTAATCAATCATCCCTAGTCCTAATGTCCATGCGTATGGGGATGTATCGGTTTTCCTTGTGATGGGATGAATAAAATCTGAAGTTTAGTTTCGGTTTGAGCTCTCTGTTCTTCGTTCATCCTTTTGCTTGATTTTGAGATTTTGTGTTTTGGCTTGTTTCTTGCTGGGGAGTGTTAAAATGGGTTGTTTCATGTTGGGATATGACCCAAAGATCATTTGATCAGTAGAAATCTCAACAACCCATCTTTGATTTCAGTTTTGCTCTTTGGACCTCCCCTGTTCTTCATTTGTGGCATTTAGGGTTTAAGGTGGCTTGTGGATTTCCTGTTGTGATGCTCTAAGATTTGGACTCTTGGGTCCTTAGGCTATTGCTAATCTTATTGCAAAATCCCATAAGCAAAGTTTGAGAGATTATGGAGTAATTTGGTTTTTGGTGCCCTCTCTGTAGTGTTTCAGTATTTCTAGGGTTTAGCCAAATTCTTCTACTCCCTTATGAAGATGGCTTGAAACTTGGCCCATAGACTCAAGTAGCTATTGCTACCTTATTCTCCAAGTTTCAGAGTCAAAGGATCCTCTGTTAGGGAGTATTTCTATTTTTGGTGCAGCTTCGTGTATTCTTCAGTTTCAGGCTCAAATCTGAAGCTCTTGAGCTTCTGTTGAATTTCTTTGTTCCTTCAGAGCTTGATGCTATTTAGTTTCCTCTCTTGGTCTTTAGGGCTCAGGAGATCAGCTGAAATTCATCAAATTCTCAGTTTGTGGGTGGTCTGAATTTTTACTTCTAGCTGCAGATTTCAGCATTTCATTGCTGCTGTTTTCAGCATTTTTGGACTGCAGTTTCAGCACTTCATTGCTGCTGTTTTCAGCATTTTTGGACTGCAGTTTCAGCACTTCATTGCTGCAGTTTTCAGCTTTCCTTTGCCTCAGTTTTCAGCTCCTTACTGCAGTTTTTCAGCAAGGTTTATGCAGCACTCTTGGGTGGAGCAAATCTGAATTTTTCAGCAAGTAGCAGATATGAGACCTTCCTTTGCTGCAGCAAATCACCTACTTTGTTTCCAATTCATGGCAGCAAAATAGCTCTCTCGCGCGCAGATTCTGCCGTGGTGAAATTTCGAAGCGTTTTCCTTGCCGTGGCAGCCGTGGTAGCCTGCTTTCTTTGCCGTGGTAGCAATTCCAGTTGCTTTCTTGCCGTGGCCAGTTTCTGCAGTCTCTTTCTCTTGATCCATTTCAGTCTCTTGTCAGTTTGGTCTTCGGCTTGAGTGAGCAATAATCTCTTCTCGTTCATAGCTTTCATAGCCATCGGAGAGTAGAGATTTTTGCGAATACTCTTGGGGGCGATTTTAAAAGGCGTCATTCACCCCCCCTCTGTCGCCATTTCGGTCCAACAATTGGTATCAGAGCCGGTTAGCTCTTTTCAATAGATCTTAACCGGTCTCAAGAGCCATGGCGACGGACAAGTACTCGACCAAGCCGCCCGTTTTCGATGGCATCGATTACCCCTTCTGGAAGAGCCGAATGGAGACATACATCCAGGCTCAGGGGTACGCTATCTGGCGCAAGGTCAAGGTCCGGTTTGTTGTTCCTGCCGATGAGAACATCAATGCTGGGAATATGCATGATGTTGAGGCAAACGCTAAGGCAAGGAACATCATCATCCAGGGCCTGAGTCGAGCGAGTTCGATCGCATCTCCCACTGCCGTCCGCCTACGATATCCGGGTGACCTCGACGCATACCATGAGGGCACCACCGGATCAAGGCGGTTCGACAGACGATTCAAGCGCGAATACAACAAATTCGAGATGCTTGCTGGTGAGTCCCTAGATGAGTGCTTCGCACGTTTTCACAAGATCTTGAGCAACCTCCGAGCGGTCGGTCTCACATACCCCGACTCGGACAACGCTCGTCGATACTTGCAAAGACTCGATCTGCGAGTGTGGGAGATGAAAGTGACCACCATCAAAGACACGACAGACTCTCGACCTTGACTCTTGATGCGCTGTACTCGCGCCTCAAGACTCACGAGATTGACGTTGTCTCTCGAGGTCGAAGTCACGATCGATGGCTTTGGTCACCGATCCCGATTCAGCTTCGGTCTCTCTTACGAGTCTTCTTGCGGTTTCTCCTTGCTGCTCTCGTGACATAAGCGATGATCGGTTAGAGCGACTATGCGGATGATCGGTGGCCTCCTAGCCCGAAGGTTTTCCCATGCCTACAAGGGTAGGAGAGCGAGAAGAGAGGAGGACCCGTGATTTGCTTCGAGTGTGGTGGCCCCAACCACATTCGGCAACCGCCCAAGGCCGAGAAGGGCAAGAACGACTACGGCGGTTCGAGCAAGATCGACTACACCGACAAGAACCGCAACAAGAAGCCTCCAGCTCCGACAGGAAAGAAGAAGTTCCGCAACCGGGTAGGCCAAGAAGCTCTTCCACCGCGTCCTCACCGCTTCGGCGACCTCGACCTCGGCGAGGTGGAGGGATGGAGCGACGACGATGGGACGGGTGACCAAGAGCCCAAGGATGGCGGCAACGACTTCTCGGCATGTGCTTAATGGCCTCGAGGGCGAACTCGGCGACAATGGCAGTACTCCGACTCGGATGAGGTACTCCTTCTTATGACCAGCTAAATGATGCTTTTCTTAAGCTAGGTGGATTTCATGCTAGAGCTAGGTCTAGGTGTACCGAGTTAGAGAGAGTAGATAGACATCACGGAGATTACTTCACTTACATCCGCTCCCTCCCGTGACGATCGTGATACATCTTTGTGCCTTGCTTGATGACATGGAGAAATTAAGGACCTCTCATGATAGTGTGTCCTCCGAGCTTGATATTGTTAAGGTGGAGAATGTTAGTCCGCTTGTTGAGTTAGAGTTGAGTAGGATGGTCATTACCCTACTTACTGCGATGAGACTACTTCTCCCACCTCATGTGAGGATAAGGACATTCTTTGCTAGAGGACCTTATGCCATGCTCCTTGATCTGCCCGAGTCTTGTGAAAATTGCAATAACTTGAAGATGAACCTAAAGCAGGCAGATCACAAGATTCTTGAGTTGAGTGCTTCTTTACTTGAGCCTATTGATTCATGTTTGAATTGTCCAAAGTTAATCGCTGAACTTGAATCGTCTCAAAACAGCTTTCAAGAAATGATTGACAACAACAAGAAAATAGCTCAAGATGCGACTAAGGATCTGTTAGCTCACCATGCATTAGTTGTGATAAACTAAAACTTGAACTCGTTGCTTTGAATGACAAATGTGTGAAGCTAACTAAGGACTTACTAGAGAAGCCACAATCTGGTTGTGATGTGATTGATGGTGTGGGGAGAAGCCCTGTGGTAAGGATGAGACGCTTAGAGACGCGAACCAACCCGCTAGTAGTAGGACTGCCCTCGTAGTGGTGTGCGTGCACAAGCCATTCTTTCCTCTCTTGTTGGTTCTTCTTACGCTCCCTTACCTCCTGCTGTTCCCTCTTCTCCTGCTCTTCTTGCACCTCTCTCTTTCGGGAGTGTCAGATCTTATGAACACTCTCGAGAGATTTGTAGGAGGCAAGAAGAAGCTTAATCTTATTCTAGACCAATCCAAGATTTGTAAGTTCAATCAAGGTCAAGGATATGATTTCTATGAGGATATGAGGAAGCATCCTCCTGCTATTCTCGGACCCATAGTGGGAGGTGTGATCGAGGTCGAGCCCGGATCCGATGAGGTCAAATTCAAATCAGCAGGCTTTGTCCAAGCGATCTCGACAAACAAGGTAGGTTCACTCGCTACTTCGGCCTCTCGTAAGCCGGGTCCTCGCGTGCTACTTCCACCTCTTCAAGGTGAGGTACCACTGCACCTTCTGTCAGAAGGATGGGCACTCGATCGAGAGATGCTTCAGGCGCGCCAAGATCGCGCATAGAGACCGTGTTGAGTCTCTTAGGGGTATTCAGGGTCAGCCCCAGATCCTGAGTGCACCTAAGACCAACACGAGGTCTAGGTTTGCTCCTGTTACGGAGTTTAGGCAGCATAGAGGACTTGATTTTTCCGAGTTTTCTGCTTTTCGTCCTCATGCTGCCTCTGGTCGTGACTTCCGCCGTCCTGGGGGTAGATCTCATTTTTCCCATCGAGATAGCTACCCGCGGCGTGATCAGCGTGTTGCCGGTGTTCCGACCCGCTCCCCCGTAGCAGTCGGACCCCGCAACAGCTTCAGGTCTGCTCACAGACCTTCTGCTTCTTTGAGTCACAAAGAGCGTAAGGTAGATAGAGGTCAGTCGTGCTTGACGACTTCATCTGCTCGACGTGTTGTTCAGTATTGGGTGCCAAAATCTCTTTTGATTTACCCCAGTACTGAGACTTTACTCTCTGTTTGACTCAGGTTCGCCGGGCAGGGAAGGGAAAGGTTTGGCTTGTAGACTCCGGTTGTTCTCGTCATATGACCGGAGACTCCCGTTGGTTTTCTTCCCTTGCCCGTGCTCCAGGTGATGAGACGATCACTTTCGGAGATGCTTCATCTGGGCGCGTCATCGCCAAAGGTACTGTGCGCATTAATGATTCTTTCATTTTGAAAGATGTAGCCTTGGTTAGTAAGCTGCAATACAATTTGCTTTCAGTTTCTCGACACCGATGACGATTTCGAGGTGAGCTTTAAGAAAAATGCTTGTAAAATTCTTGATTCTTCGGGTAGTCTGGTTTGCGGGATTTCTCGTTATGGGAGGATCTTTCGTGCTGATTTTTCTGAGTCTTCTGGTGATCCTCTTCACTTATCACCGCTTTAGCCTTGAAGGCGGTGATCTTCTTGCTCTTGGAAGAGGATTGCTCCAAGAGTTCTTCCTTATCCTTCTTGTAAAGCTCGTTGGTGATGAGGTTGCCCAATAATTGAGTTGGTGTCATTCTTGCCAACTCCGGTGAGTTGAGGAAGAGTGTCACCAACACTTCATACTTTTCCACAAGGCCATAAGCATCTTTCGAACAATATCAAGATCGGAAAGATTAGTACCAAGACCCTTGAGCTCATTCACAATGTTGTTGAGCCTTGAGTACATCTCATTGATGTCTTCATAGGACAACATTGTGAATGTCTCATATTTGATCCTAAGCCGATGCAATTTTGCCTCCTTGACCGTGGACGTCCCTTCGTGTATTTCCGCGAGGGTAGTCCAAATAGCGTGAGCCATCTCAAGATTGCTCACTCTATTGAACTCATCCGCGTTCAAGGCTCCAAATAGAGCATTCATAGCTTGGGAGTCTAAATGAGCGTTACACCCATCTTGTTCCGTTGGGTGATCCGGATCAAGAGCCATGACATAACCCTCATTTACGACTTTCCAAATATGATGACTCATGGCCTTTAAATAAATAGACATCCTAATTTTCCAATAAGCATAGTTTGAGCCATCAAAGAAAGGTGCCTTTCCTATTGCAATACCCTCGCTAGCCATCCTTTTCTCTCTAGACGGTTAAGTCTAAAAATGAGAGACCAAGCTCTGATACCAGTTGTAAGATCGAGGAGGCCGACTAGAGGGGGGTGAATAGGCGGTTTAAAAATTTTCTTCTAGTTTAGGTTAACAACTTTAACTCTAATGAATTTGCCTAGATCAAGTAAGCAATTTAGCAACTAACACAAGTTAAATTGGCTCAAGTAAATACTAGCACAAGTTTGCTACTCTAGATCACAAGCAATTAAGTAATACTAATCAATCAAATTGCTTGAATGTAAATGAGAGACAAGAGAAAGCAAACCACAAGTGACACGATCACTTTTTACCGTGGTGTTTGGAGACTTGCCGGTCTCCCCTAGTCCACGTTGAGGTAAGCCCGAACAAATCAGACCAGCTCCACGAATTGAGCCTAATCACCTCGATCACTAGCGGTAGCCCTTTCCCTCTCCGGGTAGGCGAGCTCCAAGCCTTCACAATCCTTCTGGCCTTCTCACAACCTTCTTGAGAAGATCACCGAAATCTCCGCCAAGCCGTCTAGGTGCCGGCAAGCACCAAGAGTAATGAATCACAGCGGCTAGATCACACTCAAGTGCCAAATGAATCAATCTAGTATGCAATGCACTTGAATTGGCTCAACTACCTCAATTGAATGCAATTGTCAAGAAGTGAGGTGTGAGAGGTTGCTCTATGCTCAAGAATACTCAATGGAGGTTCAGCAACATGTCCTTTTGCTGCTGGGGTTGAATTTATACCCCCACCAACTTCAAATAGCCGTTGCATTAAACAATCCTGAAAATTCAGGGAAATCGGAACTACCGCAGTGTTACGGGCGGTACTTCCGGATTTCCGCCGACTGGTCAGAACGGCTATGTCAGAGGGTCAGAAGTAACCGTTGGACAATAAATGCGGTACTTCCGCCGTTGTAAGTGCGGTACTTCCGGAATCCCGGAAGTTCCGATATTTTCCCGGTACTTCCGATCTCAGCGAGGTTAACTCTAACTCAGGGCGCTCTCTGGAAATAAAGTTCCGCTCTAATGCCTGGAACTTCCGGCCTTGCGGTAGTTCCACAGTTCAACCCGCGGTACTTCCGTTTTTCGAGAGGTTAAGTTTTACTCTGGGCGCTCTCTGGAATTAAAGTTCTACTCGGGAGGCCGGAACTTCCGCGCTTGTGGTAGTTCGGTAGTTCCGCCGTTCACCTCGCGGTACTTTCGATTTCCGAGAGACTAACTTAAACTCCGGTCGCTCTTTGGAAAAAACGTTCCGCCGGGCGCCCGGTACTTCCGGCCGATCGGAAGTTCCGCGCTTTGAACGCCGGTACTTCCGAAAATTCTGACAATGCATGATTTTGATTTAATTTTAAATTCTAAATGCATGCATGATCCTAAATTGATCCATAGGGCATATTAGCATATGATCAAGCATTTCACTATGATCCCTCTTAATAGTAAGACATCTAACCTATAATCCGGTCTTCCAAACTTTCTCCAAGACCGGTAAAAATAAAAGATCCCTAAACTATTTACCTTGTCGACTTGGAGATCTTTGAATATTGTGAAATCCTTTTATGTGCCTCTTTCATTGCCTTTGAGACTAATCCTTTCAAACACTTAACACACAAATTAGTCCCATATTCACATAATGTCATTAATTACCAAAACCAATATTTTTAGGGGCCTAGATGCTTTCACCGGCGGCGGGAGATGGCGGCGGCGCAGACATGTCCGCGGCGCGGCGAGCTAGGGTGACGGGGAGGTTCAATTAGCAGTGCGGGCGAGGTCGTGACGCCACCGGGATGCTTCACTGCGGTGTAATTGGCCGGAGCCTCCATGGTTGGCCGGAATCGCCCGGACGCACGTGGTGGCCGCTTACTCACGGGCGGAGGGGAAAAGGTGGAGGGGAAGGAAGAGAGGTGGCGCTGGAGTGAGGGAGGCCAAGGCCTCTTATAGCCGGAGGAGGGGAGACGTCGTTGGCGGAGGACCGGGCGGAGCGGGGGAAGGACCACCGGGCATGACCCAACGCTGGGCTCGGCGTGCAGAAAAGCTAAGGTTGAGTGGCGCTTGTAGAGCAGCGAAAAAGCAGGTGCGCGGAGAGGACGTGACGGGCGGCGACTGGACGAGGCGTGCACGCGGTACTTGAGTGCGCTGCGGAGTCAGAGGGGGCAGAGCTCGCGCGGAGAAGAAAAGAAATAAAGAAGAAGAAGCCAGCGTGCGGGCAGAGTGGGAGAAGGAGTGCGGCGGGGCGCGGGTCCGTGTGGCCAGTGGGGGTGGCGGGATGGAGGAGGGCCCACTGGCCAGCGACGGCAATGAGGGGGGGGGGAGGACGAGCCGGCGGGGTGGGAAGGGAAAAGGGGAGGTTGGGCCGGGCCTTCGGTCGGCCTGACCCCTTCTTTCTCTCTCTTTTTTTGTTTTTGTTTTTGTTTATTTAGTGGGTATATATATATATATATATATATATATATGCATATGTATATACAAGTATATGCACTTACATATTGTATATATACATATATGTATACATTTATTTCTATTTTTGTATGGGTATATTTATTTATTTTATTTATATACACATATACACATTTTTTATTTATTTGCCCATTCATTTTATATACATGTATGTATTCCCTTCATGCCTATTTTTTTGTATAATTACATTTTATGTCTTGCTCATCTTTCTAGGCTCTCGGTATATGTTTACAGGTTCTATTTATTTATTTTTGTTGCCCTTTTTATAATGCTATTTACAATATGAAAACTTTTATACTTTAATCTCAAATTTTATCCCTCCTTATGTTGGATTGTAGTTTTCAATTTTGAATTCAAGACTAAAATTTTCTTTTACTTTCGTATTTTCTTTTATGGCATTTTTAATTCTAGTTATTATTATTATTATTATTATTTTACAAACCTTCTTCAATTTTTGAATCCTCAACCAAAACTTAAGAAGCACCTTAAAAATCCAAGTTTCAAGAAAATATTTCGCACAAATAATTCAAAAGTTTCTATTTTCAAAATTTAAAATTTTGGGATGTTACAAACCTACCCCCCTTAAATGAATCTCGACCCCGAGATTCCGGTAGAGCAGAAAGAATGGAGGTGGGGTTACATTGGCTAGCAATGGGTTTCGAGGTGTTGCTCGACGTATAGTTCTTTAACTCCACAGAGAAATGAAAATCTGCAAAACAGGGGTTAGCACTTGGAGAAGTCAAAAGGGAAGAGACAAACCTTGCCTTCCTGGATAGATCGTAGATTTCCATATGCTTGCTCTTTGACTTCGTCGTCTTCACATCCTTGGAAATTGGATTAGTTGCATCGTCTATTGGACATATGGTGATCATGGAATTCACACTAATAGGTGGGTAGCAATGGTCTGTGCCCTCGGGATAGAGAGCCTTGGGATTGTAGAGGTACTTCTAGGTGGGGGTCTTTTACTTCTACTAGAATCCCGTTCTTAGTCTTTAGCTCTGTCAAGCGCGACAAACTTAGCTAAAGGTACATCTCGTAGTGCTCATCACCAGAAGATTCCTGACCTTGCGAGTCTCCTTGTACTGGTTTGATTAGTTCTGAGTCCGTGTTGTTACGCCTCAAAATACACATTGTAGTGGTTTTTCGATATTTTTGTCTCTTAGTGCTACCCTCCTTAAAATGGGTGCCACTAGTCATCATTCATCTCTTCTAACTCCAGGCATGATGGGTCCTCCGGGTAGGTAAGGAGAAAAAGTTAGCAGGTCAGAATCTCAATTCTTGATTATGGTGCCGATTGAAGCTTCTAGTTAGAAAGTTGTGAAGGTTTCACTCATCTTTGATCGCCTTGGCTTTTGCTACCTAGCACCTTGCTTCTATGGCTCCGATGGGGTTTTCAGCAAGAGGTGAGACCGTGAGAGGGAATAGCATGAGGTGAGGATTGGGCCGTGGGGATAAGGTAATCTTAATTTTTAAAAGAGCATACCCAGAGAACTGTGCTAACACAAAACCACACAAATTTTCAAACGCAAGCCTTTCCCATGACTGTGAAATAGGACGCCCGAGGGCAAGAAGGTAGTGCACAGAGTCCAATGAAAACTTTTGACAATACAACGTCTATTCGGGAAAGCACACTTAAGAGGGCATAGGGTTTGTCTGCATAGTTCGTTTAAAACAGGACCACCTTATCTTCATGAACATCTTTGACGTTCCTAGCCTTAAAATTTGTAGGGGTACGATAAGAAGAGCAAAATCTTTTCTTTTTAGATCAATAGAAGGAAGAGGGAAGTATTTGGGGGTAATTTGATTAATATCCGCACTCACTCTTGTGTTATCGTTTTGAATTCGGGATAAGAGAGCTTTAGAAATATAAATGGCTAGGGCATCATACAAATGAGAGGGAATCATCTAAGAGAGATGAGAATGAGCATTACTACATGTATTTTTGGAAATAATATTTTGAAGAAATAATTCTAGTTACGAAACTAACGGCCAGGCTAACTAAGTCACGACCTGCAGTCGATATGCTCTGATACCATCCCTGTCAGGACCCAGATTTTATAATCCGGATTCCTCTGTGATTCCACCGGCACTATTCCCTGGATCAGTAGATAGTGCTCACAGATTACAGTTCTGAATATCAAAGTACATATCATGCGGAAGCGTAAATATAATAATAGACTTACTCATGGGCCGATTAGGCCGAAATCATTAAATTGCAGCAGCGGAAGAATGAAGCACACAGGTGGGACCCTTACACATGAGTAATCCCCTCGGGGGCTCTTATATCATTACACATGTCCTATTTCGGACCTAACAGGCCTACTAGGCTTAGGTGGGGGCCACCCCTACAACAGGAGCCTCTCATGGTGAAGGGCTTCACGGGCCGAAGCCATGCCGCTGAGTCCTTTGGCCCCCTCCGTCCCATCGGCCTGTGATGCTTGATGACTTGGATAGTTCGCACGTCCGCCCGTGCTTGCACGAGGGCTATCTTCGGTCCCGGCTAAGCGCTCGAGGCCGGCGCGCCGGAAGACCGAAGGCCGGCGGGCCGAGGTCGTGCTTGTGCGAGGCCGTCTTCCGCACTGGGCGGCGCGCCGAGGCGAAGGCACCGGGTAGGCCGAGGGCTTCGGCCGGGCGGGGTCCGAGCGTGACCTACCTCGCGCTCCGGATATTTATGGGCGGCCGACAGTTGGCTGCCCTTGGCGCCGAAGTCTCGGGAAATGCGTCGCGCGATGTGGCGCCGGTAGCGGGAGATGGTTGCTTGGTCCGAGAGTGCGCTTTAATGACACACTGAATCGCGCGACCTTTGTCGTGGTAGGCCGGGCACGCTTGCCCCCGCCGCCTGACCGGATGTGGGCACGTGGCGGTATGTAATTGGGCGTCGTGGGATGCGGCGTTCCCACGACCACGGCCGTCGCCTCTTCCCGGGAAAAGTGGCCACGCGATGGAGTGTATAGGTGCATTGGGTGGTGAGCGGCCACCTACCGCCGCCTACAGCGGTTGCCAGCGATTGCACTTGCCGATCGTGGGTAGCCGAACGCGTAATCTTCGTCGCTCGATCTTACGCTCAGTAGGGAGACGGGGCTTTATAAACCGCCCCTGTGGGCATGCAGTCGTTCCGCTTTTATGCTTGATCGCTTGTGCGTTGCTTCCTATTCTTCTTGCACCTCCTGCTGCTATTCTCACCTTCGCGCGTGCCCGCCGCCGTGAGAGAGGGATGGCTGCGCGCGACGACCTCCCAGCTAATACAGGTGCCGCCCTTGACGACCCTGCGTGTCGCCTTAGCGAGAGCGCCTCGTCGAGCCAGCGCTGCCTGACACCACCACCGGCGGAGTACCGCCTGGTTCCGCGCGACTGGAAGCAAACTACCCAGCGCTGGGATGCCGTGAAAAGGTCCAAAGGTCGCTGCTCCCGTGTGCTGGGGCGGAGCCACGTCACGGAGGAGACCCTCTGAACCCTTCTTCAGGAGAAGAAGTTGGAGGAGCGCGCCGGGGCTCGCCTGCCCAGGCCTGACGAAATGGAGCCGAACCCGGGAGAGTCGGAGGCGATCGTCTTCGTGGCATTCTTCGACGTCGGGCTCCGAATCCCCGCGACACACTTTGTTCACGAAGTGCTACGAGCGTATGGGTTGGAGCTAGCGCAGCTGACTCCGACCGCGATCGTTCGGTTGGCCATCTTCACTTGGGCGATGCGGACGAAGGGTACCCGTCCCCGCGCCGAGTTGTTCGCCATTCTGCACGACGCACGGTGCCAACCGAGGAGAGTGGAAGGGGGGCTTACTCGAACTTCGGCGGCGTTGACTTCGTGCTGAGGCCGAGTGCTCGCACCTGTTTCCCGCGTTGGCTACGCGGGACAAGTGGGAGGCCGGCTGGACACGGCGGTGGTTCTACTGCACCGTGACGAGCACGAGTGGCCTCCGGAGCCGTGGAGAGCCGATGTCATTCGACCGCTGTCCGAATGTGACACCTCGGCCCAGCGACGAGCAGTAGGCGCGAAGACTTGCTGGGTCGCACTCCGGTTCAACATGCGTGACCTTGCGGAGGAGTTCACCATATACGGATATCCCTTTCTCGCACTGAAGTACGAGCGGCGAGGGCCCGATCGGAAGGACGGCATCCACGGGGTGTCTTCGCTTCATAGGCCCTCCGCGCCCTGTAAGTATCCCTGCGATATGCCAAGTACCACGTGGGTGGTTGCAAACCCTTAGGTATGACACTCCGCTTGTGCCTGCAGTACGCCGGTTAGAAGATGCGGAGTGCGCAGTAGCTGCGATACTTGGGCCGTACACGGCGAAGGAACACAAGGCCCGTGAGTCCGCGACTTCCTTGGCGCGGCGAGGCGGATGTCGGGTGTGCGAGGTCTTGAAATCCCGTTCGGGCGCCCGATGCTGCGGAATCGTCGAGCGGTGCGACGGTGGTAGCGCCATCTTCTCGGAGCGTGGTCCAGTCGGAGGTCATCGCCCTTAGTTCGCCAGCCGTGCCGCCGGTCGAGAACGTGAGGATGGGGGGCGAGACGGGCGCTGGGCTCAGATCGACCAGTTCGGGGGGCCGCGAAACACCCAACGAGGCCGTATATGGTGGCAAGGCGACGAGCATGCGCCTCGCCGTTCTTGAAGATGACGCCTCGTCATCTCCAGCGGCAACCGCCGCGTTGTCGCTGACGGCAGCTTCCGCGGCTGCCCAGGTAGCCACGGAGGCTTCACCTACGACTCCGAAGGCAAAACAGCCTCGGGTGCAGTCGCCGCCATTTTCTAGGGGCCGGTTCAGTGTCGCGGGTCCAGTGACTGTGGCCCTGACGGCTAGCGGGGATGCTCCTGAAGCCGGGAGGGTTGTCACGCCTTAGGCCAGCGAGGCGCTCATGACCTAGGTGGAGGCCACGGTAGAGGGGACCGGAGGTAGGCGTAGTTCGTTTTCGTCGCGCGACTTCGCGAAACTCTCCCCGATTTGCTCGCTTATTCCGTCGACGCCAGGCGAGACAGGGTCTCCCAAACGAGGGCAAGAATCGAGCAATGGGGGGCCCCGCGATGTCACCAGCCTGATTGAGCCGGGGACTGTGTGCGCCCCAACTGCTGCGGAAGGCACTGGGGCGGGGGATCTAGGGCCTGATGTCTCCGACTTCGTACCTCGGTGGGAGGCGCTTCGCGCCTGGAACGAGGTGGCGGAGTATCTTTGGCGCCCGCCTAGATCGACAGCGCCGCACTCTGCGGGGCGACCTTTGGCGCCGCACTGGGGTCTCGAGATGAGGTAATGGTCTCGTTCGCCAGCATACCCTTGCTTACGATAGGTAACCCTTGTTATACTTCGTGTAGACGCTTGCAATTAGCAAAACCCTTGAAGAGACTCGCGCTCGCGTGCGGAGGGTACTGGAGGACCAGCTACGCGTCGCGGACGACGCCAACGCCACCAAGGACGAGGTCATTCGAGTGCTGATGGCGGAGCGGGACGAGGCTATTAACGACACGCAGCTGGTGGGCAGGAATGCGAAGAACGCGGCAGTGGCCGCACAACTTGCGATGGAGGAGGCCCAGTGCGCCGCGACGGAGGAGCGGACCACCCTTCTTCAGCGAATCTCCG
Organism: Dendrocalamus sinicus; assembly: GCA_036346575.1. Lineage (NCBI taxonomy): Eukaryota > Viridiplantae > Streptophyta > Magnoliopsida > Poales > Poaceae > Dendrocalamus > Dendrocalamus sinicus. Next base: position 21,556,044 of record CM070652.1, read on the forward strand.
CGCTAGAGGCGGAAAAGGGACAGCTTACCGCCTCTGTTGCGGAGAAGACGCTAACCTGGGATAACGCGTGCTCCTCCGCGTGGAATGCGATGGAGTCTTTGGAGTGGGCCCTCCGGGGGCTTTGTGTGCACGTGGAGGATGCCACTCATGGCTGCCAAGACCTGATGGAGACGCTTGAGCGAATCGAAGAGGGCTCGAGCATCGCCCTCCCTGGTGCCAAGGCTTTCGGCACCCACTGCGGCTATATGAGTGCTGGGCTTGCCCTCGCCTTGCTACACGCTGGTGGGTGCGAGCATGTCAATGAGCTGGCGAACCCCCAGCTCGACTTGCCTACCCAGCCTGGGGTGATATCTGATGCCGTTCGTGCCGCGATGCATGGGGTATGGGGTGGAGGCTTGTCGAGGGCCTGTGGATAGCCCTTCCCATCCATTGGCAACCTTGACAACGACGCACGAGGTCCTGGGCATCCGCGACAGCTGTTGGCCAATAAAAACCCTGTTTGAATGCCTTACCCACCAGAGACCTTGGTTGGAGGTGCGAGCCGTAGAGACCCGTGTGAATTTCCGCGAGGAGGCGCTTGCCTTCTTCACGCGGGAGGCACCGCAGGAGCGGTGCGCAGACCCCCTTCTTGTAAAGCGCCCCATCGAGCACCTGGAAGGACCTAGCGTGGTGTTGCAAACACCGGAGCTCGGAGGAGTCATCGGTTCGCGATGCCTGCGTAAAAAGCGAAGGGGCTCCCGCCATCGCCTGGCTGGTGATCCGTGGACGAGGGTCGCGCCCCGATTATCTTGTGCTATGGCGCGCTGGCGGTCTCAGAAACACCCTTCGGGGAATTGGGAGCCGCCGATGGCAGCCTTGGCCAGGACGTCAGCTTGCTCGTTATCCGCTCGAGGATGGCCTTCACCGTGACACCCAAAAGTGCCATTCCTTCGCCAGACGGCTGCTAGGTACTTGGCTAGCTCCGGTCCTGGCTTGGTATGACTTGTCCACATGGCCCGCCACTAACCGGGAATCGCAGGACGAGGACTCGCTTGCTCCCATCGCTTGAGCTTCCGAGGTCAAGAGTAGCGCCCGTATTCAGCCGTGTTGTTCGTAGCAGAAATGCTAGGCGCGCCGAGTAAAACAGCGCCCCTCAGGGTGGTGATAACGGTGCCCACCCGCGCCCGCAACACCGCACGCCCGTCGGTATTAAGTGTCCACACCGGTCTTCGAGTGGAGGGCGGGGAGGTGGGGTCCATTCGCGAGGAAGTCCGCGAACTTGGGACTTGATCGCCGTCAGAGGCGTATGTTAAGGAGAACGGAGCCAGCTCGCGCCCATTTCCCAGTCGCCCGTGGACTCCTTGTTGTGGAGCATCTGCTGTGGGGAACGATGATGGCACCATTATCGGGTGGGCCAGGAAGTAATGCCGGAGTTTCCTTGAGGCCATGACCAGTGCGTAAGCAAGCTTCTCGAGCTTGGTATATCGTGTCTTGGCACCCTGAAGGGCTTCAGAGACGAAGTACACTGGCCGCTGAAGCGTGCCCTCTTCCAGGACGAGGACGGTGCTGACCGGCGTTGCCGAGGCAGCGAGGTAGAGTAGGAGGGGAGCCTCTGGTGCTGGGGCCACCGGAGTGGGGAGGGCTTCTTGAGGTCGTAACCGCGGAGGGTCTTGAAAAATGGTAAGCCCCTCTCCGCCGCTCTAGAGAGGAAACGGCTCAAGGCCGCCATGCGGCCTGCCAGCCTCTGGACCTCCCGCGTCGTCTTGGGGGGTTCCATGCCCAGGATAGCGTCAACCTTGTCGGGGTTCGCTTGGATGCCTCGCCCAGATACGAGGAAGCCCAATAGCTTGCTCGCCTGTACACCGAAGACACATTTGTCCGGTGTTGTAGGGGTAGCCCCCACCTAAGCCCAGCCGGCCTGCTAGAGGAATGTAAGGCCCAGAATAGGCCATGTGTAATGACATAAGTGCCCCTAAAGGGGATACTCGGATGTAAGGGTGCAATTGTAAAAGCACTCCCCATGTGTATGTATATATGTAATTCAGGCCATGTGGAAGACCCAAGCCATTACTCATCACTTTCTCCCAACTCTCCACTACCACCTCTCTCTCTGTTTGGCCTGTAACCACAACAGTTGGCGCCGTCCGTGGGGAGGACAAGAGCAAGCCTGAAGTCCGAAGAAGGATGGCACTGAAAAAAGCTTTGTCGGCGGCGGCGAAGGGAAAGAAGGCGGTTGGGACTGAGCGTCGCATGGGTACCAGGGCTTCAGCATCGGCTGTTGCGGGCGCGGGCGATGACGCAGGCGCGGTGGTCGAGGACGTCGACACTCGCGCTGCGACGACCAACCCCGCCACCGGCGCTGTGACGGCCAACCCAGCCACCGGCGCTGCGACGGCCAACCCCGCCATCGCTGCGATGACCAACCCGCCATCGGCGCCGCGGCGGCCAACCCGCCACCGGCGCTCGATGGCTAACCCCGCCATCGGCATTGCGGCGGCCGACCCGCCATCGGCATCGCGACGGCCGACCCCGCCACTGACACTGCGACGACCGACCCCGCCACGGGCGCTACAACGACCGACCCCGCCACCGGCGCTACGACAGCCAACCCCGTCAACGGCGCTGCGACGACCGACCCCGCCAGCGCGACAGCAACCAACCTCGCCGCCCTCGCCGCAACGCTCACCGGTAGCGCGGACCGGGTGGTTGGAGGTAGCCACAACGGAGGACCGGCAGCTCGGGAGCTCGCGAGGCGTTCGTACCCGTGCCGACCCGTCCGCTGGGAGCGCCGGCGGCCCTACCTGCGCAGGCGATGGAAAGCGCCCTGTTGGCGGCCCTCAAAGCATTCCAGCAGGAGCTAGGGGATCTTCGTGGGGCTGTCCGAGACATACAAGAGGTTCGACGCCAACAGGCCGCGCCAGTGGTCGCCCTAGAGCCCACGCCGGAAAGGGCGGACAGCCGCGACGCCCCACATCCCCGCTGCGCGCGCTGCGCGACGATCGATCCGAGTCCCCTTTGGCGGGACTACAGCAGCGGCGTGGCCCAAGACTTCAAATTCCCGGTGTTATCGAGCCCTATAAAGCGACACGGACCCCGCGAGTTCGTGCGCGTGTGCGAAACCGCACCGAGGCGCGGCGGAGATGACACCACAAAGGCGAAGGACTCCCCTCGCGTTGCAAGGAGTGGCGCTTTCTGTTTTTTACCATAGGGCCAAACTCCATCTACGCTGGAGCAGATCGCGACCGCCTTCACAACAACTTTCAAGGAAATTATGTTGAGCGGGTCGACGCGGACCAGCTCTTCGCCGTGAAGCAGAAGCCTTAGGAGAAGCTCCGGGACTATTTCAAACGCTTCACGAAGATACGTTGTCAAGTCAAAGACGTTAACGAAACCACCGTTGTCAATGCGGCTATATAGGGCCTTCGCCCGGGCCCGATGGCCGAGTATAACGCACGGAAGCCAATCAAGACAGTGACGAAGCTCTTCGACAAAATGGAGGAATACGCCAGGGCGGAAGAGGACGCACGGCGACGACAAGGCGACGCCTCCGACACCAACCAGGCCGGTGCCTCGGCGAAAACCGAAGATCCGTCGAAGGACGGCCCTTCAAAGGGAAAACGTAAGCAGGAGTCGTTCAAGGACGCGCCTGAGCGCAAGGATGCCCTGCACAAGGAGCCGTTCGATAGGCCCAAGCACGGCCAGCAGAAGTCGCGCGCGGGCGATGCGTCCTCGACATCGGCGGTTCAGCGCTCCGCGGTCGGGCGATCGGGGCACCGAGGCGGACGCGGCCGTGGCGGGCGCGCGATTGTGGCCGTGGGGATTACGACGACCAGCACCATGGGGCGTGGTGCGGTCCACGGTCGCGGCACCACGACACGCTCGTGCACCTCTATCGCGCGCCCGCCGAGCGCCACCAGGATAGGAACTCGAAGCACGCCCGCCCGTGGTGGCCCACGTACAGCACCCATACGAAGCCCCCATGCACATCCAGGCACAAGGGACGCAGCCCCACGAGGGTCCTCTGCGGATTCAGGCCCATGTGCAGCAGCCTTAGGAGGGTCTCCTACAGCTACAGGCTCCGGAGGCCGCCCATCGCAGGGTTATCAATGTCATCTCCGGAGGTTCCTCGCTGGAGTTCGCCTCGGCACGGCAGCGGAAGGCCTACGTACGGAGGCTACACCACGTGGCGGCATACCCAGCGCAGACACCGCCGGACTGGGCACAGCACGAGGTCACGTTCACCCCCGCCGATGCCCAAGGCGTGGAGCTTCCTCACCAGGACCCCCTGGTCGTCCAGGTTGTAATAGCGGGATGCGACGAGGGACGTGCCCTAGTTGACGGCGGCAGCTCCGCGAACATTCTGTTCGCGGCAGCCTTCGACCAGATGGGGATCCCCCGAAGCCGCCTCAGCCCATCGGGAGTCCCGTTGCAAGGCTTCGGAGGACAACCTCTACGGGCGCTCGGCCAAATATGCCTTCAGGTCTCCTTCGGCCAGGACGACAATGAAAGGGTCGAAGATGCCATATTTGACGTCGTCGATCTCCCATACCCTTACAATGCCATACTGGGCATCCAGTCCTGAACTCCTTCGGGGCGGTACCACATCACGGCTATTTGTGCATGAAGCTCCCGGGGCCGCGGGCCATCATTACCGTTCGTGGCGACCAGGATATGGCCCGGCGCATCGAGCACGGCACCAGATATCCCCGTCGCAACGACCAACGGCATACTTAGAATCGGCACCACAGCGCGGGGACCCACGGCGTCACACGGGGACGGCTCGGCAAGCCCTACAGCTAGCGCAACTACTAGAGGCTCCGGCCGCGCCAGAGAAGTGGTTAGTACCTCCGCCATATGTAATTGCTTACCCGCGCAAACGGGAATGTTATAAAATTCCGTTTGTCGCCAACCTGTTATCATTGTGCAAAAATACGCAGCGAGAGCGCGCGGAGGCTTCGCCTACGCGCGTGCTCCCGAGGTATAAAAATAAAGACGCACGTTCGCGTGTGCACTCTTCGTCAAACACACGGGCATGAGTATAAACTGAAGATGCATGTTCGCGTGTGCACTCTCCGTAGCCAGGGGTACGGGTATGAGTATAAACCGAAGACGCACGTTCGCGTGTGCACTCTCCGTAGCCGGGGGTACGGGTATGAGTATAAACCGAAGACGCACGTTCACGTGTGCACTCTCCGTCAAAGACACGGGCATGAGTATAAACTGAAGACGCACGTTCGCGTGTGCACTCTCCGTAGCCAGGAGTACGGGTATGAGTATAAACCAAAGACACACGTTCGCGTGTGCACTCTCCGTAACCAGGAGTACGGGTATGAGTATAAACCAAAGACGCACGTTCGCGTGTGCACTCTCTGTCAAAGACACGGGCATGAGTATAAACCAAAGACGCATGTTCGCGTGTGCACTCTCCGTCAAAGACACGAGCATAAGTATAAATCGAAGACGCACGTTCACGTGTGCACTCTCCGTCGAAGACACGAGTTTGAGTATAAACCGAAGACGCACGTTCGCGTGTGCACTCTCTGTCGAACACACGGGCATGAGTATAAACAAAGACGTGCGGGGGGACGCTTCGGCGCGCACTACGGAGTATAAATAAGACGCGGATGTTCTCCCTGCGCACTCTACGGAGTATAAACAAGGCGCGAATCCCGCGCATGCCACGGACGTTGTCTGTGCGTATACTCCCCGGAGTATAAATAAGCCATGGACGCCGAGCCCACGCACTCTACGGAGTATAAATAAGACGCGGATGTTCTCCCTGCGCACTCTACGGAGTATAAACAAGACGCGAATCCCGCGCATGCCACGGACGTTGTCTGTGCGCATTCTCCCTGGAGTATAAATAAGACGTGGACGCCGATCCCACGCACTCTACGGAGTGTACATAAGACGCAGACGCTGTCTCTGTGTGCTAGGCAAAACGCAGGCGCGGCGCGAGCCTTGCGTGGCTGTCAATCGCGCACCGCCTCAGAGCGTCGATGCTCGTCTTCGCACACCACGGGAAGTGTACACAAGGCGCGCTATGGAAACCGATTCCGGGAGCCGCAAGAAGTACCGACGTAGCGCACCAGAGGCTGGCCCCAGCAAGGGCGTGCACGCGGAGTACACGGCGTGCCAAGAGGCTACCCCACCGGGATAGGGGCGTGGTGCGAGGTCCGCCGCGCGCGCCGATCACGGACTTTAAAGCAGTGCGAGTGCGGAGGTCCGCCGCGCGCGCGCCGATCTGGACTTTAAAACAGGCCGTAGTGCGGAGGTCCGCCGCGCGCCGCGATCTGGACTTAAAACAGGTCGTATCGCTGGGTCCGCCTTCGCACGCGCTAGCTCTACGGAGTAATCAACACGTTTATATATTGGAAAAATTTTACAAGTACAGAGGCCCCACAACATCGCTGGCGCTCTAAGTAGCTATTCGGTGGGCTCGTCCTTAGCACGCGCTAAGGCCGGGGTTCCGCCGGAAGAAGATCGGCCCGCCCAAAAGTTCAGTGACTCTTCGGCCCTTTGCCAGCGTCAAAGGCGCCACCGGGTCGCAAGGTCGGACGCAAGTAGTCGGCCCCAGCAAGGAAGCTGCCCGGGACACAGGTGAAAGTCAGAATTTGTAGAGTAAGCGCGTACTTCATTTACAAAAAAGGAGGGAGCATTACAATGCACACCCACGCCTAGCTACCTAGGCGTCACACCTGCGGGTTCCCGGCGCTTTCGGAGGCCTCAGCGCCACCCTCGTCGCGCCGCGGACCCGTCCAGAAATTGGCCGAGGCTCCCCTCTCCATAAAGTGACTTCTGAAGCTCGACCCGCGCGGCAGCCTCCCCGACGTAATCCCAGATCCACTCGTGGAAGGACTTGACGGCGCGACGACCGGCGCGGACGGTGCCGGACATTACTCCGGCCCCGCCAGCATCTCTCGGTGAGGTCCTCCGGCCCGCGACGCGGCGTGCGTGCAAGCGCGGTGCGCACAAGCACACACGTGCATGGCGATACGTATGCACAATGGTTGCCGAAGGTTGTCACGGCGCCGCGCGTGATGTCGGCGGCATCTCGGACCCAGCGGAGGGTCCGAGACAGCTCCTCCGGGCCAAAGGTGCGGTCCGGCACCTTAGCCACAAGGCCTTGGAGATGGCTCTCCAGCGCTTGCATGGCATCCCATGCAATCACCGAGGCTTCGCCAAGCGTCTGGTCACGCTCCGCTAGAGTTAAGGCAAGTTCGCCTTTTTCCTTCTCTAGCGAGGCGACCTGTTGCAGAAGGCCGTCCCGCTCCGCCGCAAACTCCCGCTGCGCCGCCTTCGCGACTGACTCCCGCGCTGACGCAGCAAGCCCCTCGGTGTGCGCCTTCGCCTTAGCGCACTCTGCTTCCAGCTGGCGGACGCGGGCATCCTGAGCAGAATGGGCTCCCATGGCTTCGCATAGCTACTCCTCGGCGACCCGCAGCCTATCCTCAAGCGCCCGTTGGGTACGAACGTAGGCCGCTTGCAGGGCCTGCCCCAGCACAAGTGTCTGCGCAATACGAAGGCTTAGCACGCTCAGCATAGCCACGCATTGTCATACAAGAAAACGCTTACCCTCACTCCCGACACCTCTAAGGCGTCCCCGAGACGTCCCACCTCGTAGGCCTGCAGCGCTTGCTGACCGACGCTGGCAACCGCGACATCCACAATCCTGCGCCACGCCCTTAGCGTCTCCGGCGGAGGCACGAGGTCCGCCGGGCTCGGGCGCACGGTAGTTGTCCCGCCAGCGGAAGGCCCCCCATATTGCGCCGTGGGCTCCTCCTCCGTAATAAGCGACGCTGCAGATGGACGCAGATGAGCACCGCGAGGGGCAACGAAGAATGCAGGGTAAGCCAAGCCACCTTACCTTGAGCGCGACGGAGGGCTTGAGGGCCCGCCTGTCCCCAGCGGGTAGCGGTGGCGCAAGTCCTCGCGAAGCGTGGTCCCGCAAGGAGCGAAGCCTCGCGTTGGGGCCGACGCCACCGTTCTGACGACGACGGCGCAGCTCGGGGCGAAGGGGCGTGCACCACGGGGGCTCCGACATATGCAGCGGAGTCCCACAGACTCCCGATGCCCGTCGCCACGACGAATCTCCTCGGCGTCCGATGGAGCTCGGCGCGAACACGCCGCTAGCGAGCGGTGGCAACAACACCACTCCAGCAGCCGCTGCCGGAGAGGCCCCCGCGGCTGCAGCACCCGGGGGCGAAGACCCCGCCGTGGCAGCCTCCACGGAGGGCACGTCGGTTTCGGCCGCCGTTGTCGGTGAAGGCCTAGCTCCGTGCGCCCCCACGGAGGGCGTCTTCGGCATCATAGCGGCCACGGCCGAGGGCTCCACCTCAGCACCGCCGGTCCGCACGGATCTGCCTCGACAACGCCGCGGGTGGCGAGACTTCGCTCTCATTTGCTCGTGGCGAGCCCGCCGTCCAGGGCACCCGCCGAAGGTCCTTCGCCCTCGGCGTCCGCGCCATCCAAGCCCGAGTCGGCGTACCTCGCCGAATCCGACTCCGCGTCTGCCGCGCCCTCGGGAGCGCTGGTAGTAGCAGTGGCAGCCGCTACACCAAGCGCGGCAGACGCTCCGCCTCGACCCCTCTTGCGAGATGGCGCCTTCCTCCTCGTTGCGCCGTCGTCTTGATGTTGCGAGGCCGGATTAGCGCAGTCGGGCACGGTAAGACCCAGGGCCTCGCACACACGGTTTATCCGCCCCAGCCCTGCCTCGGCAGTAGTGGACGCGCGTTGCTCGTGCTCCCTGCCGGTATACGGCCCGAGGAATACGCGCGCGGCCTGCTCCGCATCTTCCAAGCGAATCTCTAAAGCAACGCACCAGATAACATCAAAATGTAACGCACCCTGCGTGAACAAAGGGGAGATACGGTCGAGTCTTACGAGGACTGGAGGGGGCCGGCAGCGAGCAAACCCACGGCAGAACATTATCGTCTCGACGCTTCTCAGCGGCGAGGCGCCAGTCGCGGGCAAGCGGCGCCACGCCGTACATCATGTACTCTTCGGCGAAGTCGTGCATGTTAAAGCGGGCGGCCACACCTACGAGCCGTCGGGCTCTCCGCCTGTCCTCGTCGTCGAGTGTCCGGCCGGGCGAGGTCTTGAACCGAAGAATGAAGGAGACGCCGCCGGCTCGGCGGCGCCCCGTCCTTCGCTCCTTGGTGGCATCGTGCCGCGTGCGGTAGGCAAACAAGCGAGGCATCGAGCCAAGACGCTCAGCGCAAGGCCCAAGCGTACACCACCACCACCGCCACGGCGTTCGAGTCGATTGCGCCGGCTCGGCCGAAGGTCCGCATCACGTCGCCCACGATCGCCGCCGCCGGGATGCAGAGCCCTGCGTCGAAGAAGGCGCCGAATACGACCGCCTCCGACTCCTCGGGGCGTGGTTCCATCTCGTCGGCGGCGGGTAATCGCACCACCTGGCGCTCGAACAGCTTCCCCGCGCGCAGTAGCGCCTGGATCGTCTTCTCGGTCACAAGCGAGGGGCCCAACTCGCCGAAAAACGAGCCTTCCTCCGCCGCTAGCCACCGCTTGTCCGCCGCCGCCGGCGGATGCCGCAGGCACCAGCCGCTTGGCTACGCTTGCCACCAGATGCCATCGCTTCTCGCAAGAGGAGTATGGCGGCGAGAATACTACGGGAGTATGGAAGGCGATGCAAACGAGAAGGGGGCGTAGAACTGCGGGGGCGCATTTACGAGGGCTATTTCGAGCCACCTTGCTCCGATGCTGAAACGTCGCGACGGTCCGCGTCCTGGACGCAACGCAGTCGTACAAAGGCCCGTCCCGCACAATCCCCGATAACCGAAGACGGAGAGGCGCGACCACGGCGGTAAGGACTGTCAGAGCACGACGCTCCAGTGGCCACCCACCGCGTGGCAACCCCCACACGGGATAGCTAGAGCACACGAGGCCAGGCGTCGGCACGACTCCAGCCGCCATTAAAAGCGCACCAATGGACCATGGGATCATAACAGCTTCAAAGCTGCGCCATCCCTCGCCCAAACTGTGTCCCCTTCCCTTGGGAAGGCGCGAACAGCTGCGATCGCGCAACCACTCCCATCCCGCCGCGCACCAGTCACAAGCCGCCGCGTGCCCTACACGCGCCGAGGCAATTTGCACGGTGTGACAACACAGCTCTGGCAAACCAGGGGCCGGCGCGATTCCAGGAACCTTTACAGCGCATTACCGCATCGTGAGATCGCAATCACCGCAGGCGTGGCGCTGTTCGCGGTGCGAAGTTCCCACTCAGACCACCACTGCGCGTCTACTTCGGCTAGGCGACAGGTCCGCTGCCACCCGTTCGAAGGGTAGGGGACGGAGCACGCGCGTCTACTTCGGCTAGGCGACAGGTCCGCTGCCACCCGTTCGAAGGGTAGGGGACGGAGCGCGCGTCTACATCGGCTAGGCGATAGCTCCGCTGCCACCCGTTCGAAGGGTAGGGGACGGAGCGCGCGCGTCTGCCGGCTGGCGGCGGCTCGCGCCACTGTGCGGCGGGTAGGGGACGGAGCGGCGCGTCTACATCGGCAGGCGGCAGCCCGCCGCCACCGTCACGCGCGGCGGGGGCGGGCGGAGCGTCTACATCGGCTAGGCGCCGGCTCGCGCCACCCGTCCGAAGGGTAGGCGACGAGGCGCGCGTCTACATCGGCCAGGCGCCCGCTCGCCGCCACCCGTCCGAAGGGTAGGGATGGAGCGCGCGTCTACGCGGCGGCAGGCACGGCTCGCCGCCACCGTTCGGCGGTAGGGGATGGAGCGCGCGTCTCGTCGGCTAGGCGCCGGCTCCGCCGCCCGCCGTCAGCGGTAGGGACGGGCGCGCGCGTCGTCGGCTAGGCGCCGGCTCCGCGCCACCCGCTCGAAGGGTAGGGGACGGGCGCGCGCGTCTCGTCGGCTAGGCGGCAGTCCGCCGCCACCCGTTCGAAGGGTAGGGACGGAGCGCGCATCTACATCGGTTAGGCGGCAGGTCGCCGCCACCCGTTCGAAGGTAGGGGCGGGCGCGCGCGTCTACATCGGTTGGCGGCAGCTCCGCGCCACCCGCTCGAAGGTAGGGGACGGAGCGCGCGTCTGCCGGCTAAGCGGCAGCTCGCGCCACCCGTTCGAGGTAGGGACGGAGCGCGCGCGTCTCGCCGGCTGGCGGCAGCTCCGTTGCCACTGTGCGAGGATAGGGGCGAGCGCGCGCGTCTACATCGGCAGGCGCCAGCTCGCGCCACCCGTCCGGCGGGTAGGGGACGCGCGCGCCTCTACATCGGCAGGCGCCGGCTCGCCGCCACCGCAAGCGGCGGGTAGGGGCGGAGCGTGCGCCACTACATGGGCTAGGCGCCGGCTCGCGCCACCCGTCCGGAAGGTAGGGGCGGAGCGCGCGCCTCTACATCGGCTAGGCGCCCGGCTCGCGCCACCCGTTCGAAGGTAGGGGCGGAGCGCGCGCCTCTACCGGCTGGCGCCGGCTCGCGCCACCGCTCGAAGGGTAGGGACGGAGCGCGCGCCTCGCCGGTGGCGCCGGCTCGCGCCACCCGCTCGAAGGGTAGGGGCGGCGCGCGCCTCTACATGGGCTGGCGCGGCTCGCGCCACCCATTCGGGGTAGGGGACGGAGCGCGCGCGTCTACATCGGCTAGGCGCCAGCTCTACTGCCGCCCGTTCGAACGGTAGGGGATGGAGCACGCGCATCTACGCCGGCTAGGCGGCGGCTTTCGCCGCCGCCGTCAACGGTAGGGGACGGAGCGCGCGTCTGCGCCGGCCAGGCGGCAGCTCGCTGCGCCGTTCGAGCGGTAGGGGACGGAGCGCGCGCGTCTACGCCGGCAGGCGGCAGCTCGCCGCCGCCCGTTCGGGTAGGGGACGGGCGCGGAGGCGAGCGCTCGCGCCGCCGCTCGGCAGGGGACGCTCCACTGCCGCTCGTTCAAAGGGTAGGGGACGAGCGCGTCGCGCCGGCTAAGCGGCGACAGCCCGCGCCGCCGCTCAAGGGTAGGGGACGGAGCGCGCGCGTATACTTCGGCTAGGCGCTAGCTCCGCTGCCGCCCGTTGGAAGGGTAGGGGACGGAGCGCGCGCTCATCGTGGCTAGGCGCCGGCTCGCTGCCTCCCGCTCGAAGATGTACGGACGGAGCGCGCGCGTCTGCCGGCTCGGCGACAACTCCGCCGCCACCCGCTCGAAGGGTAGGGATGTAGCGGGTGTCTACCGGCTAGGGACAGCTCGCCGCCACCCGCTCGAAGGTAGGGGACGGAGCGCGCGCGTCTACGCCGGTTAGCGCCAGCTCGCCGCCACCCGCTCGAAGGTAGGGACGGAGCGCGCGCGTCTCGCCGGGCAGGCGCCGGCTCGCGCCACCGCTCAAGGGTAGGGACGGAGCGCGCGCGCGCGTCTACCGGCTAGGCGCCAGCTCCGCTGCCACCCGTTTGAAGGGTAGGGGACGGAGCGCGCGTCTCGTGGCTAGGTGCGGCCCGCCGCCACCCGCTCAAGGGTGCAGGGCGGAGCGCGCGTCTCGCCGGCTCGGCGGCAGCTCGCTGCGCCCGCTCAAGCGTAGGGTGGAGCGCGCGCGCATCTACTTCGACTCGGCGCCAGCTCCGCCGCGTCGACTTCGGCAACTTAAGATGGGCGGGTCTCCGCCTTACCGGAGAAAACTGCCACCCGCCTCGACCCTGCGCCGGGGTATTGTATTAAAATATGTCACTGGGGTTTGTTTAATGATGGCATGATAAATATTGGGCAAATATGTTTACTTGTTAATTAAGGGCCATCTTTATTAAATATAGATGTTTATCCAAAGCCACTCCTCAATTAAATATTTAAACTATATTAGTTACTCATGCAGTAAATAACCAGATATTAAATGTTAAGTAATCTTATTTTACATCCTAATTAAATTTATAGCTTTCTCTAGATCATTCCAAGTATTTTTCCAAAAATTTTACTAATTAGAATGAGGTACAAAACTTGAATTAAAACAAGATGGAAAAGGAGGTGGTCGGTGAGATCGAACTCGGAACCTGGAAAGGCTCTGTATGTTACACGCGCTCTGGTAGCCAAGTGGGCTGGTGGCCTGGGCTGACAAAGGGCAAGATCTAAAATGTGAAGTATGGATTTCCTGCTGGGGGCAGAAACAGGGGAAAGCCAGGCCGGCGGGGAGCGATCTTGCCGGCGGCGGTTGGTGGTCGGAGGGCATTGGGGACAGTCAAAATGGATTCCCGCGGGGAAGGGGAAGCTCTTGGGGGTGGCACGGTGGTCGGGGTGGCAACGAGGTGGGGCGGCAGCGAGGTTTGGCGGACTAGCGACTGGGAAGAAGGGGAGGGAATTGGGCGGCCGCAGAAGCACAAGGGGGGTAAGGGGACGCTCACCATGGGTCCGGCCGAGTCGGAGAGGATCCACGGCGAGCCGGCGGCGCAGACATGTCCACGGCGCCGGCGAGCTAGGGTGGCTGGGAGGTTCAATTGGCGGTGCGGGCGAGGCCGTGACGCCACCGGGATGCTTCACTGTGGTGTAATTGGCCGGAGCCTCCATGGTTGGCCGGAGTTGCCTGGACGCACGTGGTGGCCGCTTACTCACGGGCGGAGGGGAAAAGGTGGAGGGGAAGGAAGAGAGGTGGCGCGGGAGTGAGGGAGGCCAAGGCCTTTTATAGCCGGAGGAGGGGAGACGTCGTTGGCGGAGGACCGGGCGGAGCAGGGGAAGGACCATCGGGCAGGACCCAACGCAGGGCTCGGCGTGCGGAAAAGCTGAGGTCGAGCGGCGCTTGCAGAGCAGCGAGAAAGCAGGCGCGTGGAGGGGATGTGACGGGCGGCGACTGGACGAGGCGTGCATGCGGTACTTGAGTGCGGTGCGGAGTCAGAGGGGGCAGAGCTCGCGCGGAGAAGAAAAGAAATAAAGAAGAAGAAGCCAGCGTGCGGGCAGAGAGGGAGAAGGAGCGCGGCGGGGGCGCGGGCCCGCGTGGCCAGTGGGGGATGGCAGGATGGAGGAGGCCCACTGGCCAGCGACGGCAATGAGGGGGGAGGACGGGCCGGCGGGGTGGGAAGGGAAAAGGGGAGGTTGGGCCGGGCCTTCGGTCGGCCTGACCCCTCCTTTCTCTCTCTTTTTTTTGTTTTTGTTTTTGTTTATTTAGTGGGTATATATATATGCATATGTATATACAAGTATATACACTTACATATTGTATATATACATATATGTATACATTTATTTCTATTTTTGTATGGGTATATTTATTTATTTTATTTATATACACATATACACATTTTTTATTTATTTGCCCATTCATTTTATATACATGTATGTATTCCCTTCATGCCTATTTTTTTGTATAATTACATTTTATGTCTTGCTCATCTTTCTAGACTCTCGGTATATGTTTAGAGGTTCTATTTATTTATTTTTGTTGCCCTTTTTATAATGCTATTTACAATATGAAAACTTTTATACTTTAATCTCAAATTTTATCCCTCCTTATGTTGGATTGTAGTTTTCAGTTTTGAATTCAAAACTAAAATTTTCTTTTACTTCCATATTTTCTTTTATGGCATTTTTTAATTATACCTTTTATTATTATTATCATTTTACAAACCTTCTTCAATTTTTGAATCCTCAACCAAAACTTAAGAAGCACCTTAAAAATCCAAGTTTCAAGAAATATTTTGCACAAATAATTCAAAAGTTTCTATATTCAAAATTTAAAATTTTAGGATGTTACACTATGTCCTCCTATCCAACGACGACGTCCTCCCCAACAATAGCGGTTTAGGTTTAGCTTGACCTTTGACCATAGGGCATGTTCATGTTAGTTGTGGCAGATAGTTTTTTACTATAGCTGATAGATTTTTGCTAAAAATAAATAGTAGTGGTACAAAATAATGACTTTTAGGAAGAGAGCATGAACAGTGAGAAAAGTGAAGGAGAGATGAATGCATGAGATGGGATTGAGAGGAGTGGAGTGCGTGATGCACCCATAAACCCCTGCCTTATCTCCGAAGCAAAATGAGAGCGAGAGGAATGGGAAAACCACTTCGAGAAGCTGGGTGTTTACATTGGCTTCTAACTTCTCTGAACAAAAGCCTATATGAATAAGCCTACAGTAAAGAGGTCATACACTAGGGAGTGGTAGTGGGGGCACTGAACACGGCACAAACAAAAAATTGTGCATTACTATTTCCACCCCAGCTTTCAGGGGTTTATTAGAGGATAACAAATCCTGAATTTTTATTTGCTATTATGATTCACTTAGGACATGTTTTGATGGAGACGAGGTGCCCGATCTTTCGATGAGATTGATAACTATCGATTTTGGTGGAGGCAACTCTCATGATCCGACTACAACCGTACGACGACGCTTGTGCCTTAGCAATCGCTGAACCAACTCTAAAGTGTTATTGACCACGCTGGAGGCGCGATCAACCTGAACACGAAGTTCAATCCCTGCGAGCAATCGAAGAACTAGCAAGAATAAGACGAAGGCAATCTGATATTGCAAATTTGAATGAAGCATAAATTGTATTGCGAATAACAAAGATGGGATTTCGAAGCTGTCTTGACAGGTGATCGTCCGACACAACTGAAGAACAAAGTTTGCACAATGGCTAAACCTAAATTCAACGAAATCCAAGTCTTAGCAATGGAGGCGGTGGCTCCTTTATAGGGAGAATGACCAGGGGCGTCCAAGGGCATGCCCTAGGGTTACAAGGCCCATGGGCCCAAGTGGAGGTGGCGCAGCACCCTTTTTGACTCGGACTCAGAAACCAACGTGGAGTCTTTTAATGATTACGGCCGGCTCAGATGGAATTTGAAGATGAGGTTGGATCCGTTGGAAAATAGACTTCCTAAGCTTTCCATGAAGTACAAGAACGTCCCAATCGGAGTCCGTATGAGGAAGTTATGCCCGTTTGAACTTGGTACCATCGCAGCAGTCCGAATCTGATTACAGAACGTGTCCAACTCGAATTCTTGTTTGGCTTGGCCCCAAAGTGACGTGGTGAACTCCATTATTCCATCCAGGCATGTCCATAACTCCACGTCCCTCTCCTTCATCCTTTCCCAGGTTCCTAAGCACAATTAAATCATTTGCATTAGGTAGCGGTCTATTCTCAGTAATATATGAACCTAGTAATGAATTCACCTGGTAATTAAGTTGACGAGCACGAGCTCGAGTGAGTGGTCCTTGTAACACTTGCTGTGGCTGAGTTGTATCCATGGAAGGGATGTCCTCATCATGTTTGGATGGGGGAATTGGATACAAATATTTAGGATGTAGTTGAAATTTGAAGTAAATAATAAAGCACCCTCTTACCGATTTTATCTTTTCTTGTATGGAACCTTTTGTATATGTTGTAGAACTAAAGTCGCGTTAAAAACAAATAATCACACAAGAACGTGGAAAAACTAGAGGGGCACACAATGTAATCCTGATAGCCTCTCAACTTTATTGGTATTGCCTGTGGGCTATGGATGTGTATATAATATGTAGCCCCTCCTCTCTTTATATAGATGGGAGGCAAGCCTTTCTTGCACGACAAGTAAGGGAAAGGAAATTGACTAGAACTCACTTGAAAGGAATCTATTAGAACTCTAGTGTTTAGATAAGTGTCCACATACCATAATATTACAATACTCTCCCTTTGGCACTTAGCCAACGCTATGCTTATGCCTCATTAAAAACTCCTCCTGAAAATCCTAGTGGGAAAAATCAGTAAGAAAAAAGAGTATATAGCACATGTCCTTGCAAATGTACGTGACGCCTCATTAAAAAACATCAATTGAGAAAACCCTTTAGGATAAAACTCAATTAAGGAAAAAAGGTACAACACTTCATCCCGGAAATGAATGTGTATGAAGATTATATAACTTCCCTGGAGACAATAAGATCTGAATCTCCTCATGCCAATGCCATGTACATGCTTCTCAAATATAGCATTTGGCAAGAATTTAGTGAATAAATCCGTAAGATTTCACTACTTTGGATTTTCTTTATTTCCATATTCCTGTTGTTCATGGGGATAAAAATATTTAGGGATAATATGCTTTGTCATCTATGTCTTGACATACATACTCTCTATCTATGCAATGCAAGTAGCATTATCCGTATAGAGGATTGTGAGAATCAAATCCACATCTACACCATATGTTTCTTGGATACTATGAATTAGATTTCTAAGCCATATGCACTCTTGAGTGGCTTCATATAGTGTGATTATCTTTGAATGGTTAGGTGACGTAGTAACCAATGTCTATTTCATAAACTTCTAAGAGATGGTTGTATTCCCGCTTAGAAAGATATATCTAGGTTCGCAAGACAACACCAACGATCATGGCTGCCAGCGATGTGAAGCCCAGCTTCGAAATAAGCGACGAAGACGATCGCCTCCGACTTCTCCGGGTGTGGTTCCGTCTTGTCGCTGACGGGAAACCGCACCTCGCGGCAGTCCGACAGCTTCCCTTTGCGCAATAGAGTCTGGATCGTCTCCTCCGTCGCGAGAGTCGGGCCCAAGACGCGGGAGCAAGGACTCACCATTTTTTTCCGTCACCACCCACCGTTTGTCCAAAAGCGATGGCTCGCGCCCCTCGAGCGTGTACTCCACCTCGATTGACGGCGACTGCCGGGATGAGGTGCTACCGTCGGCCCGTTGAGCGCGTTCTTCACCGTGATCCATTGTTCTCTGAGAGCTAAATGGTGACGGCTGTAGCATGATGGTAAAGAAGACGAGAGCGCAGGGCGCAAGAAAGCAAGGGACCAGGAGGTATGAGAAGGAGAGCGGCGGCATGGTGCCAGAAGGGGTATTTAAAGTCCCTTTACCTCCTACACCACCAGTAGGCGTAACCGGCGAAAGACAAACCACTCGCCTCCCCCACAATTGGCAAACGTAACCGATGGAAGCTGAAGTGGCGCAGCCGCCCACGCGCATACCGCCCTGTTAGAAACGGACGCACGACTACGGTCGTGCGACACCTGACAGAGCACCATGTGCCAATCGTGTCCTGTCGCGCGCCCACCCCCCTAGGGAGTGAATGCAGGTCGCACGACGTGGCTCACCTTCTGCTGCGCGTCGGGGGTCAGCACGATTCTCGGGGCTATCAATGCAATGTCAGCACGCCATTGACCAGTCACTCTGACTTCAACTTCGACGTGGACTCCACCTCCACGGAGTGACTCCGGCCCCGACTTTGGCTTCGACTGATGTGACCACGCCGCAAACACATACGACAATAGTGCCCAATATTAAGATTGAACTAAAGGTGAATTCATTTCTTCAGCCTCAACATATTTTAAATGAGAATATGATGCTACCTAATGATGAAAATACATATTTTTACAGCATCACGTCACTTTTACACCAATTCAAGCAAGAGTTTAAGATGGACACGTTTTGGAATCCAATTCGGCCTCCAGATCAATTCGGACTTAGTTTGACAGGCCCAACTTCAAATGTGCATAACTTTCACATATGAAGTCCGTTTGAGATCCATGAGTACTTGTTGGAAAGATTTTCTTGTCCTCTGTCCAATGGATTAAGTATCACCTCTAAATTCCTTCTGTGTGCGCTGAAATCATCAAAAGAGTCCATGTTGGACACGTATTGGAATCGGATTCGGACTGCTGCAATGGTGCAAGTTTAAACGGATGTAACTTTCTCATACGGACTCCGTTTGGGACGTTCTTGGACTTAATGGAAAGCTTATCAAGTCTACTTTCTAAAGGATTCAACCCCATCTTTAAATTCTATCCGAGCCGGCCGCAATCGTCAAAAGAGTCCGTGTTGGGCACGTACTAGAATCGAATTTGAACTGCTGCAATGGTGCAAGTTTAAACGGACATAACTACCTCATACGGACTCCGTTTGGGACGTTCTTGTACTTCATGGAAAGCTTATCAAGTCTACTTTCCAATGGATCCAGCCTCATCTTCAAATTCCATCTGCGTAGGCCGCAATCATCAAAAGAGCCCACATTGGTTTCTGAGTTTGAGTCAAAAGGGTGCTGCGCCACCACCACTTGGGCCCATGGGCCTTGTAACCCTAGGGCATGCACCTTGGCCGCCACCCCTGGTCGTTCTCTCTATATAAGAGCCACCGTCTCCTTAGTTAGGACTTGGATTTTGTTGAGTTTAGGTTTAGCCATTATGCAAACTTTTGTTCTTCAGTTGTGTCGGTCGACCACCTGTCAAGACATCTTCGGAATCCCAACTTTGTTATTCGCAATACAATTTATGCTTTATTCATGTCCGCAATATCAGATTACTTGTTATCTTGCTCTTGCGTGTTCTTCAGTTGTATGCAGGAATAGACCTTCGTGGTCAGGTCAACCGCGTTCTTGGCACGGTTGATAACAACTTGGAGTGTGGTCAGCGATTACTAAAGCGCAAGTGACGTCGTACGGTTGTAGTCGGATCGCAGGAGTCACCTCCACAAAAATCGATAGTTATCATCATATTGAAAGATCGGGACACCATCGCCTTCATCAGTTGGTATCGGAGCTTCAGTTGACCCGTAGGAATTCTTTGTATCCCTTGTTAGTAGATTGGTTTTTATTTCCTATAGTTCAAAAAAAATTTGCCCCACAAAAAGAGTTAATTTCCGCTGTCCAAACACCGTTGTGCCTTTCAATCTGTTAGTTTTGGTTTGCTAAATTGAATTTGTGTCCGTCTTAGCATTGTCTAGTTGCTGGTCATATCTTTGTTCCATTACAAATCCAAACAAAAAAAATTCCCCACCCCAAACCCTAATTCCAATTCGGCTGATTTTTATTTTCTCTGTAGCCGCCACCAAAAACACCATAACTTTTGATTCCGAGATTAGTTTTGAGTGAGACCACTGCCATTAGATTCAGAACTTCATTGTCCATGTATCTGTAAAATTTCACATCATTCCAGTAAGGCAGTTAAGAGATTATCTGCAGTGCAAGTTGACCTAAAATTCCAGATTGAATCTGCAATAGTCGGCACTTGTGAATTTTGTGCGAATTTTTCCGTCGGTTCCCAGAACTTGGCCCCAAAACAAAAGTTGTAGAAAATGTCGTCAGGAAACGGAAAAAAAGGCAACTGACAAAAAGTTATGGCCGAAATACCGACGCGCTGTCTAGTGGACAGAAATCTTCAGTTTCCATGTTTTGGAACAATCCTTGTGTTCTTCAATTCCAAATTGCATTCGATTAAATTATCTTGTATTTGCCACTTCCATACATTGCCATACACTTATTTTAGCCTTTCTTCCATCTTTGGTTGATCAGCAACATATGCTATTACTTTTGGGTTAATAATACAATGAGATTTTATGATTGCTGCTGTGTTATAACATTAATTGTGCAACAACGAAGAACTGTTAAAACGGATGACATATACATATACCATGCATACACCTTGGCTTCTTTGTTACCATACTTTCAGCTCATCAAAAGCCGAGGACGGCTTTGTTTTCAAGGAGAGGATGATAAGAACATGTACCCTATGGTTACAATCATATTGCTATGCTTGTTGTTCTAATTACAATAGCTCCTACGCATCACTTAAATTATCAGGTATGTTCGTTTCAAACAGGTTTCATTTTGTTTGACAAAGAACTTATGATATTACATAATAAGAGTTTGTTGCGTTTGTTATCATGTACCGAGATTTATGATCAAGATCATATAATATGTGAGGCTGCACATATGTTAAAACCGAGGACGGTTTTCTGTCAAGAAGGGGAGGATGATGTGACCACGCCACAAACACACACGACAATAGCGCCCAATATCAAGATTGAACTAAAGGTGAATTCGTTTCTTCAGCTTAAACATATTTTAAATGAGAATATGATGCTACCTAATGATGAAAATATATATTTTGACAGCACCACGTTATTTTTACATCAATTCAAGCAAGAGTTCAAGTTGGACACGTTTTGGAATCCAATTCGGCCTCCAGATCAATTCGGACTCAGCCTGACAGGCCCAACTTCAAATGTGCATAACTTTCACATACGAAGTCCGTTTGAGGTCCATGAGTACTGGTTGGAAATCTTTGCTTGTCCTCTTTCTAATGGATCTAGTATCACCTCTAAATTCCTTCTGTGCACACCGCAATCATCAAAAGAGTCCGTGTTGGGCACGTACTGGAATCGGATTCGGACTGCTGCAATGGTGCAAGTTTAAACGGGCATAACTTCTTCATATGGACTCCGTTTGGGACGTTCTTATACTTCATGGAAAGCTTATCAAGTCTACTTTCCAATGGATCTAACCTCATCTTCAAATTCCATCCAAACCGACCGGAATCATCAAAACAATCCACGTAGGTTTCTGAATCCGAGTCAAAAGGGTGTTGCGCCACCACCACTTGGGCCCATGGGCCATGTAACCCTAGGGGCATACTCCTTGGCCGCCCCTGGTTGTTCTCCCTATATAGGAGCCACCGCCTCCTTTGTTAGGACTTAGGTTTTGTTTAGATCAGTTTAGCCCCATGTGCAAACTCCACGTTGTCTCTTATGTTGGCTAGACCAACAGATTCGTGTTACAGAACCTCAACTATCCTTGTGCGACTTTTATATCTAGCAAGTTTCAGGTTGCTCACTATCCATGTTCTTGCGTGTTCTTCGGTTGCATGCAGGAATAGACCTTCGTGGTCAGGTCAACCGCGTTCTTGGCACAGTTGATATCACCTTGGAGTGTGGTTCAGTGATTGCTAAGGCGCAAGCGACGTCGTACGGTTGTAGTTGGATCGTGAGAGTCACCTCCACCGAAATCGATAGTTATCAATCCTATCGGAAGATCGGGACCCCATCGCCTCATCACTCATCACTTGAGTTAGATTTATCACGAACCAGCCACCGGTTGCACTACCTGTTTGCTTTGGTAAGAACTCGTAAGAATTTGGTAAGAGCTTGAGAGATGCGTGACTTGATTTGAGCCTCCATATCGTAGTAGTTGATAGGAACATTTACTTGTGATTTGTTTCCTTGTTTTCTACTAACAATGACAGGCTTGAGAAAGTGGGTAGATTATGATGTCATCGCGGGCAGATTTGAACTCGAAGGGAAACAATTACCGGTATATATCTTGCCACTCACCGCTGAGAGTACGTCGTCAGACTACTTCTTGTGGGTTACTATGTTGGATAGCTACTTTGAAAGACAGGATCTTGATCCTTTTGTGAAGATGAGCATGGCAAGGACGGCGCTGATTGGTGCTGTTCAACATTGGTGGTCAAATCTCGAGTACCACTATATATACACATGGGAGCAGATGAAAAAGAAATTGCGACATCGTTTTGTACCTCCAGCACCCACGGTCACAAGCGAGGTGCAACCTGAGGTAACTGAAAATGTTGATATTATTTTGGTTCCTACTCCATCTACAGATACCACCGAGAAACTTGAAGAGGTGAAGGATGATCTGGTGCATCTTATGCCATAAGTGGAGAAGTTTGAGGTACCTACAGTATCTGATGAGGACAATAATGACAAAGGTACTGATTTGGTGCTACAACAAGACATAGAGCAACCTTGTGAGTATATACCTGCTGTAGTGCAATCTTTTGATTTTCCTTGTGTTGACTTGAATGAACCATATGTTGATCTAAATTCTCATAATTTTGCACATGTCGAATTAATTACACATAAGGAAGTATTTGATAGAATATCCCCTGCTGATGCATTGTGCTATATCATGCTTAATGAGGCCGTTAGTTTAGATTGTGCTATGGAGAAAGTTTCTGAACTTGCATGTTCGAAATTCTTGTTTAGTGCCTACACCCCTAGGTATAAGTTTAATTTGATTGGAGATTATGGTGTAGAAAATCAATTTTTTTATATTGAATATGCATAACTTGTGATCACATGGATGAATTGAGGCTTACTGTTTTGGACAACAATTCTTGTGTGTTGAATCTTGTTCAATATGAGAGGGAAGTAAAATTTAGTACTCATCCAATGCCTATGTGTTCGTCGCTTTTTGCACCGTCTAATATGGACAATCTGAATAAAGATGATGAATTATGGAAGAACATACAAATCTTTTCACCCTTGCTAGATAAATTCGCTATTGTTCAATTGAGATATGATTACATAGATGAACTTTGCTTGATTCCAAAAGTTGTAGCTTTGCCCATATGTGCCACCACTGCAAGTATACAACTTCAAAGATTTGAATTGCATAAATGCTTCACTTACATTTGCAAAACAAGTTGCAAAAATTACTGTGTGAGAAATTTTAATTTGTTCATTAACATATATGATTACGTTTGGGTTAATAATACAATGAGCTTTTATGATTGCTACTATGTTATAACATTAATTGTGCAACAACGAAAAACTGTTAAAACAGATGACATATGCATATACCATGCGTACACCTTGGTTTCTTTGTTGCCATACTTTCAGTTTATCAAAAGCCGAGGACGGCTTTGTTTTCAAGAAGGGGAGGATGCTGAGGACATCACCCCTATGGATACAACCATATTTGCTATGCTTGTTGTCTCAATTACAAGAGCTCCTACGCATCGCTTAAATTATCAAGTGAGCTCGTTTCAAAGAGGTTTTACTTTGTTTGATAAAGAACTTATGATATTACATAATGAGAGTTTGTTGCGTTTGTTATCATGCACCGAGATTTACGATCAAGATCATGCAACACGTAAGGCTACACATATGTTAAAACTGAGGACGGTTTTCTGTCAAGAAGGGGAGGATGATGTGACCACGCCGCAAACACATACGACAATAGAGCCCAATATTAAGATTGAACTAAAGGTGAATTCGTTTCTTCAGCCTCAACATATTTTAAATGAGAATATGATGCAACCTAATGATGAAAATACATATTTTTACAGCTTCTCATCACTTTTACACCAATTCAAGCAAGAGTTCAAGATGTACACGTTTTGGAATCCAATTCGGCCTCTAGATCAATTCGGACTCAGCCTGACAGGCCCAACTTCAAATGTGCATAACTTTCACATATGAAGTCCGTTTGAGATCCATGAGTACTTGTTGGAAAGCTTTTCCTGTTCTCTTTCCAATGGATTAGGTATCACCTCTAAATTCCTTCTGTGCGTGCTGCAATCATCAAAAGAGTCCGTGTTGGACACGTATTGGAATCGGATTCGGACTGCTGGAATGGTGCAAGTTTAAACGGATGTAACTTTCTCATACGGACTCCGTTTGATATTCCTTGTGTTGACTTGAACGAACCATATGTTGATCTAAATTCTCATAATTTTGCACATGTCGAATTAATTACACATAAGGAAGTATTTGATAGAATATCCCCTGCTGATGCATTGTGCTATATCATACTTAATGAGGCCGTTAGTTTAGATTGTGCTATATCATCCCTTGTCTCCAAGATTCTTTGGCAGCTCCAGCTCCGGTTCCTCGTCTCCTCGGCTTGCAACCACCTCACCAGCCTCGATCATCTTTGGCGTCTCCTACCGTTTGGGCCTCAACACCCCTGTGCCTAGTCCCGGTCCTCCCACGCCTCACCATGAAATAGCTCCGAAGTCCTGTAGCCACATAGACAAGCAAACCGTTACATAGCACCGCACAATACATGCAGACCATCAATCGGTATAACCAACAAGTTTTACAGCACAACACCTGGTCGTAAACCCCTTACGACTGATCCAAAGCACAATACATGAATTGCCAGCAACCTACCACAATTTACGACCATCGCTAGCTTGCAACGATTACCACAAACAGGTCGCTACGATCACAAAGTCGTACCAACTCCTATGACCAGCAAGTCGTAGAGCCAGACACCAAGTCGAATGGCCTCAACCGACCACCAATTAGTCGCCTAGGATCACCGATCACACAGACTTAGACTTCTGCACCCAATCGCTATGACTACCAAGTCGTAAGGCAGATCACCAAATTGTACCGAGCCTACGACTGCACACAACAATACTACGACCATCAACCAGTCGGTATGACTTACCCAACCAGGTCGTACTAACTTACGACCGGTCGAGATCATAAGACAAGCAACGCTAAAAGCCTTTGACCTCATCTCAGATGGCTACGACCACTCAAAAAGATCATAAGAATGAATCAAGAAAAGAACTCAAGATACACTTCTGCAAAGTCGTAACTGCCCTACGACCGGTCAAAAAGGTAGAACATGACATGCACAAGACCTACGACCACAACCATAGACCATACGACTACCCCAGTGGTCCATTCGACCGATTCCTAGAGGTTACAACTGCTCCGGGAGGCCATACGACCGGTCCTCAGGTGTTACAACCGCTACTGGCCGAGCTACGACTGCTACAGACCATGTCCGATTGCTTCCGACCTCATTCGAGTGCGTTTCGACCAAGTCCGACCGCTTCCAATTGCATGCGAGCACGTTCGACCGCGCCGGACAGCTCTATGACCAAGTCCGACCGATATCGACTACAACTGACTGCGTCCAACTTCGACCCGACCTCGTTCGACCGCTTCACCACGTGGTCGGAGTCCGTCGACTTTCCAACGTGGTCGTAGTCGAAGTCTGCTGACTACCCACGTGGTCGCATGCCCGAGCGCCGAAGCTCGCTACAACGTGGTCGTAAGGCGCTGACTTCTCAACGTGGTCGCAAGTTCGAGCGCCGACTACCGACCGCAGCGGTCGGAGCATCGACTTCGGACCGCAGCTCTCGATAACGTGGTCGTAGGCCACCGACTTCCCAACGTGGTCGTGGCCCATCTGCCGACTACCGACCACGATTGTGTTTCGCTGCTGTTACTGGATAACGTGGTCGTAGATTCGTCTAGGGACTTCCAACCACGATCAAAGGGATGCGTTCGACTTCTGACCACTCGTAAATGCCCTGTCGACTTTCGACCAGCGACAACGTGGTCATAAACCTTCCAGCTGGCCTTCGACTTTCAACAAAGTGGTCGTAAACTTGCCTGATGGCCTTCAACCACGGCCAACGTGATCGTAAAGCTTCTTGGGACCTTTGACCATGACCAGAGTGGTCGTAAACCCATCTAATGTTCTTCAATCACGCCCAATGTGGTCGTACCCCTACCTGATGAATTCCGACCACAGCCAAAGTGGTCGTAAAACAGTGCGCACGGCTTCTGACCACGACCCACGTGGTCGTAAACCCTTCCGACCACTCGAAAACACATCTACCAGGTTTCGACCAAGGACACCATGGTCATAAATGGCCCAGCTGACTTCTGACCACAGCCAACGTGGTCTTAACGGCTACTGCTACCAAGGCTGCCAACAACAAGGTCGTAAGCAGTCTGCCAACCTATCTCAAGGCTTACGACTTTGCAGAGTCAGCTCAAACCTCAAAAATCAAACTCAATCTTTCTAGATCAAGAGTCAATTACTCATCACAACCATGGGGTGACCTCCACATGGTCTCACAATCTCCCCCTTGATGAGTATATTGACAAACACTGAAAAAGGCATGAAGATGAGTTTGTTTTTGAAATGAAAAGGAAAGAAGATGCAAAAGCCCCACATGGTCTAAAAGAAGTGAAGAAGGAACTCATGACCATGTTGACACAGAGTGAAATGGAGCAGACAGAGAAAGATCAAATTTTCTACAAAAGCTCCAAATCACCCAAAAAGTCCAATCTTGCTCATGGTCCAAAAAGCAGTTGCTCACATGACCATTGACATAACAAAATGACCAAGCATTCTCCCCCTTAA
Organism: Dendrocalamus sinicus; assembly: GCA_036346575.1. Taxonomy (NCBI): domain Eukaryota; kingdom Viridiplantae; phylum Streptophyta; class Magnoliopsida; order Poales; family Poaceae; genus Dendrocalamus; species Dendrocalamus sinicus. Next base: position 21,582,608 of record CM070652.1, read on the forward strand.
AGCCTTTTTCTATCCTTCTCCCCTCCCTTAATGCATTCTCCCAATTTAATGCCTTTTGCACCCCTTAATGCCTTTTTCTCTATCCTTCTCCCCCTTTTGGCAATAGAGTCATCAAGATGCAAGGAAGAAAAAATAGAGCATGAATGAAATGGAGTGCCTACAAATGATTCAATTTAAGCAATGGTAGCAAGGGGAGCCATGAAGATTATCCTAAGTGATTTGACAAAGATTATACCAAGCCATAAAAAGTGACAATGCTATCCAGATCATAACAAACCATGCATTGCCAAGCTCAAGCCAAATAAGTTATGATCTTTAAATTAAATGGTTTGATTAGCATATCAAGTCACTCAAGATTATAGTCTAGAGGAAGGTATCCAAATGTGAGTCAAGCCATGTCAATATTCTAAGTGGAACCAAGAAGCTATGGTTGAGTCAATTTAGAGCGCTATAAGTTCAAAAATGAGACATTTTGTTCAAGCTCTAGGTATCACAAGTAATTTACCACTTGTATAGCACTTGGATACCACTTGTAGAATATTTGTACTTGAGCAAAATTAGCACATTAGGCTTTTATCAGAAATTCATGGTTGGTTTCAACCATTTTTCACAAGAATTTTTTGTTTTCATAGCCATGTGCTAGATCTCAAGCCTTATATGATCACTCCAAGCAATAAGCTTAAGGAGGTGATCTTGGTCATCTAAAATTCCCCCTGAGTTCATGCCTAGTGCAGTGGCAAGCCATCTCATGAGAAAGAATTGGTGAGATCAGTTTTTTCGCACAAAAGAGATCTTTTTGCATTTACTTGAATTAGTTCAAGAACAATGAGTTAATACTAACTCATGCATCACTAGTGAACTAACTTAGCTCAGTCTAAGCCTCAAAAACATATTCAAGACTCAACTTGGCCTATTCGACATAGCATGAATCAAGAGATCACTAAAGCCAGACTATTCACAAGATTGAACAAGACATGATTTGATTCAAGTTGTTCACATTTAATTAAGCTAGTATGGCAAGAGCTAAGCAACACATAGAAGGACATGATAAATCAAGCTATCACAAGATATGGCAAGATATAAAGCATGATATCATGTCACATAAAGATAATAGTCAAGGCTCCAAAAATTGTACAGGCATTCTTGTGAATGTTATGCACTATGGAACAAAAGAATGCACACGAGATGAACTCCCCCTGAAAAATAGCCCGAACAGACAGAGAGGCTCGAACTCCCCCTAGAGAAGGCAAAATGAGAAGAACCACGACATTTGGCGCATAAACAAGGAAAAGAGGGTTCTAACTCAAGGAGGTGATTCCCAAACACACCCTATCCACATGGTCTGATACGGGGTCACCCAATATTCTCGACGTAGGATGGATACTCACGGGAGTCTTGATGAATCGTAATGATCCTCCAATGCCAATGCAAGGGACGAACACTCTTTAATCCGCCAAAACACACTCGTGTTGATTTCGCCGACCACCAAGCGAAGATCTATCGTGCACCCAATTCCCAGCGGAAAGACTGAACGATCTTGATTGAAGAAGATACTCCTAATTCCATAAGGAATTTCAGCAACAATGCTAAACTCGAAAACTTTAGTAGATTGATTTTTCTCAAACGTGGTCTAAGCCCTAAAGGCTGCCAATATAAGGCTTATATAACCCCTTGGGACATCCATATGGTCCCTAAACCAAGTACAACTCAACCCTATATGGTTTTAGATACAAACTCTCACAAAAAGAAAACTATATTTTACACCCATCATATTGTTTTGGTCATAACTTTTTATCCGTGGCGAATTTGAAGGTGGGACCAGATCCATTGCGTATCCCTTGAAATTATCTTTCGAACGAGTACAAGAACACCTGAATCGGACTCTGTTTGTAAAAGTTATGGCCTTTTTAGTAACTGCCTATCAGGCTGTCCCGAACCGAATCCGAATTGAATCCTGAGTTGAATCCGAGTTGAAATTGGATTGAGCACGTGGGAAGTCCGAATTTGGCTTGAAAATCTTATCCAAATATTGTAGTTTAAGTCCTTGGGCTCCTCCCTTTTGCTCTCCCACTGCATGGGCTTCTTTCCTCCTTGATGAGCTACATGGGCTGCTTGGTTTCCTCCTTTCCATTCCCACAGGCTTTGAGCTTTTCGTTTTTGGTAGCAAATATGATCACCCTCCTTGTGCTTCTCCATTGCTTTGGCCCCGAATCATCATAATATTCAAACCTAATAATAAACAAGAATTTGACATAAGGTAGTATATTGTTCCCACGAATAGAAGGAAATTCATTAAGAAACAAATTCACCTGACAATATTTAATGCGGCTCAATACTTCTTTCCAGTAAAATAATGTATTTGATTGAAAAGTGCTAATCATGTGAAGTCGCGTGGCCCGATAAGTCATCCAGAGTGCGCAGTAAGCGGCGGAAATCGTTGTCTGTGTAAGCCTGTAAGGGGTATAGGTCGATCATAATTAAGGGTTCTACCCTGCCGTTGTCTGGAAACCATCTATCCAAAAGGTTGATCTTTATTGTGGGATTTACCCTGCCGTTGACTAGAAAGACTACCTATCCTATCTCTTTTATCTTCGTATAAGATGTCTTGGTTAGCCAGGTCTCTTGGTGTAACTGGCCGTCTGGAAGCCTCTGGCAGTAATGATAGGTCTATCAAAACGATGTCGGTTAAGAATGCTTCGTCGGTTTGCTTTGAGGATATAGAGCAAAGTATTGCAAATTGGAAAGTACCTAAGGTAAATGTTAAGGATATATATCATATAGGCATGTTTTCCCTTCGTTCTGATTACTATATAAAAACTATAGAAAAAAACTCTTCCTATTAGCTCTTTGCATGAAACCCTACATCTTCTTTCTGAAAAAGAAATCAATCATATCAGAGCAAAACCTCAATATCATTATATACATTTTGGTCTAGTACAAGTGGCTATTAGATCATTAACTCGAAGAGGTTTAAATATTTCTGTGTTGGCTTGTCTAAGAGATTGCAGAAATAAAAAGTTTAAGGACTCTTTGCTAGGAATGGTTGAAGCTAGTCTTAGTAATGGTCCTGTGTTTTTCAACACTTTCCCAGACTTTTTGTATCTCTTTCGGATTTAAATCTCCATAAGGTTTTGACCTTGAGCTTACAAACATCTGACTTTGATCTTGAACCTGGAAGTGAAAACATTTCAGTGACATATAGGATCTATTACAAAGCCATGACCACGTTAGCTCCATGTGCAAAACAGAATACACCGAAAGGTCTGAACACACTTCTCCAACCAATCCTAGAAATCATATTATTACTCCCAAAACCTTGAAGTGGGATGAGATAACACTTCCAGAGAAGTGGACTCTCCTACAAGCTGTTGAGCCAAAAGCCACTCAACAAAATGAATTAGAATCTCTGGCCGAAACACCAGATGGAGATGTTGAAATAACATTCTCCTCAAAAAGAACAATTTTTATTCAATCAAGACCATCCTTTCACTTAGACAATAGACCACAACTAAAACCAAATAATATTGTCTATGCAACTTATGAGGATAAGGATAATCAGTATGAGCCCTCAATCTCAGATTTTGAGATCAATGTTATAGAGGAAGTAAAAGAAGATCATGAGTTTGAAATCGATAAGGATTTCCTTAAAAGAAATCTTGATCTTCCTGAAAATAAGATTAAGTGTGAAAGGTACTACAAAAATGTAGACAGTCCTTATGTTCAAAAAATAAGAGAGATTTGGTACAAAGAGATGAAAGAGCAAAAAAGACATATTTACTTCTTTGACTGGTATGAGAATAGCCAGATCATACATCTGGAAGAATTCTTCAAGCCAAAGAGTAAATCAAAGAGCAAATCAAAAACCAAATCCAAAACTGAGCCTAAGTTAGAGCCTAAGTCAGACCTAGAAGAGTTAAAGTCTGAATTAGCCAAACTAAGGTCTGAAATAAATACTCTAAAATCCGTTCAAAAGTCAGATGACTTAAATGTTATCAAAAAGGACTCAAAAGAATGGAAGACCTCTGGTGGAAAGATTGAAGAGTCAGTTCATCCGCCCTTCGAATCTATCCAACTTCCAAATAATACTCAGGGAGAAAGCTCCTAAGCATCTCCATTAAAAAATATTTCTAAAACTACTTATGGCGATCCTGTAAAAGTAGAACACATAGGACACCTAGTGGAACAACAAAATTATGCAAATATATCTTTACATGCTCTTGGACAGCAAACGGATCGCATCGAAAATATTCTCCTGGAAGGATCCAAGACCAGCAAGGCTAAGGTAAAGATAAATTATCCATTTAACTCTCAGTCTGAATCATCTAGTTCTCGATCTATTGTTCCTTTGTTTACCCCACAAATATTAAGTTCTAACATAAAACTTTTGAAACAAAAGGCAATAGGATCATCTGTCTCTACAGATTTGGTTAGTGAGTTAGCCAATAAGTTGAGCAACTTAAAGGTAAACAAAAATATTAATCAAATCTCTGATGGAGAAAATAATGATATGATCAATAAGATCTTTAAACCAATTACTAATACTGCTAGGACAAGGAATTACTATCCTAGACCAACTTATGCTGGTCTTCAATTGGAAGAAAGACCTCAAATTAGTAATATGGTATATTTCAATGGCAAAGAAATTGTGGAATGGAATTTAGATGGATACACTGAGTATCAAATATTTACCCTTTGCCATCAAATGATTATGTATGCTAATGCTTGCATAGCTAGTGGTAATCCAGAAAGAGAAGAAGCCTCAATGATTGTTGTTGGATTCTCTGGTCAATTGAGAGGCTGGTGGGATCACTACATGGATTCTAATCAGAAGCAAGCAATTATTGATGCAGTGAAGATAGATGAAAATGGCAATCCTATAGTCCGGGTAGATGTGCATGGTAACCCTGTCGGTAACATCTCTGATGCCCTGACTACTCTAGTTTATAATATCGTCTATCATTTCGTTGGAAATTATCAAGATATCTATGAGAAAAATAGAGAACAATTGATAAACCTAAGATGTAAGACAATGTCTGATTTTAGGTGGTATAAAGATACTTATCAAAATTATATACTCTTCCTGAGCCTAATCAAGATTTTTGGAAGGAAAAGTATATATCAGGACTACCTCCTTTATTTGCTGAAAAAAAATTAGAAACTCTTTAAGAAAAGAAGGAGAGGGTAGTATAAATTATCAATTCCTAGATATAAGCAAAATCACCCAAAAGATACAGTTGGTAGGTGCTGAACTTTGTAATGATCTTAAAATCAAGGACCAACTGAAGAAACAAAAATTATTGGGAAAAAGGAATTGGGAGATTTTTGCTATCAATTTGGATTTGAGGGTCAACATGAAAGAAGAAATAGGACAAAGTATGTCAAAAGATTTAGAAAAAATCATGTTGATAATAAGAAAGAAGCCTATTATGTTAAGAGGAAGCGTCACCGAAAACCTCTTAAGAAAGATACTCCTAAAAAGGATAATAAACCAATTGTATGCTATAAATGTGGATTAAAAGGTCATATAGCAAGCAATTGCTTTAAATCCAAAATAAAAAGGAAATCCAAGCCTTGCTAGAATCAGAGTTTGAAGACATTAAAGAAAAATTAGGAGATATCCTAAATCATATTGACAATGAGTCTAGCTCTGAAAATGAAGAAAAATTAGAAGTTAATCATTGTGAAAATAGTGTATGTTCTTGCTGTGAACAAGATGTCTCTGAGGATACCTCTGATGAAAATATTCTAGTCCTCACAGACTTAGAACAATTTGTATTAGACACCTTTGATACGGTGCAAGATCCAAGAGAAAAAGAAGTTATCTTGGAAAGATTCTTATCAAGGATAAAAACTAACAAGGAAAAGTTAGTAAAAGATATCCAACATAAAAAGTATTTCTCTATTGATGAAGTCATTCAAAGAGTAGAAGATCATAAGAAGGCAAAGAAGCAGTTGGGTCTAAATGACTTGCTTCAAGAACAAAACTATATAAAAGAAGTGCTAAGTGATCTTCAAAGAAGAATTCAAGTTCTAGAAATTTCTAGAAAAGAAAAAATTAAAAGTGAGTATGAAACTCAAAGTGAATCAGCAAGCGAATCTGAAGAAGAAGAAATTCTTCAGAACAATCAAGAAATAGTTAGCTCCATAGAAACCTACTTCAAACAAAAATGGTATATAGAAATCTCATACGAGTTTGTTGATGGGTTTCACTTCAAATATAAAACTTTAATTGACTCAGGAGCTGATATGAATTGTATTCGTGAAGGAATTATTCCTTCCAAATATTTTCAAAAATCTACTCATAAAATTCATGGGGCGGATGGGAACCAACTTAAAGTCAATTACAAAATCCCTGAAGTTCTCATTTGCAGCTCTGGTGTTTCTATTAAGACTTCTTTTCTGCTTGTTAAAAATCTAAAACACGGAGTCATTCTAGGCACACCATTCTTATCTTTGATACGTCCTTTCCTAGTAACAAATGATAGTATCAAGTTTGAAATCATGAACAAACAATTGGAATTAAAATTTTGTTCCATACCCGAAGAAGCGTTATTAAATCAATTTATAGAGATTGCTTCGGGAAAAGAAAATATTGTCAATGAGATATCCATTGAGCCAACCATGACTAACATTCAAAGTGTTAGTTACATAAATATATTACAGCTGAAGAACACTCATCCTTTTCCTATGTCTTGGCCACAAAAAGAGGAGCAAAATATGTATAAGGAAGTGCTCATTCAAAACAAGTTGCTAAGGAATCATTATAAGCATGATATAAGTTGTCATGATCATTTTATGAGCTTACTCTTTAGCTATGGGAGCCAAAAACGAAATTCTATGCAGCCATATGCTTCTCATGCTAATCTTTATGGAATGTGAAAACCTAATAGGTCTTGTCTCCATAGAGTAGCTTACAAAAACTTATTTGGGTATGATCAAAAACACCTCTTTAATCAGCAATTTGGCACATGTGATGACTCATATCTTTGCAATAGTTGCATATATGATGACTCATACAATGACTCATACATTTGCAATAGTTGCCTAAATGATGATCCATATCTTTGCCATAGTTGCCTATATGGTGATCCATATCTTTGCCATAGTTGCCTATATGATGATTCACAAATTGGCAATAGTGGGTTATTGCTCAAACATCACTATCAAATAGTTTTGGTGCATATTATATGTATGAAAACATACAGCCCAAATCAAAAATATAATTGGTCATACTATGTAATATCATGTTACATGCTCATCAATGTAATATCGTATTACATTTTTACCAAATTATTGATCAGAAGAAACATGATCCATTATAGTAAAGGTGTAAGGAAGGTAATGTGTGCAAAAATATTCCATGACTATCAACTAATCCAGTTAGTTGCTTCTTTGTCACATTACAGGGGAATCATGTCCCAGCAAAGATATACACAGATGAGCTCTTGGAAATTACCCCAACCACGGGAGGGGAATTCTGAGCGGTTCAATCATAATTTTCCTGCAACAGAATTGCAGCAAGGCTTGCTCAATTTACTCTGGCAAGCAAAGAATAGTAAGGAAAAAGCTCATGCACTTTGTGGGCTGGCTTACTATTTCAATTATATGATGCCTAATTACCTAAAGATACAAAGGCAATATCATCAAATTATGTGCCCACAGAAGGGGCTTCTGTATCAAGAGATATTCTTCCCACAAGGGAAGGAAGCCCATCAAAAGTATTATATCTAGGTGCTGGATCACCTAGCAATTCAAACATATTGGATCTGGGTACCAGATCAAAAGAATTTTCAAAAATATCAGATCTGAGTATTAGATCATCAAAAAATTCAAAGATGAGTCTCGGTATGAGACCATCACAATATCCAAAATTATTGAATCTGAGTGGTATATCCCCAGATGACTCAAAGACATCAGATCTCCATGAGAGATCTCCTGATGGTTCAAAATTATTTCATCTAGATACTAGATCATCAAAAGTATTGAGCTTGAGTACAAGCTCACTGAGCAATGGTTATTTCCACCAACAAACATATGCATCCACCATAACTGTATCTTCAGACTGCATAAATATCAGAGCACTTCTCATTGCATTTCCACAAATAAGAACCATGGCATTATCAACATCAGATAGCATTCATACAATTGCATGTAGCCACAAAAATAAAGAGATAAGAGAGAGTAGTTGTAGCTACGAAAATAAAGTGAGAACAGAGAGTATAGCTTTGAAAGAACACTTCAGCCATATTTCTCAAGAGATCCTTATTTCCAGATTAAGCTTCAAAACTAAGCAAACACTGTCTTGCTTAGGACCAGATATCCAAGAATTAATTTGGAAACAATTCCAAAAAAGACAAATGAAAGTATTCTCAGATCTCCAAGAATACTTCATTGATCTGTATGAGGGAAGAAAAATTAACCCTAGTATCCGAATCAATATCCATACATTCCCACTTCTCCACTTTGATGACCAGATAATTTTCCAACCATACCACAAATATATAATACTGAGAGCAGAAATAGATCTCAAACTCTTTCAAGGCCTACAAACACTAAACCACAAAAATATTTCTCTACAAAGTATTATAGACCAAGGTCTAGTCTCTGCTGTCTATGGAACACGAAATCAGATTTTCCAATCTGATCTGGGGACTGCAGTCAAAGAAGCTTGTAAGAGATTGGCGTCTTCCAAAGGAAGATATAAACTTATCTTCTATTTTGCTCCTCCAAGGTTTACGCCACCAATAAGGCCAGCAATGCATGACATATATATTTTCAAAGGATATTTCAATTTCTTTGATAAACCAAGAACTTGTGTCCTGACCGAAGAACAAAGGGAACTCTTCTCTCAAAACACCAATCATGATAAATGGCGATGGTATAAAGAAGCTGAAGAAATTGAAGAAAGTATTCATTTTGACACCACATATCAGATGATCTTTTAGAATCAAATAATAAACATTTGGTGTGGTGGAAGTAATGGTTTCCTACATAAAGGTGTTGGACGCTTGATAAGACCAAATTATGGTGAAGACACCTTAATCAGAAAGGAATATCGTCAACTACTGGATTGGTATGAATTAATCCGACCAGATGAAGACACAACCTTTGCATCAATAATGATAGATGACGATAGCGAATAACAATAATTGTTCGCTAAGGCTCCCCGACAAAGAAGAAAATTGTCAGGACAATTATATGAGTACTATCTACTATTGCAGATAGAATCTGGACTATTTCAGACAGAATACAGTCTGGTCAAAAGTGTCCTTATGGCGAATATTCTTCACGGAGGTCTAAAGTTTCATCATGACTCCCTGAGGTGTAAAGCGTCATCATGAAGAATGGTATTGACGGTCAAAAGGCGTCATCATGGGGCATCTTTACCCATGCTTATCTCAGGGGTGGCGACCCCTATATAAAGGGCATGAAGGCAAGCTTCAAAGGGCATCACTCCTTAGAGGAACTCAAAGGATCACTCCTGAGATCACTCCTCACATGGCTCTAAGTGCTCCATAGCTCCACAAGCTTAGAGTAGGAAGTTGATCATCACTCCACTACCACTCCATTACCACTCCACCTCCACTCCACAAACTAGTGTAAAATAAGTAGTAGCCTAAATAAAGACTCAATCTTTGAGTCTAAGTGTGTAAGTGTGTACAAGTGTGTAAAATCTAAGTGTGGTTTGTATAACTAAAACTTGTAATAGTTCTAGCTTCTGGTGTACTACACAGAAGGATTCCTTCTGTCTATCAAGGTATATGAATGAACGCTGGAACGATTTCTATCCCTAAACTCTCTTTATTCTAAGTTTGTTTCATTTCTATTACTTATGTTGTTCTGTTATATTACTAATGTTCTTTTTATTCTGTTCTTTAAGTTCTATACTTAAGTCTTTAATTTCTGTCCTTTACTTTCAGTCCTTTATATTTCTTCCATGTTTATTTCAATTTAAGTTTATGTTTTATCATTCTGTATAAGCATATCTTTTAGTTCTTTGTGTGTTGCATCTGCATATGTTCTTTTATTTTTGTGTGCCTTAAATTCAGTACTTTACTATTACTGTTCTTATTCTTGTTCTTATTTACTATTTCTTTTCTTGTTTACTATTTATGTTCTTAGTCACTGTTTGTTTTTAAAATATATCATCCTTCCCAACCTGCATATCTAACTCTATCCTCCTTACATTCCTATAATCCATTCTCTACCATACATCGTTTATATATATATATATATATATATATATATATATATATATATATATATATATATATATATATATATATATATATATATATATATATATATATATATATATATATATATATATATATATATATATATATATATATATATATATATATATATATATATATATATATATCTGTGTGTGTGTGTGTGTGGAAATCACTCAATCTCACTATTTTCTCTCCCAAGTAAAGTTCTTACCCTTCCGAAGTGAATTAAGACCAATAAAAACTTACACCTAGTACAAGTGACAACAGCAACATGATGATTAAGCGAATTCAAGAGTGTTCACTACTTGCACAACAACGGTTATATGGTGGAGCTTGGTATGAAAGTGTATATCCTAGCAATCTGAAATTCTTGATGCTGTAAAGTTAAGTAATAATCCAAACTAGAATACTTTGCCTAAGTGCTGATTCAAAAAGTTTAAGTGAAGTATATGAACGCACACGCAAAGATAAATGTGACTTAATGCAAACAAAGGAATGAGCTAGCTGGAAGCAATCTGAAAGTAATAATGAAATAGCTCGTTTTGCATCAAGTACTAGGAGAGACGCTAGCCAATTGCAATAATATGAATGTACGGGCACAAAATTGCTCAAAGAAATTAAATACACAAGCTGAAATTATATAGTAGAATTAGCTAACCCCAATTTGGCCAACACTCACTCTCTTTTTTTTTGCCAAGGCTCTTCTTCTTCTTTCTTTTTTTTACTTGTGGTTGGCACTAATGTTTAGCGTTTCTTTGCACAATTACTGGAAATTTCAGCAAATATAGATTAATACCAAGAGCAGCCCTTAATGCAATTATTAAAGACTAGTCTCAAAGATGAACGGGAATTTTTTTGCGATACTGTAGCAGTACTATTCATGGCATTGTAGCAGTACTGTTCACGCACGTAGCGATGGGTTTTTTTGTTTAGGCGAAACAAAGGAAATAACACAATGATCAAGCGACGCAAAGGAACATGACGATCAGCACCTAAACAAAATTCTAATGGATGAGAACTTAACAAAACTCACGAAATAACAGATTAATCTAAAGGTTCGGATTTTTGTGGCAATTTTTGATTTTAATGGACTATAGGAACAGAAGTAAATCAATCTAAAAGTAAGGGTAAATAATCCTACCGAGTAAACCGTGCTCTGATACCAAGATGATACGGGGTCACCCGATCTTCTCGACGTAGGATCCGGATACTCACGAGGATTCGACGAACCGTAGTGATCTCCCGTTGCCAATGCAAGAGTTAGCACTCTATAATTCGCCCAACCACACGTGCTGAACTTCACGACCACCGATGAAGTTCTATTGCGCTCCCAATTCCTAGCGGAAAGATTGAACGATCTTGATTTCAGCAAACTTCGAATTCTCTCAAGTTGGTTCGGCCAACAGAAAGAACAAGAGTATTCTATTATCAAAAGTCGTCTCAGTTTTACAGGGATGGCGGCTGCCTTTTAAAGAGATACAAGGGGTGGAGAGTCGGCCAAACACTTGGAAACTGAATAGGACTCGATTACAATACCCTAGGCCCTGCTTTGACTCGGACTGAAAAGTGGTGTGACTTGTTTCGCAGTTTCTGATCGACTCGTAGGGAATTTGGAGGTGAGGCTAGATCCATCTGAAAGTAGACTTCAAGAGCTTTCCATAAAGTACAAGAACTCCTCAATCAAACTCCGTTTGTGAAAGTTATGGCCGTTTTAGTAGGTGCTTGTTGGGCTGTCCTGAACCGAATCCGAATTGAGTTCTAAGTTGAATCCGAGTTTGAATTTGGTTGTACATGTGGGAGGTCCGAATTGGGCTTCAAAATCTTGTCCAAAACTTGGGCTTTATGTTCTTGGGCTTCTCCCCTTTTGCTCTCCCACTGCATGGGCTTCTTTCCTTCTTGATCAGCTGCATGGGATGCTTAGACTTTCTCTTTTCCATCCCCATGGGCTTTGAGCTTTTTGTTCTTGGTAGCAAATATGATTACCCTCCTTGTACTTCTCCATTGCTTTGGCCCCGGAATCATCATAATATTCAAACCTAATAATAAACAAGAATTTGGCATAAGGTAGTATATTGTTCCCACGAATAGAAGGAAATTCATTAAGAAACAAATTCACCTGATAATATTTAATGCGGCTCAATACTTCTTTCCAGTGAAATAATGTATTTGACTGAAAAGTGCTAAGCATGTGTGTTGTGGCTACAGACCAAACAGAGAGAGAGATGGTAGTGGAGAGGTGGGAGTGTTCTGCCTCACCCTCCCCCTCATCCTGGTATATATATTCACATGGGGTATGCTTTTACAGTTATGCCCTTACATCTGTGCATCCCCATTAGGGGCACTTATGTCATTACACATGTTACTCTAGTTCTTATAACCTCCTAACAGGCCTGCTGGGCTGAGGTGGGGGCCACCCCTACAACAGGAGCCTCTCATGGTGAAGGGCTTCACAGGGCTGAAGCCATGTTGCCGGGTCCTTTGGCCCTCCGTCCCTCGCGACTGTGAATTTCGCCAAGCTTGTGGTTGGGGAACCCGAGGTGCGGGATGGACGGTGCCTAGTTGAAGTACGCGCGCGCGCTCCGCCCCTACCCTTGAGCGGCCGGCGCGAGGTGGCGCCAGGTCGGCCGAGGCGTCTTGCGCGCTCTGTCCCCTACCCTTGAGCGGGTGGCGCGGAGGCTAGCGCTGAGTCGGCCGAGCGCGCGCACTCCGCCCCTACTCTTCAAACGGGTGGCGCGAGGTGGCGCTGTTCGGTAGACGCGCGCGCTCCGCCCCTACCCTTGAACGGTGGCGGCGAGGAGGGGCGCCAGGTCGGCCGAGGCGCGCGCGCGCGCCGTCCCCTACCGCTTCGACGGGTGGCAGGGTGGCGCCCAAGTCGGCCGAGGCGCGCGTGCTCGCCCCTACCCTTGAGCAGTGGCGGCGAGAGGTGGCGCTAGGTCGGCCGAGGCATACGCACGCTCGTCCCTACCCTTCGAGCGGGTGGCGCGAGGTGGCGCCAAGTCGGCCGAGGCGCGCGTGCTCCGCCCCTACCCTTCGAACGGGTGGCGCGAGGTGGCGCCAGGTCGGCCGAGGCGCGGCGCACACTCCGCCCCTACCCTTCGAGCGGGTGGCGCGAGGCCGCGCCCAAGTCGGCCGAGGCGCGCGCTCCGTCCCCTACCCTTCGAACGGGTGGCAGCGGAGGCTAGCACCTGAGTCGAAGCCGAGGCGCGCGCGCTCCGTCCCCTACCCTTCGAACGGGTGGCAGTCGAGGCTAGCGCCTAAGTCGAAGCCGAGGCGCGCGCGCTCCGTCCCCGCGCTAAGATTGGAGCTTGGCGCCGATATTGTTGTGCTTCGGGGCTGTTGTGACCTTGCAGTCTGATAGTGCGCTTTTAATGGCGGCTGGAATCACGCCGATGCCTGGCCTGGCAGAGGTCAGGCTGTCGCGTCGTGCAGTCTGCCATTCTGCGAGTGGCACGCGCGGCGACTCACGAATGGTGCGTCGTGGGATGTGAGCGGTTGCGTGACCGCGGCCGTTCGCCTCTTTCCCAGGGAAGTTGGACGCGTGTTGAAGGCGTGGAGGCGTTGTGCGCTGTTTGGCCACCTACCGGGCATGGCCTTCTAAGCCACGGCGGTTCTTCTTTCCAAATCGTTGGCAGCCGAACCGCTGCAAGTTTGATTTGTCTGCGCTGCGAGCCACGTGAGGGGCGAGCGGCCTTTATAAGGTGCCAGTGTTGAGGTAGAGGCGCACTTTCTTGGTGTTTCTTTTGTCTTTTGATCTGCCGCTTTGCTTCCGCCCGTGCTAATTGGAACGCCAGTTGCTCCTTTCCCTGCTTCTTTCTCCCTGGTCGCGAAGAGCGATGGCTAGCCATGAGGACGCCACCTACCATCCCCGCAGCGGTTCCTTGCCTATCCAGGGTGAGGTGTCCCACCCTTCCAGGGAGTACGAGCTGGTGCCGCGGGGGAGCTCGCATGCCAACAAGTGGTGGGATGCCATGGAGCACTCGGGAGGCCGCTGCTCCCGTGTGTTGGGGAGGAGCCGCGTGACCAAAGGGACGCTGCAGCGACTCGTGGAGGAGAGGAAGATCGCGGATCGCGATGGGGCTCACCTACCCCGTCGGGACGAGACGGAGCCGAAGCCCCGGGCAATGGAGGCGATTGTTTTTGTCGCGTTCTTCGACGCCGGCCTTCGAATGCCCTCCACATTGTTCGTGGGCGAAGTCCTTCGGGCCTACAAATTGGAGCTAGCCCAACTGACGCCCCACGCAATACTCCGCCTAGCTATCTTCATGTGGGTGATGCGGACAGAGGGGGGGCGTCCCAGCGCAAGCTTATTCGCCACTCTACACGACGCACGCTGTCGACCCAGAAAGGTTGACGGGGCGGTGTCCAACTTCGGCGGTGTGGACTTCGTACTCCAGGCGTCGTGCGCGACGTTGTTCCCTGCGCCAGCCTCGCCAAAGCAATGGGAGCCCGGCTGGACTCGGCAGTGGTTCTACTACACCGTGACCGACAAGAGCGGAATGCAATGCCGAGGCGGGCCGATCTCGTTTAACGATGCGCGGTGCAAGGCGGAGGCGATAACACGCAAAAGCTACAGAGTCTTGTCGGTGTCGCCCGTCGAATGAGCCTGCGCGACCTAGCTGAGGAGTTCACAATGTATGGGGTGGCGCCACTCTCCTCCGGGGGGAAGTATGTTGGGCAGGACGGCCACCGCGAGGACGGGTTCAGCCCATCCGTATCTCGCCTACTTCCGCCTTCCGCTCCTTGTAAGCCACCCAGCACGTTTTACGCGTGCCATTGTATCTGTTTAGTCTCCGCCTGACTGACATGATCTCCTGCGCAGTGGCTCAGCTAGAAGACGCGGAGCGCGCAGTTGCGGCGCTCCTCGGCCCGTACACGCTTAAGGAGCACCAGGCTCGCGAGGCCGCGGTCAAGGCGGCTAAGCAAGGGCGGGTGAACCGCACATGCGAGGCTCTGGGCATTACAGTGCCGGGGGAGCTTCCCGCCGGGACTCCGGGAGCTCAGGGTGGTGATAGCCCTGCGCGGGTGTTATCTTCGCGACGCCGGGCTTGTTCCCCGGCTGCCGTATGTGACCCAAAGAGCCTCGGTGGCTAGCACACGGTGAGGCAGGCGTGCGGCCGCGATGGGCCCGCCACATCGCCGGAGGGCGCGCGCCTCGGATCCCCCGGCACCCTCTGCCGACGCCAGCGAACCCGTGCTCGCGGCCATCGTTGAGCCGGAAGTCGCCAACCCGGGGGGAGCACCGCTCCCGGCGAGAAAACCACGGTTGATGGTGCATTATCAACTACAGCGGCCGGCGAGGGCGCGCCCCCTACGGAGGGAACCGTAGGGGCGACGGGAACCGCAGCTGGTGTTGCCACAGAAGAATCGCTTGTGTCGCCGCAGGCGAAATGCCCTCGGACGCAGTCCCCGCCGCCAGCGAGGGGTCGATACGCCGTTGCAGGGCCTTGTCGCGGGATTGCGGCGTCTGGCGCGACCGAGCAGACCTCCTTGTCGACCAGCGAGGCGCCCGCCTCCCACTTGGCAGTCGAACCGGCGCCACTTCCAACCGCGACGAGAGGCGCAGGAGGTAGGCGCGAGTCCCTCTCTTCTCCTGGCTTCGCGAGACTCTCTCCGATCTGCTCGCTCATTCTGCCCACATCGGCGAGGCGAAGTCTCCGGGCGTGGCGAAGGATCGAGCAGCGGAGGTGTGCGAAGTCCAAAGCCTGTGCGGGATGCCCCGCAGTGTCCGTTCTTTGTTGATGCGGCGCGCGCGGTAAATCTGGCGCGTTGGGGCGGAGCTCGCTTCGCTCGGACTTCCTCCTCGCTCGAGACACTTCGTCCTCACGGCAGCGCAGAGCGTGCGACAACGGCCTTGACCGAGAGATGTTGTGCGTCATGCGAGGAACTCCTAGCGCTTCGCGCTGCGAGCCTCGAGATGAAGGTAAATATATGCGCTTCAGTTTGTGAGGTACTCTGGCGCCACGACTTGTTGTTTTGCGACGCTTGCGCTCAGTGGGCCTTGACGAGGCCCGTGTTCGGGAGCGAGGTTACGGAAGCCGCCGCAAAGCAAACACTTCTCTCGCCGGTGAAGGATGAAGAGCTTCGTGCGTTGGAGGGCGCCATGGCGGCCGCGCAACTCGAGGCCACGGAAGCCAAGTGCGCCGCAGCTGAGGAGCGCGCCGCCTTCCTGCAGCAGATCGCCGTCCTAGAAGGGGAGAAAGCCCAGCTGGCGGAGTCTGCTGCAGGGAATAGCCGCGCCCTAGAAAATGCGTCCATGTCGGCGTGGCGGGCCATGGAGTCTCTGAACCAGGCCCTCCGAGATCTGTGCGTCAGAGTGCTGGACACTATGCACAGGCCGGAGGACCTGTCAGAGACGCTGGGGTTGATCGAGGAGGGGGCGGGCGTTGCTCTTCGTGGCGCCAGAACCTTTGGCGAGCACTGCGGCTACCTTGGTGCGTGCTTCGCCCTCGCCATGCTTCACACTCGTGGGTGTAGACATACCCATGGTGGCGAATCCTCAGCTGGATCTTCGGCCGACCGCGCAGTTATGTCGGACGCCATTTGGTCCGTCGGGCCCACTGCGTAACTTCCACCAACGGATGCAGGGCCGCCGGGAAGATGCAGCGAGGGTCGCCGTGCAGCAGACGCTGCATGGGGAGGGGGACCTCCTCCGGTGGCTCAAAGGGGTCGTCCAACACCATGACGACGTCGGCTCGGGTTTGTTCGCACCGTGCCAAGACTGAGCTGTTGGTCGGGTAGGGCGGGAGGATGATGTATTGGTTCTCATGCTTGCAACCATGTAACCCCCCTTTCTTTTGCAATGAAACCAAGTAGCACTTTATTCTTGGTGTTACCTACCGCTGAGTGCGAGGGGAAGACCTCCGCCTTTTAGCGGGCGCGAGGGCGTCCCCCACTGTGTTGTGTTTAGAGTCCGTAGACTGGCGCGTGTGGAGGCGATCCTCGATGCTGCGACTTCCTTTATAGTCCGGAGACTCGCGCGTGCGGAGGCGGACCTCGACGCTACGTCTTATTTAGAGTCCGTGGACTAGCGCGTGCGGAGGCGAACCTCGACGCTACGACTTCCTTTATAGTCCGGGGACTCGCGCGTGCGAGAGCGGACCTCGACGCTACGTCTTCCTTTATAGTCCGGAGACTCGCGCGTGCGGAGGCGGACCTCGACGCTACGTCTTATTTAGAGTCCGTGGACTGGCGCGTGCGGAGGCGAACCTCGACGCTACGACTTCCTTTATAGTCCGGGGACTCGCGCGTGCGGAGGCGGACCTCGACGCTATGTCTTATTTAGAGTCCGTAGACTGGTGCGTGCGGAAGCTTAGCTCAACGCTACGTCTTATTTATAGTCCGTGGACTGGTGCGTGCGGAAGCTGAGCTCAACGCTACGTCTTATTAATAGTCCGTAGACTCTCGCGTGCGGAAGCTGAGCTCAACGCTACGTCTTATTTATAGTCCGTAGACTCTCGCATGCGGAGGCGGACCTCGACGCTACATCTTATTTAGAGTCCGTGGACTGGTGCGTGCGGAAGCTGAGCTCAATGCTACGTCTTATTTATAGTCCGCAGACTCTCGCGTGCGGAAGCTGAGCTCAACGCTACGTCTTATTTATAGTCCGTAGACTCTCACGTGCGGAGGCGGATCTCGACGCTACGTCTTATTTAGAGTCCGTGGACTGGTGTGTGCGGAAGCTGAGCTCAACGCTACGTCTTATTTATAGTCCGCAGACTCTCGCGTGCGGAAGCTGAGCTCAACGCTACGTCTTATTTAGAGTCCGTAGACTGGTGCGTGCGGAAGCTGAGCTCAACGCTACGTCTTATTTATAGTCCGTAGACTCTCGCGTGCGGAGGTGGACCTTGACGCTACGTCTTATTTAGAGTCCGTGGACTGGTGCGTGCGGAAGCTGAGCTCAACGCTACGTCTTATTTATAGTCCGTAGACTCTCGCGTGCGGAGGCGGACCTCGACGCTACATCTTATTTAGAGTCCGTGGACTGGTGCGTGCGGAAGCTGAGCTCAACGCTACGTCTTATTTATAGTTCGTAGACTCTCGCGTGCGGAGGCGGACCTCGACGCTACGTCTTATTTAGAGTCCGTGGACTTTGTTCCTCTCAGCGTGGACAGACAATGCTCTGGGAACAGCGATCTTTATTGACCTCCCGTTTGCGCGGGCGAGCATCGTATTACGAGGGGCTGGCGGCTCTACACTTGTCATCCTACTTCTAGGCGTAGTACCGCCGCAACCTGTCCGCATTCCATGTGTGCCGGAGGGCTTGTCCTTCGAGCGTGGTGAGGCGGTACACCCCCTTCGGCAATGCCTCCATCACGATGTACGGGTCTTCCCACTTGGACTCTAGCTTGCCAGCGGTCTCCACCTGGAGCGCCACTCTGAGAACGAGATCCCCAGGCTTGAATCCCCGCGGGCATATAGAGCGGTCCCGAGTACGCATTGTCTGCCGCGCATACTTCTCAACATGGTGGGCTGCATCTGTCCGCAGCCCGTCGAGGAGGTCCAAGGACACACGGTGCTCCTCTTCGGGTGCTTGGATGAGGACCCTCCGCGAGCCGGCCTTGATTTCCTCGGGCGTCACTGCTTCATCGCCGAAAAGGAGCTTGAACGGCGTGAATCCCGTCGGACGCGTTACCGTTGTGCGAAGCGACCAAAGAACGCTGTGAAGCTCGCCTGGCCACTTGCCCTTTGGCAACCCGACCAGGCGCTTTTTGATGGCAGCGGAGATGGCGCCATTCGCTGCTCGACCGCCCGTTGGGTGGGGTGCCCTACCGAGGCGAATCGGAGGGTGATGCCCATCTTTGTCACAATAGTCTTTGAAGAGGGTGGCGTCGAATCGCAGCCGTTGTCAACCGTGAGCTCTCGGGGCACGCCGGCGATATATGATGTTTTGCCGAGGAAGCGCCGTATGGCGCGAAGTTACTTTAGCGTGGCGGCGCTTCGGCCATCGGAGAAATACTCGGTAGCGACTACCACGAACCGGAGGTCCCACGGCGCTCGGGCAGCGGTCCTACTATGTCGGCGCCTGGCGCGCCGGTGCTACACCGGAGGATGGGGTTGAGGCTCATCGGGGCTGCGGATGATGCGCGCCATCCGCGGCACCCTTGGCACCGCGGACGAGGTCCTAGGCGTCGGTGACGGCGATTGGCGAGAAGCCTTGCACGAACGCCTTGCCGACTAGTGACCTCGGTGCAGTGGGAGCCGCACGCACCGCGTGGATCTCGCGAGCTCCTTTCCCCCTCCGTCGAGAGGCGCGCAGGCGGTGCGCAAACCCCTTTCTTGTAGAGTATCCTTCAACACGGAAGGACCTTGCGCGGTCTTTAACGCCGGCTTCGGCGGTCCTCCGGCTCGGCGATGCCTTGCAAGAATTTGAAGATGGGCTCCCGCCAATCACCTGGCCGGTCAATGTGGTGGACAAGTGCCGCGTCCCGATTGTCCTGCGCAATGGCCGCCTGCGCTAATATCTCGTAAAACGCCCCATCAGGGGGGCAGCTGCTGGCTGGCCGCCTTAGCGAGGGCGTCTGCCTGCTCGTTCTCCGCGCGGGGGATGGCCTTGACGGTGACGCCCAAAAAGTGCCTCTCCCTCGCCCTCACAGCCGCGAGGTACTTGGCCAACTCAGAGTCTTTGGCTTGATATGACTTGTCCACATGACCAGCCACCAAGCGCGAGTCGGTGCGGACTAGCACCCATCTCGCGCCGACTGCCTTGAGCTTCGCCAGGCCAAAGAGCAGCGCCTCATATTCAGCCGTGTTGTTGGTGGCGGGGAAGGCCAAGCGCGGCGAGTATAGCAGACGCTATCGCCGGGCACGGCGATCACTGCACCTACGCCCGCGCCCGCGACGCCGTAAGCTCTGTCAATGGTGAGTGTCCAGACGGGGTCATCGTGCGTCTGGACGGGCTGGGCCGGCGGGGTCCGTTCGTGAAGCATACGTCAAGGAGAAGGAAGCGAGCTCGGCAGCCCATTTGCCGATGCACCCTGTGGACTCCTTGTTGTGCAACATCTCCGCCAAGGGGAATGAGGAAGGCACTGTGATCGGGTGGGCCAGAAAATAATGCCGAAGCTTCCTGGAGGCCATGACCAGCGCGTAGGCGAGCTTCTCAAGCTCCGTGTATCTTGTCTTGGCGCCTTGGAGGGCTTCAGAGACAAAGTATACGGGCCGCTGTATGGCGCCTTCCTCTAAGACGAGGACAGCACGACCGCGGTGGCCGACGCGGCTAGATAGAGCGGAGAGGAGCCTGCGTGCTGGGCGACAGAGTGGGAGGCGGCAGTGCTCCTTGAGCTCGTTGAAGGCCTTCGCGCAATCTCCGTCCCAACAAAATCCATCGCACCCGCGGAGTGTCTTGAAAAATGGCAAGCCCTGCTCCGCTGCCCTGGATAGGAAGCGGCTTAGTGTCGCCATGCGCCCGCCACCTCTGGAGCTCCTCGTTGTCTTGGGCGGCTCCATACCCAGGATGGCGTCTACTTTGTCGGGGTTCGCCTGGATGCCCCGCCCGGACACGAGGAAACCTAGGAGTTTGCCCGCCTGCACCCCGAAGACACATTTGTCGGGGTTGAGCTTGATGCCCAGCTTCCGGAGGTTGTCGAAGGTCTCCTGGAGGTCCCGGCCATGCAGAGCAAGCTGCCGGGTTTTGACCACCACATCATCGGCGTAAGCTTCGCGTTCCTCCCGAGTGGGCGGCGGGGCAATAGCGACGAGGCGGGTAAAGGTAGTGCCTGCGTTCTTCAAGCCAAAGGGCATTCTGACGAAGCAGAACGTCCCAAGTGGTGTGATGAAACTGGTCTTCTCCTCGTCGTCTTCGGCCATGTACACCGGTGGTAGCGGAATAGGCGCCCAGAAACTCATGAGTTCGCACCACCGTGGCGTCGACCGGTGATCGATGTGCGGCAAGGGTAGTGTCCTTTGGGCACGCCTTGTTGAGTTTGTGAAGTCGATGCACATACGCCAGGGCCCGTTGACCTTTTAACTAGTACCGGGTTAGCGAGCCATTCGGATGGTGGACCTCGCGGATGACCCGGCCCAAGAAGCCGCCACCTCTGTTTTGGCGCTGCTGCCGATCCATCGACATCGCGAAGCCTTTGCTTGGCCGGCTTGGCGTCGGGCGGACCGCCAAGCGATGCTCGACACGCTCGGTCGCCCTTGATGTCCTCCGGGGACCATGCGAAGATGTCAAGCGTTGTTCGAAGCACTGGAGCAGATCCGTTCGACCCGGTGGGAGCCCTCGCCGATGGACACAACGCCCCTCCGCTTGGGCGGCACCTTCTTGACTCGCCCTCGGGCGAGGCTTGGGCGTCGGCCGGGGCGGAGGGCCCGTCGCCGAGCGTGCCGGAGAGGGCATGCACCGGGCGATGCGGAACGCGGCTGCCGGCCTCGACACGTCTGGCCAGGTCCTGATCGCCGAAGACGGTGATAATACCCTCTGGGCCCGGGAGCTTCACACACAAAAATGCGTGGTGTGGGATCGCCTCGAAAGAGTTGATGGCGGGTCGCCCCAGTATGGCGTTGTAGTGATGTGGGATATCTATGACGTCGAAGATGACATGCTCGGTCCGGATGTTACCCTTGTTGCCCTCCTGACGGAAAGTGACCGGAAGGGACATGTGCCCCAAGGCTTGCAGCGGTTGACCCCCAAAGCCTTGAAGTGGAGCCCCTGGCTGCTCTAGCTGGCTTCGGGGGATCCCCATGTGGTCGAGGGCCTCTGCGAACAAGATATTCGCGGAGCTTCCCCCGTCGACAAGGACGCGCCTGACGTCACAGCGTGCTATGTGGGCTGGATGACTAGAGGTCTTGGTGAGGTACTCCACACCTGGCGTCGTTCAAGTCGAAGGTGATGTTGCGGGCGGCATCCACATTGCGGCTACTCCCGGGGCCCTTGAGGAGGAGCCTCGGTGATGACTGCGACGGTGCGATCTTTGCGCGCCCTCCGTTGCGGTGGCTCGTATGGGGCTACCCACAGGTGCCCCACGTGGGCTCCGACGAGGCCGAGGAGGCGAGCCCGAGACCGGCCGTCACCCTCCGCAGCTCCATAACTGCGGTGCATGCCCTTGTGTAATAATCATCGTAGCCGTGTACCTCGCACCACTTGCCATAGTGTAGGAGCTCTTGTTCTGCGTGGGGTTGGCCGCCGCAACCAAGTCCGCCTTCCGACCCCCGGCCTCCCCTCCATGAGGCGGGGTCGGGTCCTTGGCGGGCACTCTCGGTGTCGAGGACATGATGGGCCGCCTGTGCCCTGCGCTGGCGGCGCCGAGGTTTATGCCTGCTCCTTGAAGAGCTTTCCTGTACCCCGGTATCACTGCCTCGGGGAGGGCCTCCTCGGGGCTCTCGGCTGTGGCCCTGCTTCGAGGAGGGACAACCCGCCACTACTGCGCAGGGACGCTCCTCATGGGCGAGGTCGAGGGCGGCAACGCTGCGTCTTCGCGCATCCTCCTCCGCCCGCGCATACTCGTCCATCTTGTTGAAGAGCTTGGCGACTGTCTTGATTGGCCTCCGCGCGTTGTACTAGGCCATTGGGCCCGGACGAAGGCCCTGTATGGCTGCATTAACGACGGTGGTTTTATTAACGTCTTTTACTTGGCATCGAATCTTGGCGAAGCGCTTGAAGTAGTCCCGGAGCTTCTCCGAGGGTCTCTGCTTTACAGCGAAGAGTTGGTCCGCATCGACTCGCTCAACATAGTTTCCTTGGAAGTTGTTGTGAAGGCGGTCGCGGAGCTGCTCCCACGCGTAGATGGAGCCCAGCTCTATGGTAAAAAATCCAAGAGAGCGCCACTCCTTGCAGCGCGAGGGGGAGTCCCTTCGCCTTCGTAGTGTCGTCTCCGCCCGCGGCCTCGATCGCGGTTTCGTACACGCGTACGAACTCGTGGGGATCCGTGTCGCCTTTGTACGGGTCGATGACGCTAGGGAACTTGAAGCCTTCGGGCCACGCCGCCTGCTGCAGCCCCGCCGAAAGCGGGGACTCCGGATCTACGCGTCTCCGTGGCACACGGCTATACGTGGGGGCTTCGCGGCGGTCCGCCCTCTCCGGCGTGGGCTCGGGCGCGATTACTGGCGCGGCGTGCTGGCTCCGAGCCTCTTGTATATCTCGGATGGCTCCGCGAAGGTCCCCTAGTTCCCGCTGGAACGCGCTGAGGGCTGCTAGTAGGGCGCTTTCCACCGCAGTCTTTCCGGGCCGCGGAACACCCCGCGACGGTCGGTTCGGGACCATCGCCACGATCTCCGGATCCGTCGGATGCCGTTGCGGCTACCCCGCCGTTTGATCGCGCGCGCCGGGGTGGCGGGGCTGTCGTTGCGATGCGTGGCGGGGTGGATGTCGTTATGCGGCGGCGCGCGGGTCGGTTGATGTAGCGCCAGCGTCGAAGCCCGCGACCACTACGCCTACACCGCCGCCAGCTCCTTCGGCGGCCGATGCCGAAGCCCTGGTATTCATGCGCCGCTCTGACCCAGCCGTCTTCTTTCTCTTCGCTGCCGCTGATGAAGCTTTTTTCGGTGCCATCCTTCTTCTTCGGTCTTCAGGCTTGTCCTGTCCTCCCCACGGACGGCGCCAACTGTTGTGGCTACAGACCAAACAGAGAGAGAGATGGTAGTGGAGAGGTGGGAGTGTTCTGCCTCACCCTCCCCCCTCATCCTGGTATATATATTCACATGGGGTATGCTTTTACAATTATGCCCTTTGATGTGACCACGCCACAAACACATACGACAATCGCGCCCAATATTAAGATTGAACTAAAGGTGAATTCGTTTCTTCAGCCTTCATATGTTACTGAGAATAGACCGCTACCTAATGCAAGTGATTTAATTGTGCTTAGGAATTTGGGAAAGGATGAAGGAAAGGGACATGGAGTCCTGGACATGCATGGAAGGAATAATGGAGGTCACCACATCACTTTGGGACCAAGTCAAGCACGAATTCGAGTTGGACACGTTTTGGAATCAGACTCGGACTGCTGCAATGGTGCAAGTTTAAACGGACGTAACTTTCTCATACGGACTCCGTTTGGGACGTTCTTGGACTTGATGGAAAGCTTATCAAGTATACTTTCTAAAGGATTCAACCCCATCTTCAAATTCTATCCGAGACAGCCGCAATCATCAAAAGAGTCCGTGTTGGTCACGTACTGGAATCAGATTCGGACTGCTGCAATGGTGCAAGTTGAAACGAACATAACTTTCTCATACGGACTCCGTTTGGGATGTTCTTGTACTTCATGGAAAGCTTATGAAGTCTACTTTCCAATGGATCCAACCTCATCTTCAAATTCCATCCGAGCCGGTTGCAATCATCAAAACAATCCACGTTGGTTTTGAGTCCGAGTCAAAGGGTGCTGCGCCACCACCAATTGGGCCCATGGGCCTTGTAACCCTAGAGCATGCACTTTGGACGCCCTCCTGGTTGTTCTCCCTATAAAGGAGCCGCCGCCTCCTCGTTAGGACTTGGATTTGGTTGAGTTTAGGTTTAGCTATTATGCAAACTTCTGTTCTTGATTGTGTCGGACGACCACTGTCAAGACAGCCTTCGAATCCTACCTTTTGATCTTCATATCAATATTTGCAATTTCAGATTGCTTGTTATCTTGTTCTTGCGTGTTCTTGGTTGCATGCAGGAATAGACCTTCGTGGTCAGGTCAACCGCGTTCTTGCACGGTTGATAACAACTTGGAGTGTGGTTCAACGATTGCTAAGGCGCAAGCGGCGTCGTTCGGTTGTAGTCGGATCGCAAGGGTCGCCTCCGCCAAAATCGATAGTTATCATCCTATCGGAAGATCGGGACACCATCGCCTCATCAGTTGGTATCGAGCTTCAGTTGACCGGTAGGAATTTCTTGTATCCTTAGTTAGTAGATTGATTTTTATTTCCCATAGTCCAGAAAAATTGCCCCACAAAAAGAGTTAATTTCGCTGTCCAAACCCGTTGTGCTTTTCAATCTGTTAGTTTTGGTTTGCTAAATTGAATTTGTGTCCGTTTTAGCTTTGTCTAGTTGCTGGTCATATCTTTGTTCCAAGAAAAATCCAAATAAAAAAATTCCCCACCCCAAACCCTAATTCCAATTTCGGCTGATCTGTCCTTTCTCTGCAGCCGCCACCAAAAACGCCATATCTTTTGATTCCGAGATTATTTTTGAGTGAGACCACCGCCATTAGATTCAAAATTTATCATCCATCTATCTGTAAAATTTCACGTCATTCCAGCAAGGCAGTTAAGAGATATCTGCGGTGGAAGTTGACCCAAAATTCCAGATTGAATCTGCAACAGTCGGCACTTGTGAATTTTGTGCGAATTTTTAGGTCAGTTTCAGACCTTGGCCCAAAAACAAAAGTTGTAGAAAAGCCGTCAGAAAACGGAGAAAAAGAATCATTGAAAAAAGGTAACTGACAAAAGTTACGGCCGAAATACCGACGCGCTGTCCAGTGGACAGAAATCTTCAGTTTCAAGTTTTGGAACAATCCTTGTGTTCTTCAATTCCAGATTGCATTCGATCGAATTATCTTGTATTTACCACTCCCATACATTGCCATACACTTATTTTAGCCTTCTTCCATCTTTGGTTGATCAGCAACATAGGCTAAGTGCTAGATACGAACTATAATTCAATTCTGTGCAATTTCTGAAATTAATTGATTGTTTTCCTTTGCTACAAAATACATAGCCTATCAAGCTCCACTTTTCTACAACCGAACAGGTTTCGCTGTACCTTGCAATTGCTATACTCATCACTTGAGTTAAGTTATCACGAACCAGACCACCAGTTGCACCACCTTTTGCATTGGTAAGAACTTGTAAGAGCTTGGTAAGAGTTCGAGAGATGTGTGACTTCATAAGCTCCACCTCCTAGTAGTTTATAGGGACTTACATAATTCTAGTGTATTTCCTTGTTTTCTACTAACCATGACAGGTTCAAGATCACATTGTAGCAATTTTTGTGAGACCAACAACTTGTTGGATCGTATTAATAAGACCCTCACCACCATCAACAACAGAATTGAGGATCCAATGATCACGACCGTTGTCGACTTCGACAAAATCAACAAGGCACAAGTAGGTTAACAAGAGAGGTATGTGATGATGATGCCAAGTTTACAATTCCGCCATTTGCTGGTAGATATGACCTGAAGCTTATCTTGATTGGGAAATACAATTAGATGGAAATTTTGCATGCTATGATTTTCCGATGATGAAAGAGTTAGTCTTTGCTACTAGTGAATTCACCGATTTCGCATTATTTTGGTGGAGGAAACAATGTAGACTACCACATGTACCTAAAACTTGGAATGTTTTGAAGCGAGTGATGAGATCTACATTTGTTCCTTCATATTATTCACGTGACTTGTTAAACAGATTGCAACGTTTAGAACAAGGTAGGAGAAGCGTAAGTGAATACTATGAAGAATTGAAAGCTCTTTTGTTGCGTTGTGGCTTAGAGGAACATCTGAAGCTACAGAGAATAGATTCTTACGTGGCCTTAATAAAGAAATTCAGGACCTTCTCATTCACAAAGAATATAATTCTCTCCCTCATTTGTTTATACTTGCATGTAATGTTGAGCGTCAGATTGAGAAGAAATTGAGAGTGCTTGATGATAAGAAACATGAGAGCAAACCCATGTTTGTGCCTTTTTGTGACTAACAACTTGCGGCGGTTGAGAACCATGTCAAAAGGAGCATGAGTTGATTGAACCATCGATTCCATTCGTTGAGAACAAAGATGAGGAGATGGATGCACCTACATCATCCGAGGGGAGCCAAAAGGTAAAGATCATGGTGCTATCATCACTCACGGTGAGTATGCTTGTGAAGAACAACAATTATGCACCGTTCATGCTATTTTAGAGCAAAACTTAGTGGAAAACAATTCGACATGCCCATATTTCAAGTAGAGAATTCACACTGCATTGATTTGAGTGTTGAGAATACGTTGAGTGCACCTTGTCAAAAATAATTGAATTGCCTACTGTTTTGAGTGATTCATGTGATGAATTAATCACATACAATGATCATGTGGCTTTGGTTAGACATAAAGAAGTTTTAACTAGAATTTCTCCTGCCAATTCATTGTGTTACATCATGTTGGATCTTCCTATGAAATTGTCACATGCTTTGGAGAAAGTTTCTGAACTTACATGTTCAAAATTCTTGTTTAGTGCCTACACCCAGGTATAAGTTTAATTTGATTGGAGATTATGGTGTAGGAAATCAATTTCTTGTATATCGAATATGCATAACTTGTGACCACATGGATGAATTGCAGCTTGTTGTTTTGAACAACAACTTTTGTATGCTCAATCTTGTTCATTATGAAAGAAAAATAAAATTTAGTGATCATTCAATGCCTGTGTGTTCTTCTCTTATTGAACCATCTAACATTGGCAATCTGAATAATGAAATTGATGTATGGAAGAACTTGCAAATATTTTCACCCTTACTAGATGAATTTGCTATTGCTCAATTGAAATCTGATTATATGGATAAACTTTGTTTGATTCCAAAAGTTGTAGCTTTGCCTATATGTGCCACCACAATAAGTTTACAACTTCAAAGATTTGAATTGCATAAATGCTTCACTTACATTTGCAAAACAAGTTGCGATAATTCTGTGTGAGAAATTTTGATTTGTTCATTAACATATATCATTACTTTTGGGTTAATAATACAATGAGCTTTTATGATTGCTGCTGTGTTATAACATTAATTGTGCAACAACGAAGAAGCTGTTAAAGCGGATGACATATACATATACCATGCATACACCTTGGCTTCTTTGTTACCATACTTTCAGTTTATCAAAAGCCGATGACGGCTTTGTTTTCAAGAAGGGGAGGATGATGAGGACACGACCCCTATGGATATAACCATATTTGCTATGCTTGTTGTTCCAATTACAAGAGCTCCTACGCATCACTTAAATTATAAGGTGAGCTCGTTTCAAACAGATTTTACTTTGTGTGATAAAGAACGTATGATATTACATAATGAGAGTTTGTTGCGTTTGTTATTATGTACCGAGATTTATGATGAAGATCATGCAATACGCGAGGCTACACATATGTTAAAACCGAGGACGGTTTTTCTATCAAGAAGGGGAGGATGATGTGACCACGCCACAAACACATACGACAATCGCGCCCAATATTAAGATTGAACTAAAGGTGAATTCGTTTCTTGACCTTCATATGTTCACGAGAATAGACCGCTACCTAATGCAAGTGATTTAATTGTGCTTAGGAATTTGGGAAAGGATGAAGGAAAGGGACATGGAGTCCTGGACATGCATGGAAGGAATAATGGAGGTCACCACGTCACTTTGGGACCAAGTCAAGCACGAATTCGAGTTGGACACGTTTTGGAATCAGACTCGGACTGCTGCAATGGTGCAAGTTTAAACGGACGTAACTTTCTCATACGGACTCCGTTTGGGACGTTCTTGGACTTGATGGAAAGCTTATCAAGTATACTTTCTAAAGGATTCAACCCCATCTTCAAATTCCATCCGAGCCGGCTGCAATCATCAAAACAAACATCCGTGCATCCCCATTAGGGGCACTTATGTCATTACACATGTTACTCTGGTTCTTATAACCTCCTAACAGGCTTGCTGGGCTGAGGTAGGGGCCACCCCTACAACAATGTGCGTATCCGCATCAAAGTCATTGACCTATTAAAGCTCTCGTGCCTCTTTAGACTGGTACTGAACCCACCCAGGCAAAGCACTCTAGGCGACAAGTCACCTTTGTCGAGCAGCCTCATGATCCTCGACCCCTGATGTAAAGCTAGGGCTGCTTTAGAGGAGAGCGAGTATTTCTAGGATTTCTCCCATGCTCATCAAAGTACTGATCGAGCTCATCACTAGAGATCTCATCACCATTCCCACGAGACGAGGGAGAGTGTGATCGTTGGGGAGCATCCTCAGGCCTTCCTCCGAGAGGGTGATGAGAATCGGAGGACAGGGCAAAAACCTCTTGTCTAGAATCTCCACTTGTGAGGGATGCCCCCTCGTCCGAAGAATCATCGAGCAAGATTGTCTCATGACCTGGAGTAAACCATGTCAGGTAGGAGAAGTCTGGGTTATAACCATCCCTAGCCTGATCTGTTCCCTATGAGAATGTGGACGAACACGGAGTGTGCCCTTCACCGGGTCGACTAGAGAGTCACCACTAGCAGTTGGCAATGTGCTCCCCGATCAGCAGAGTCTGGGGCTCTTCGAAACTACACGGGGCGACACCGTGGGACTCGAACACTTGGGAACAGACCCATTGTCACGTTGCGAGTCCTCATTATGGTGGGGTTGACCCTTGCCGCTTGGAGGAGATGAGTCCTCTATTGAGCGTATTGCTATGGGGGACTTTGATCCCTCATTAACCATTTTGGCGGCGTCATCTCTGGGATCACCGGATGAATCTCTAGAGAGACATTCACCGTCAGAAGTAAGCATGGTCTACTCATAGTCATAGCAAGCCTCTATGCCGATACTTGCGTAGTTGGCCAAGTCGAACCAGTTCTCCTTGTTCCATTCATCTACCATGAGGACATCAGCAAGAAAGAAGGGAGGATCTGACGACAAGGCAATTACCAGAGTCTTCAATGAAGGTCTCAAAAAAATCCCTACAGACAGTGCCAACTATTAATGTTTTAAATCGATCGTATATATGATTTGTTTGGATTCGGGGATTCTCTCAATAGACCTAGAGTATGCACATGCAGAGTAAAGACATGGGAATATTTCTCTAGGTTCGGGCCTTCTCTAGAGAGAATAATACCCTACGTCCTGTGTAATTGCTAATTTCTAGAAAAAGAACTACAACAGATAATCGTTTGAATGGCTAGCCCTCTTCCCCTTCTCTCTTTAACGTTAACCTTTATATAGCCAGTGAACCAACGCTCGTTGTCCCGGGCCAAAAGACACCTCAACACTTTGGATGATAACCTACTAACAGAAGTTACTGTCAAAGAGACGTAAAAGGTCGTTTACCGTGTAACGGTTCTTGTCAGAGAGAGATCATGTGCAGTTAGTAAATAAACACACGTTCTAACCACCTTGTCAGATGAACCGACAATATAGTTCATCATCGTAGATAGGTTGGTTGGAGATAGATTTGTCATAGGAATTTCCACGACCAAAGAGTGGTCACAATAAGACTTACAACTGCGTGGTCTTAGGACTTATGATCAGAGGAGTAGTCACAGTGGGACTTATGACTATTCGGTCATAGAAGATGTGTGTAGGTCAGCATACTTGGTAGGAGATATTTGTATTTCACATATCTCTTAATTTAGAATCAACGGAATATTCACAAGTCTAGTATTGAATTTATTTACATGTAAAGAGTCTAGTGTTAGGAGTTTATCTAGTCATTCTCTATTCACATGGCAAATGCATGCATGCATGGCCGTTGTGTTGCATGTATGTGGGTGTGTCACGTGTATATACGTATGCATGTAGTGTATACGACCATTGTGTATGAGTTTGTTTCTAGGTTTTCGCTTGAGTTGGTGTGTTAGTTGAGTCCGGCTGGACATTAACATGGAGTCCGAGTCAAATTGTGGTGCGTGTGTGCATGGCATATTAAAGCTAAGGGCTTGGACCTTGTAAGGGCACGTCATTATTTTGTAGTTATCAAAGATCAAAAAATTGCTGAGTGTTTGGCAGCCATGTTGGTGTTCTTGTTCATGTGAGCCATGTTGGTGTTCTTGTTCATGTGAATTCTCATCTAGGGTTTTCATTGAGTGACGTGGGTTTTTGATCTTTGTATCAATTTTCTTACATGCTGATCCTTATGATATTTGGTTCGTGGAAGTTTTGGTCACAGATCAGTGGATTGCTAGGGTTTGGTTGTGAGCTGGTGCAGCCAGACAAGTTGCTATTTTGCTCTCTGCTATTTGGATCAAGAAGAGGAGATCGCTCCTGCTGGAATCCAAGCTATAGGATCTCTACTACCATTGGTTGTGTCCCTTTGCTGAATCTTCTGCTGCCATCGAGAAGTTTGTGCTGCTGTTTGAGGAGAACCGAAGCCAGGATTTGGGGATTTTGGAGCATATACACCAATGTACGGCGCCTTGTTGATTGGTGCTGCACACACAAGAAGAAGAAATTGTAGATCACTTATCATACCATGAAAGATTGGGCCTCAATTCATGTCCCAATTTGGGTATACTAATTGGGCAGTACTATCTTGATATCAGAGCATGGTTGATCACGGTACAAGGTTGCTGAATTTTTTCTTAATGGTGGGTTCTGTGAAGACTGAAGATGGCGAAGTGCTTCATAATCATGCCGAGCCAATCAGGGAGGTGCCCCCAATATGCGGAGTCTTTGTTGCCCGAGGTGCAACAAGGGTTTGAAGCGACACGTGACTACTTCTTGGGTTATCATCGGAAGCTTGAAGGCAAAGTTGATGATTTGAGGGTGTGAATTGATGCGTTGATAGAGGTGATAGCAACCAGCCACCACAATTTCAGCATGCTGAATGAGGTCCTCAATATCGTGAGTGGCGTGCACCATATAAAGACAATGAACATGATGAGGTCTTTGATGGTGCAGCGGGCTTTCCTCCACAATCGTGCCATGCTTAGGACTACTGTGGTGCTGACTGTGGTAGAGACACGCGTGACAAAGGTCTTGCCTATGGTGGAGGTATGCATGATAGTGTCGGTTTTGCTTAGCGTGTTGCCGTGGATGATGGTATTTGGCAGGCAAAAATTTCT
The DNA here is from genome assembly GCA_036346575.1 of Dendrocalamus sinicus. Taxonomy (NCBI): domain Eukaryota; kingdom Viridiplantae; phylum Streptophyta; class Magnoliopsida; order Poales; family Poaceae; genus Dendrocalamus; species Dendrocalamus sinicus. Next base: position 21,614,535 of record CM070652.1, read on the forward strand.
ATCCCATCATTTAATAGTAAACTAAACCAGAGGAGTACTTAAAGTGGGAGATGCGTGTCGAACAAATTTTTGACAGCCATCACTATACTGAGAATAAGAAGATTCGTTTAGCGACAATTGAGTTCACCGGATACGCTCTTGTTTGGTGGAACCAATTGTGTCATATAGGAGCTCATCCGGATACTAGGGTACAATTGAAGAATATTTTGAGGCGGCGTTTTGTTTCGGCACACTACACTAGGACCTTGCACAAACGGCTACAAAACCTATGTCAAGATAATTCTAGTGTTGATGAATATTATGAAGAGATAGAGATATTGATGATCTGTACAGGGATAGAGGATCATGATGAGGCTACTATGGCATGTTTCTTTAATGGGTTGAATGAGTATGTGTAAGATAGGGTGGAGATGGTCCATTACTACAATATCCAAGACTTGGTACATCAAGCCAAACATGCCGAACAACAATTGAAGCACAAACAAGTCAAGGGTGAACGTGCCAACACTCAAACAAGCTTATGGAGGCATCCATCATAGCAAGGCGATGATGTCGGTTCACACTCCAAAGTGGCGACATCAAGCTGTTCAAATGGGGCTCTTTCAAAGGAGGCAAGCAATGAAGGTAAAGAAGTAACTAAAGCTGTTCTAGTTTGCTTTCTAATGCTCGTGCTAGAGAAATTGAGTATTTCAAATACAAGAGAAGAGGTCATATGATGCATAATTGTCCAAATCAACAGAGAGTACTTATCACTAAACATGGCTATGCTTCAATACTAGTAGTGATTCTGAAAGTGAAAAATCTGACGATTCCAAGAAGGATATTGTCTAATGTAATCCAGAATTGAATGATGTTAATCTTTTGATCCAGAAAGTGCAAAGTAAAGAAACTGAAACAAGGGGGCAGCAGTGGAGTATTTTCCAAACGGAGTGCAAGATCAAAGATAAAGCATGCAAATTGATCATAGATGGTGGAAATCACACCAATGTGATTAGCAAAGATTTGGTGTATGCTTGGAACTGCCCACATGGAGGCATCCTCAACCACACCATGTGAAATGGTTATACAACTCCAAGAGGCTAAAGATAACTCACAAGGTACGTGTGCCATTTGTTGTTGATGGCTATGTTGACAAGGTGAATTATGACATAGTTTCAATGGATGTATGTGGGTTATTATTGGGAAGGCATGACAATATGATCGCAATGCTAGACATAAGGGCCGGTCCAACACATACACATTTGTACATGGGGGAAAGAAACATGTGTTGAAACTAAAATTAGAAAGTGCTATCCATATTGATGAAGAAATTTCAGCAAAGTAGAAGATTCTAAAAGTTATCCCAAAGCCGAGGATAGCTTTGTTTAAAGAGAGAGGGGATGATATGGTACCAAGTACCACTACCACTACATCTATTGTGGCCAAGAGAGAGGAAGGTCAAGGAGAACAAACCGGAAGTCAAGCGCAAGCGCGGCAAGTCCACGAGGTGTGAACATGGTGAGCCTACGACCAAGGTGTGCATAGGTCAGGATTCTTTGTAGGAGATATTTGGATTTCACATATCTCTTAATTTAGAATCAACAGGATATTCACAAGTCTAGGAGTGAATTTATTTACATACAAAGAGTCTAGTGTTTAGAGTTTATCTAGTCATTCTCAATTCACGTGGGCAATTGCATGCATGCATGGCCGTTGTGTTGCATGCATGTGTGTGTGTCACGTGTATATACGTATGCATGTAGTGTATACAGCCATTGTGTACGAGTTCGTTTCCAGTTTTTGGCTTGAGTTGGTGTGTTAGTTGAGTCTGACTAGACATTAACATGGAGTCCGAGTCAAGTTTGTGCTGCTGTTTGAGGAGAATCGAAGCTAGGATTTGGGGATTTTGGAGCATATACACCAACGTACAGCTCCTTGTTGATTGGTGCTGCACACATAAGAAGAATAAACTGCAGATTACTTATCATACCATCAAAGATTGGGCCTCAATTCACGTCCCATTTTTTGTATACTAATTGGGTCGTACCAGAGGAAGAGAGAGGCGGGTGGCCGGATGGCTGCTGCGTGGTGGCTCAGGCAGATTCAGGCTATCACCCAGGATGATGCGGATCCACCTAGCAAGCCAGCTGAACTCCGTTGCTTTAGCCCTGATCTTTCACGATACGCCTTGTTGGATGCCCTCCCCAAGATGAGCCTTCTCCCACGCACACCGTAGCACGTGAACGAAGGGTAGAGAAACCGAAGTTTCAGCGAGTAGAATCCAAGACCACAATTGGATTCAACACACCAAGAGCAATTTCTCGATGGAAATCTCAAGAACACGCCAACAATGGCCACCAAACCATGGTGATTTTCTGGTTTCTATTTCTCAAATCATAACCGAAGTTACAATGGGGCTAAGGCTCTGGCCTTATATTGGTGCACAATACACAGCCTTGATTACAACTCATGCACTACTTGGCCTAAGGCCGAAACAAACTCCAATACGAACTAAAAAGGAAATACCTAAACTGCTACCTCTGGTTTCTCTCTCAATTTGCGACTTAACCGTGAGGATTCCATGGCTGGCACCTCATTTATTATGTGGGGCTTCAAAATAGCTTTCCAACGAGTCCAAGAACGCCCAAATCGGACTCCGTTTGTGAAAGTTATGGACGTTTTAGTATCGGTCTTGCCAGCTGTCCCAATCCGAGTCCGAATCGGTTTCAAATCTTTATATGTTTTGTTTTCTTGTTCAAGGGGCTTCCAAATCCATTTGGAACCTGAAAAGGAGTCCTTCTCAACCTTTAGAAAGCCATGGTGTGGTCAGATTTTATTCTTACTTGCATTACAACACTCGAACTCTTTATGTTTGGCAAGTCTCGCGCGTCTCTCCGGACAACTCGTGCAGCATTCAATGAAATTGCCATAACTTCGTGTAGGAAGCTCCAAATCAAGTGTCGTTTGATTCGTTGAAAAATAGACTTCATTACCTTTCCAAATATGTCTCTTGTGCACATTAGAAATTTCAGAATTGGTATTCAAAGCTTCTTGAACATTATGCACGGAACTGCAAGCACTAACCAAAGTTGTAGTGCTACTTGGTGCCTCATCACGGGAGGAAGGGAGCGGTTTAAATTTATTTTCCTTTTTAAATAATTTCCAGGTAGAAGGAAAAAGGCTTTAGAAAATAGCAAAAAATCCAAAAATTCTCAAAAATTCTAGAACTCACAAGGAACTCAGCAAAAAATCAGCTTAATTTGAATGCAAATGAAGACAAGTTTTAATAAATCTCTCTCTAGGAAAAAACAAAAGAGAAAAGAAAATCCAGAAAATAATAATTAAATCCAACAAAATAAATGCTATAGTTTTGGCATGTCACACAGCTCAATCCCATTCTTGACTTGTGGTTGCATGGGAATACTTGGGTCTATAGCAAAATAGATCTGTCCTTAATGACCTGAGCAAGACAACCACAACCCAAAGTCTCGTGCTAATCACACCAGTCTCCATAACCACTCGTCCAAGTCTAAAACATGTTTTTAATTTTTATTTATTAATGAAGATAATAGAGGTATCATCTCTGGACCAAAATATAAGTGTTTTCTATTTTTTTGAACAATTTGACAAACTTCCAACCTAGCACAACTAGTATCGATATAAACATGGCTAAGTATTGACTAATCTCTTCATCCACAATTTCACAACTAATATACAAGCAATAGATAGTAATACTATGCTGACAACAATGGGGGTATCAATTTATCAAGGTAGGGTCAATGCAACAATTGGATATAACAACCAACCTTACCAATATAGTAATTTTTACCAAAATTACATGCATACATAATAATGTTGAAATACAACATGCATAACAGTGAAATATAGGATTAACATGGTCAAAGGGGGTGCTTGCCTTGCTGTTGAATACTTGTCTCTCGCTCCAGATCAATCTCAAACCATTTCCAGTACATTGGAATGATCGCATAAAGCCAAAAACACAAATAAATAACAAATAAACACAAATAGAGGTGAAACTCAATTATTTTTGCAGATTAAGAAAGTGCATGATTTTAGAAAAATTTATAAACAAGTTTCACTCAATTTAGAGTTCGAATACAAAAGTTATGAGCATTCAAAGTATTGTTAGGAGAGAAAATCATAGAAAAAGAGAAGGTAGATACTACACCGAGAGGGTAATGTCGAAGGCATAATCTACCGAATACGCTACCTTCTGAAGAAAGCATATTTTCTTAAAACTGAAGGTGCCTTTTCTATTTTAATTTTTCTTTCTATTGCAAAACTAGGTTTTTTCTCTCTGTATGGTGACACCGTTTGCATAGTACAAGACTTTCTAGGCCAAATTCAAAGTTGTCACTGATAAGAATCACAAGATTAACTATGAACTAGTAGACAATCCATGGCTTGGTGATTTAATGCAAAGGTGCCTTGCTTGGGACCAAAATGAACAATGGAGAACACCTCAATTGTTGCAACACCCATTTCTTGTTCCTCTGGTGCCAAGGGATTTATGATGATCCATGTAGGTTGCTGACTTCTAGAAAATGTTAGCCGTCGTAATGTTGACTTCTGTCATATTTATTGGACAATGACTTATAACAAACCTCATGGATCTGCATGTATTTCATTCTCACATTTCCTCTTTAGGTATTATTACTTGGTACTTTATTATAAACTTTGTCTATAACATCTTTTTTCTTCTGCTATTGCTTCTACATCTATCTAATTGGATAAAGCTATGAATGTATGTGATCATCAAACTATGTTATAGAGCAATATTCAACCTTATTGTTTTTCATGTCAACAAAGCATACTTATGTATAGATATTGTCATAATGGCATGCCAATGGAAACCAAGCAGATGAAGATAGACATGAGCTGGCAGAAGCTAACACGGTCATGGTGGCTTGACGCATTGGAATAGTAGGATTTTTTTTATCCGTCGCAACGCACAAGCATGTCACTAGTATTCATTAAGAAGCGAGTTGACCAAATCATTCTCATCTAAGTCAAAAGTTATATAATTAAGAAGCGAGTTTATCTTATCATTAGGCTTTTAGCTATTAGCAACAAAGAGAATGTGTTAGTGCTAGGGATATTTATATCATGATAATTCAAATGGATCATGAATTGGATGTTCATTTTAAAAGATATGAGCATTTAAATTTTTGGGCCGCTAAAAATGTTGTGTACTTCACAGGCGTTTATTGAGGTGAGTGGCGCACGGCTACGTGCCGTGCTGGTGACGCCAATATATATATGCTGCGTGCGGCATATAGCACGCGCCGACCACCCCCGGCCCACGGCCACAGTCCCTTCGTTCGCCCACTGCTGCTGTTTTCGTATGTGTGCCGCGCCATGGTTTGGGACCGTGCTACAATGCAATCCGAGTAGTCATGCTACGCTACTGGGCTGAAGCGGAACGAGTGCTAACACGCTGAGTCACTGCTTCTTCGAGATGGAGATGAGCTTCATTCCCTTCGATATGTACTTCTTTCTTTCTGTTTTGTTTCTTCTTATTCTAAGCTTCATTTAGTTGCATATTTTTTGTCGGATGTTGTAGTATGTTTTTTCCCTTGTCAATTGTTCCAACATTTTTTTATATTTTTTGAACTAATTGTCTTGATTTATTCCACTGAATTGTTCAACTAGCACATTTGATACGTTTTGCTGACATGTTTTATTTCTTCTAAACATTGTCTATGAATTGTTAGAACATTGAAACCAAAGCGTGAAACATTAGCTCATTCCCTGTAATACCCCAAAAGCGATTCGAGAGTTAATCGATTAATTGGAGAGAAGGACCATATAGAAAATAATTAAACAAGAATTTTTAGAGGGGTTTTCTGAAAAATCCCGGCAACTGGGCTGGGCCTCGGCCCAAGTGGAGGCCGCCCGGGAGGGGAGGTGCCTTCCCCAACCCTAGCCGTCACCCCCTTTGCCCCCTCCTCTCTCCCCTTGGCGCACCCTCTCCTTCCCTGCACCTCCACCATGTCCAGCACACCTCTCCCCCCATTGTTGTCCCTTGGTGCTAGGAGAAAGCGAGAAGGAAGGAAGAAGAAGGGAGGGAAGGAGAAGAAAGGAAGGAGGAAGAAGAAGGGAAAAAAGATGGGTGATTCCAAGGGGATCCTCTAGGTAACTCTCCCTCATCTCAAATCCTTCTATTTTTAGAGTAATTAGGGTTCTTGGCACGGGATTAGAAGGGGATTAGCAGATTGATTACCCGATTAGAGATTTCCTGCTGTCTGCCTGTAGATCAATCCGCGCAGCGCGACTGTTTGTGCAGTTTAGACCTATGAAACGATTTTTCCTGCGGGTATGACCAAAAGAAAAATTGTAGAGGACGACAAGATATATTTTATGAAATTTTTCCAGAATTTTAGGCCACGGGATTTGGGCGTAGCAGAGTCAGGAATATCGCTGTCTGTCAGGGGTGCATATTGGGGCAGATTGTTGTTCAAGTGTGATTTAGGGGTAGTAGATGATTTTTATGTTTTGGGTCGAAATTGAGAAAAATGTAGGGAATTCAGTAATCTAACTACTGTATAAAAAAAATAATTTTTAGAGCCTTACACTGTGGTTGGGACGCGTTAGAATCTGGCTGCCCAGATTGTCAGAACAGAGAACGTCCTCTGTTTTGCGCATTAAGTTACACCTTGCTAGGATCAAAATAAAAATATGTGATCTAAATGAAAAGTGAAGGTGTTTAAGTGAGGAATCCATAAATATATCATTTGCTGTGTTGGCTTAATATTGTTAAAGATACAAAAAAATTAAGTAAGCTGCTGCAATGACAGAGTGTAGAACCGTTAAGCGGAGAGGGAGTTGCGGGTTTTGGGCATAGAGGCATTTACTTCTCAGTTGTGAATATTATATTATGATTTTGTGCTGAGTGGTTCCCTGTGAATAGGTGGCTTCGCTCCTGATCGTGCTTGATCCCTTCGCTCCTTCGGTAAAGGCAAGTATAATGATGGTTTAAAATTGATAGTGTAGATTGTTGATGGTTGATGGACTGTTGATGTTTGATCTATTTTATGAGTATATGTATTCATGGTTGTGGTAAGGATGTACTGGTGCTATTTATGGTTGATTGCAATTTAAAGTGCTCATGAGTATTTCTGGTGCATAGATATTGTGGATGTAAGTTTTATTTATTGAGACATTCACGCATATGCATCATACTGATTTATTGAAGTCTTGGTTACGAGATGACCAAGCGCCGAGGTCCCCGTCATGTTGATGACATGACGGGCTAAAGGTCCTCATACTTGTGGAGTATGGGCAATTGGTCCCTGTACCAGATGGTACAGGCATGGGTGTGCATCGACGGATGCACACTTTGCATTACCGGTAAAATGGAGAAGAGAAAGAGATAAAGAGATTTTTGACCATCTTGCATAGTATGGCTTATTTATATGGTTAATGGATGAATTTGTGAAGTGATGTTCATGAATGTTCTTGTTACTATTATTTCTATGGTTGATGGATGAATTTGTGAAGTGATATTCATGGATGCTCTTGTTACTATCTATTATATTTGCTGAGTCGTTGGACTCACTCTTGTTGTTGTTGTGTTTTTTTAGGTACCTTTATGAGATCGGCATGCATGGGGAAAAGGAAAAATTAGAATTATTGCACTTTGCACGATCTATCCACAATGGAAGAAAGGGAGAAAATTAAATACTATTTGCATGAATTACTTAAGTAGTAGAGGATTATTGATTGTTGGATTTAAATTGTAATAAAGGATTAGAATTCTTTTATGATGCTTCTGTTCTTTATCTAAATTTTATAACTATGAGTGTTCTAGTAATCTAAGCCAATATTGATTAGAGTTGATTATATTACTTGAGGTTATTCATCCCTTTTTTTAATAATGCTTGTTGAAACCTCTGATTTAGACAGTAAACAAAGCAGGTTCTGCCGAAATTTTGTGTAGCACATTTAGATTATCATTGTCTTACTACTAGTTTGGTAGCATTCCAGGTCATTGCCTGATTGGGGTGTTACATTCCCCCTTAACATCTGTCTATAAAGTATTAGAACATTGCCGACGAACCGTTGGAACATTGAAACCAGGTGTGCGAAATATTGTCCTACCCTCCTTAGAATATTAAAACCAAACCAGAACATTCGACTCCAAACCATATTCATTTTCTCTACTAATTCAAAAAAAGTACACACCGGAATATCGTCCTTGAAACGCCAGAACATTAGAAAAGTATTGTTATGAACATTTCGTTTTGGCTAGATGTTCCACGTTAAACTTTTGGTTTGTTCCTCTATTTTTTTGTTATTTGTTCTGTGGCATATGTTATCATCACTAAATCGAAATATTTAATATAGGTTTTATTTTGTAGAATTCATGAAAAAAAAACTTGATGTTTCACACGGATCGCCAAAAGGGTTCAAGAGATACGTGCTTTTGAAATTTTGAAACACGAAAAAAAGCAAAAAAAAAAAAAACAAACGCAGGAGGGCCGCATCCGGCGACCCGGCCCACCTGGGCGACGTTGCAGCCGAGGGTTTTACCGTTAGTCCACTAGCCGAGGAAATGCCCATGTAATGAGGCCCAACAGGCATTCTTGATCCCCAAGCCTTCCACGCCTACGCCTCAACGTACCCATGGCATCTCCGGTCCAGAGCATCATCAGCCCTCTTCCATAGTCGGGCTGGTGGCCCCGTTTATTTTAGCTTAAGTTTATATTATTTTTATTTATATTTTACTATTTATAAATTTTTTTAAAAAAACTTTTTAACTCTTTATTTTGAGCTTTTTTTACTGGTTCTTTTCCCCATATTCGTTCGTGTTGTCTGTGATGAGGTAACGTATTTTTTCTATTTTAATTTTTTTAAATTTAATTATACCAAATAAGTCACTTTCAGGTACAAAGTAATTTCAGCTAGTTACAGTATAATTTGAGTCATAAACATTTTTAGCGAGCGGCCTTAGCCACGGGCCGACCCTGAGCGGCGGATTTTTATGGGCCTGTTTGGTTGGAGGCCTCGCAGGCAAATACCTGCCAGGCAACACATCCTGACCTCAGACATTCAAAATCGAACATCTAGGATATATGCCTGACCCAGACAGCTTTTTCCAACCTCCAACCAAACAGGCGCCGCGCGCGCGCGGGGCGTATAGCAAATCCCCGCGTACCTCCCCCTTCCGCCCACAAGAACAGAGAGACGCCCAAACCGGGGCGATCTGAAGAGGTGAATCAAAAAAATTAGGGATTCCCCCTTCTCGGCCGATGAAGGGCGGTCGCTTGCACCGTCCGGAGCCGCCGGCCCCTCAAACCGCTGCGGCCGCACCCCCTCCCACGCCCGCCGACGACTGGGTGGACGGCTCGTGGACGGTCGACTGCTCGTGCGGCGTCACTTTTGACGACGGCGAGGAGATGGTTAGCTGCGACGAATGCAACGTGTGGGTGCACACACGGTGCGCCCGCTACGTCCGCGGTGTGCACACCTCGTTCTCGTGTCACAACTGCAAGTCCAAGCGCGCCCCCTCCTCTGCCGAAGAGGCCGAGGTCGCCGAGCTTCTCGCCCAGCTGCCCACCCACCGCCCGCCACCGTTGTACGGCCGATGGACCGAGGTCCCGCTCCGCGCCCGCGTCCACGTCCACGGGCTCCCCGGCGGGAGCGACGCCTCCCTATTCTGCGGCGTCCCGTCTTCCCCCGCCTTCTCCGCCGCCCTATGGCGCTGCACCGGCTACGTCCCCAAGAGATTCGGCTTCCGCTACTGCGAGTTCCCCTTCTGGGCCGATGACAAGGACGGCGCCGACGCTCTGTTTGCGCTGGCCAGAGAGAAGTGGAAGGAGACATGGGAGTCCAGGTCCCCCTTCCCGCTTGGAGCCGTACAGAAGGAGGAGAAGAATTACGTCCGAACCCTAAGTGAGTGTAGCAGGAAGGTGGACGGCAGTCGGCACGTTGGGGACGACGGTGCAGAGAGAGAGCCTCCTCCGACTAAGGCTAAGAAGAGAGGTGAATAGTTCGGCCGCGATTTCTTGTTTAAGCCCCGATTGGAATGTGAAATTTTTTTCCCAATTCCTGTAGGAAATGCACTCATGTCTGTGAAATTCCCGCATTTCCAACAGGCCTTTAATTTCTGCACATAGAACATTCTTATTTTTCAGTTACGAGTTGTTGGTTTGTTCACTTTAGGAACATCCGTTAGCGCTGCAGAGGCTTGTGAGGATGGGTGTGAGCAGAAAGGGGATCTTGCTGTGCCGGATCTTATGCATGAGCATAACTATGCCGAACTAAACATGGCCAGTTCTGATTTGCATATGCTTTTTGAAGCTAAGAAGATAGGGGTATTGATGAGGCGATGGGGTCCCGATCTTCCGATAGGATGATAACTTCGATTTCGGTGGAGATGACTCTTGCGATCCGACTACAACCGTACAAGACGCCACGTGCGCCTTAGCAATCGCTGAACCAACCCCAAGATGTTATCAACCGTGCAAGAACACGGTTGACGACCATGAAGGTCTATTCTGCATGCAACCGAAGAACACGCAAGAACAAGAATAGTGAGCAACCTGAAACTTGCTAGATATAAAAGTCGCACAAGGATAGTTGAGGTTCTGTAACACGAATCTGTTGGTCTAGCCGACACAAGAGAACGTGGAGTTTGCACAAGGGGCTAAACTGATCTAAACAAAACCTAAGTCCTAGAAACGGAGGCGGCGGCTCCTATATAGTGAAAACAACCAGGGGAGGCGTCCCAAAGGGTACACCCTAGGGTTACAAGGCCCATGGGCCCAAGTGGAGGTGGCGCAACACCCTTTTGACTCGGACTCAGAAACCTACGTGGATTGTTTTGATGATTTCGGCCGGCTCGGATGGAATTGGAAGATGAGGTTGGATCCATTGGAAAGTAGACTTGATAAGCTTTCCATGAAGTACAAGAACGTCCCAAACGGAGTCCGTATGAGGAAGTTATGTTCGTTTAAACTTGCACCATTGCAGCAGTCCGAATCCGATTCCAGTACGTGACCAACGTGGACTCTTTTGACGATTACGGCCGGCTCGGATAGAATTTGAAGATGAGGTTGGATCCGTTGGAAAGTAGACTTCATAAGATTTTCATGAAGTACAAGAACGTCCCAAACGGAGTCCGTATGAGGAAGTTATACCCGTTTGAACTTGGTACCATCGCAGCAGTCCGAGTCTGATTCCAAAACGTGTCCAACTCGAATTCGTGCTTGACTTGGTCCCAAAGTGACGTGGTGACCTCCATTATTCCTTTCATGCATGTCCAGGGCTCCATGTCCCTTTCCTTCATCCTTTCCCAAGTTCCTAAACACAATTAAATCACTTGCATTAGGTAGCGGTCTATTCTTAGTAACATATGAAGGCTGAAGAAACGAATTCACCTTTAGTTCAATCTTGATATTGGGCGCTATTGTCGTATGTGTTTGTGGCGTGGTCACATCATCCTCCCCTTCTTGATAGAAAACCGTCCTCGGTTTTAGCATATGTGTAGCTTCACGTATTGCATGATCTTCATCATAAATGTCGGTACATAGTAACAAACGCAACAAACTCTCATTATGTAATATCATAAGTTCTTTGTCAAACAAAATGAAACCTCTTTGAAACGAGCTCACCTTATAATTTAAGTGATGCGTAGGAACTCTTGTAATTAGGACAACAAGTGTAGCAAATATGGTTGTATCCATAGGGGTCGTGTCCTCATCATCCTCCCCTTCTTGAAAACAAAGCCGCCCTCGGCTTTTGATAAACTGAAAGTATGGTAACAAAGAAGCCAAGGTGTATGCATGGTATATGTATATGTCATCCGCTTTAATGATTCTTCGTTGTTGCACAATTAATGCTATAACACAAGAGCAATCATAAAAGCTCATTGTATTATTAACCCAAAAGTAATCATATATGTCAATGACCAAATTAAAATTTCTCACACAGCAATTATTGCAACTAGATTTGCAAATGTAAGTGAAGCATTTATGCAATTGAAATATCTGAAGTTGTAAACTTGAAGTGGTGGCACATATGGGCAAAGCTACAACTTTTGGAATTAAGCATAGTTCATCCATATAATCATATCCCAATGGAGCAATAGCAAATTTATCCAGCAAGGGTGAAGAGATTTGTGTGCTCTGATACCAACTGATGAGGCGATGGGGTCCCGATCTTCCGATAGGATGATAACTTCGATTTCGGTGGAGATGACTCTTGCGATCCGACTACAACCGTACAAGACGTCACGTGCGCCTTAGCAATCGCTGAACCAACCCCAAGATGTTATCAACCGTGCAAGAACACGGTTGACTGACCATGAAGGTCTATTCCTGCATGCAACGAAGAACACGCAAGAACAAGAATAGTGAGCAACCTGAAACTTGCTAGATATAAAAGTCGCACAAGGATAGTTGAGGTTCAGAACACGAATCTGTTGGTCTAGCCGACACAAGAGAACGTGGAGTTTGCACAAGGGGCTAAACTGATCTAAACAAAACCTAAGTCCTAGAAACGGAGGCGGCGGCTCCTATATAGTGAAAACAACCAGGGGAGGCATCCCAAAGGGTACACCCTAGGTTACAAGGCCCATGGGCCCAAGTGGAGGTGGCGCAACACCCTTTGACTCGGACTCAGAAACCTACGTGGATTGTTTTGATGATTTCGGCCGCCTCGGATGGAATTGGAAGATGAGGTTGGATCCATTGGAAAGTAGACTTGATAAGCTTTCCATGAAGTACAAGAACGTCCCAAACGGAGTCCGTATGAGGAAGTTATGTCCGTTTAAACTTGCACCATTGCAGCAGTCCGAATCCGATTCCAGTACGTGACCAACGTGGACTCTTTTGACGATTACGGCCGGCTCGGATAGAATTTGAAGATGAGGTTGGATCCGTTGGAAAGTAGACTTCATAAGATTTTCATGAAGTACAAGAACGTCCCAAACGGAGTCCGTATGAGGAAGTTATACCCGTTTGAACTTGGTACCATCGCAGCAGTCCGAGTCTGATTCCAAAACGTGTCCAACTCGAATTCGTGCTTGACTTGGTCCCAAAGTGACGTGGTGACCTCCATTATTCCTTTCATGCATGTCCAGGGCTCCATGTCCCTTTCCTTCATCCTTTCCCAAGTTCCTAAACACAATTAAATCACTTGCATTAGGTAGCGGTCTATTCTTAGTAACATATGAAGGCTGAAGAAACGAATTCACCTTTAGTTCAATCTTGATATTGGGCGCTATTGTCGTATGTGTTTGTGGCGTGGTCACATCAGGTATCCTTGCAACGGAGTGGGGAGAAGAAGAGCTCCGAGGAAATTCCAGTGATGCTGAAGAAGGATGAACCTAAGGAGTCTATGAGGCTGGAGGTATCCTCTGGAGTCAGAACTAAAACAGCTGTGGCAGAACAAGAAGTGCACTCACGATTTGTCAAGGAAGAGGTTAGTATGTCATATCTGCACACTGCATATTACTGAATATATTGCTTATTCTTTTATGGCTGGTATATTTGTTCATTTTACTGCAATAGCGTTGCTGTGCTATTTTTACTTGTATGATCTGCTGTAGTATGCATTTTTGGTTAATCAGTAGACCTGTTGCTACTTCAAGAGTGCACTTCCTGAAAGTTTTAAGTGGTCATACAACTTGGATACCGCTAGTGCCATAAAATTAATGTACTGTAAATTTTATTTTATTTTTTCGTTATCCTGACCAAGTTAACCATATTGATTTTTTTTCATGCTAAACTTTTTAAATTCCAGTTCTTGTAACCAGTCTACTAACCACAGTGAATAGTAATGGCCAAATGGGTTGAATGATAAGCAGTGCAGCGCTGCAGCTTGAGTGATACAAACTTGCGTGACTTATATGGAGTTTAATTACTGCATGCTTATACTGAACGAAGAAATTCCTTACTGCTGGAAATGAGTTGGAATATGGTGATTCTTTGAAGCCTACAAATGTTTTGCCTCCACTTCAATTAATAAACTTTGAAAATGCAGGATCCCATCAAGAATTTTGAAACAGGCTGAGAAATGCTATTGGGTTACCTGTCAGTCAACGGTAAATTGGTCTTTGAAAGGAACAAAAATTGTGTTTCATCATAAGGACTCTAGGAAGAGAACAAGTTGGCTCAAAGTAACCCATCAATGCCACGACAAGTAACCAAACAAGAGTTATTCTTGTATCCAAAATTAACAATTGTCAATTTCATTAACATTTTTCACATGAGTAGGCCAATCAACTCACTATCAACTTCATCAGTTATATTTTATGTCACTTGAATAGATAATGCTAGATTAATAATGAATAGGAATATAGCATAAATGGTTTGACCAACAACATCAAAGGAGCAGCTAGGAAGTTGTTTTCTTAAGGGGCTAGAAAGTATTGACTACATTGAATTTAAGAGACAAGGGTTGATATTTCGGAACAAAAGACAACACGTCATTATTTTTGTTTTGTAACTTCATTGCACATTTGCACCCCTATCTCTTCCTATATACTTGGACATTGAATGGCATATCTTAGTAATGACCGGATATCTACATTCACATGCACAAAAAACTTGGTTATCTTCTTCTTCCTCAATGATATTGTTGTATGTGTGCACAACGGGATCCCCTGCTTCCGGTACCTTATTTCCTCACCTGCAATGTATTTTTGTCCCAAACACAATTGATATTTCCTAGTATTGTGTTAATGTGTTATCCATGTTCTGGTTGTTAAAGATATAAGGGTATTTGTGGTATTTCCTAGTTTCTAGGATTTAGTTGTGGGTCCCTTGAATCTTGTATTATGTATTGCCCCTTTGGACTGTGCAATACATTAACAATTCATTTATTCATCCTATAGATCTAATATGGTATCAGAGCTATACGTAGAGTTTTCGTTCAAACCCTAGCCTCAATCATCTTCTGCTGCTGCTGCCCCTGCCCCTGGGAGGAAAGATCTCTACTCCCGTGGGCGGCAACCTCTTTGGGCTGCACCGACCCACCCTTGCCACCGGTCGTCAGCTTCTTCGTCAAGCTGCTGCCAACTGGATTAGTCGCTGCCTTCGCCGACCACAGCCGCCCAAGCTCCTACATCGCCTTGTGCTAGGCGACTGGATCTGGCCTCAGCCGTCGCTTCCAGTTGTTGTCTCCTCAGCCGCCGCTTCCTCTCCCAGATCTGGCCATCAACGCTGCCTCTCTGCCGGTCGTCGCCTCCTCAGTCGCCGTGCAGCCATCAAATCTCGCCATGCCTGGATCTCAGTGAGTTGTCGCTGCAGACCTTCTCTTGTATTGCCGCTGTCGCTCGCCTCTTCTGGCCGCCGACCATCGCCAGATCGAAGCCCGGTCCGATCTGGTCGCCTCGGCTCACCAACGCTAGCCTCGAGTGTGGAGATCTTTTGGGGTGGCTGCTCGCTGTGGTCGGGTGTGGTGTGTTGCTGAGAAGGGAAAGGCAAAGGAAGGGGCGAGAGAGAAGGGAGGAGGAGGTGGGATCTTTAACCTCTCCGATTGGAAGCGCAAGTCCTGCAAGAAGAGTGAAGAAGTCTCGACCATATGATGGTGGGTGGATCTACAGCCGTGGTGGGTACTACAGCCGTCTCCACCTGGGCTCTTGCTCATCACGTGACTCCTCTTTGGCCACCTGGAGCTCTCAGCTCATGTCCTGCTCATCACGGTGCTGATATTTGTCTGGGACTTTACTGTTTCGCCGGGGATGACTCCTATAGATCTCTATTTTTGAGTCTTTTTTGTTGAGTCTTCTATTGTGTCCATCTCAAGGCCGTGCGAGTCCACAATTTTCCGTGTCAGTCAGCCGATTGCTTTGCTAGCAACGGTCCATCCTCTTGGATCGAGTGTGGTTCCTTCCTTTTTGCATCCGCAGACGCCGCTCTTCTTGTTGAATCGCTGCAGATTGTAGAAGTTTTTGTTACAACTTTTGGACCCTAGCCGCATGCCTAGGTCCAACCGAGTGCCACAGGTTTAAATGGGCTGAACACAACTAAGCCCACGGAGCAACGGAGCAACAACCTTATAAGTGGTACTGGGCCTTCTCCCCCCAAAAGACTAGTCCAATGGGTGGGGGCTCCCTCACACTTATAAGTTGTGCTTGCTCCTCTCCCACAATCCATGTGGGACTATTTCTAACAATCTCCCCCTCACACATGGATTGAGCACTTCTGCAACCATGAGGTCTAAGGAGATGTTAGGCACCTGAGCTCTGATACCAATTGTTACAACTTTTGGACCCTAGCCGCATGCCTAGGTCCAACCGAGTGCCACATGTTTAAATGGGCTGAACACAACTAAGCCCACGGAGCAACGGAGCAACAACCTTATAAGTGGTACTGGGCCTTCTCCCCCAAAAGACTAGTCCAATGGGTGGGGGCTCCCTCACACTTATAAGTTGTGTTTGCTCCTCTCCCACAATCCATGTGGGACTATTTCTAACAGTTTTAAAGCTGGCGCCCCGAGTTTTGGCCGTCGCGCTTGCTTTTCGCGCCGTTGTCGTCTCAGACTTCGATCTGCTTTATGGGCTGCCATCATGCTTTATGGGTTGCCACATGACCCTAGATGGAGATCTTATAGCCTCGACACAATTTTCAAGAGCTGCACACTATGACATCTTCAAAACTAGGATTTTCCCTATTTTAGTGTCAATCCTCTCAAATGCAATGCTATTGCATTTGAGGGGTGTTAAGGATATAAAGGTACTTGTGGTATTTTCTAGTTTCTAGGGTTTAGTTGTGTGTCCCTTAAGTCTTGTACTATATATTGCCCATTTGGGCTATGTAATACATTAACGACTCATCTATTCATCCTATAGATCTAACACTGGCTTCCTGTATTATTTTTATTGCTCCACAATATATTGTTATTCTATCAATAGCGGTGTCCTAAAAGGCGATAGGCACTAGTCGGGCGGCGGGGTGGCACCTAGCTTCTAGGGTGTCTCGGTGGCCACTACAAAACAGGGGGAGGAGCAGTGGCAGAAATTGGAGGGTGGAGGCGGAATGGGAACATGGAGATCCATGTCGATGACGGGGAGATGAAATCTAGTAACTGGGAAGGAGAATCGACATCTGGGGTGGTGGATTCAAACAACGGTGGAGC
This sequence comes from Dendrocalamus sinicus, assembly GCA_036346575.1. Lineage (NCBI taxonomy): Eukaryota > Viridiplantae > Streptophyta > Magnoliopsida > Poales > Poaceae > Dendrocalamus > Dendrocalamus sinicus. The sequence goes on from CM070652.1 coordinate 21,631,620, forward strand.
ACAATTTGCCCAACGGCGTGGTGGATCTTGTGAGCATCCATCTCCTTGCGACAACCTCCTCTGCCTGCCTTCGCCGTCTTCGCCATCGGAAGCCTGGCTACAGCCCCCACTGCGGTCATTAGGATCACTGCCATTATTGCACTTCTCTTGCTCCCACACAGCCACACTCTCTTGCGGCAGCTCCGTCGGGGAGGTGGTGAACTGAAAACCTAACAGCCCACTCCCCTCCTTTGAGAGTATTATATGGGCCAGATGGGCCCAAGCAGTGTCGACCCACTTGCTCGGTCTCTCCTCCCCCTTCACCCAATTGCCGGCCCAAGTGTGGGTTTAACTGTCTAATAATCATTTCAATGTTTTTGTTGTACAGCCTTTGGGGTAAGTTCATGCCTAATAAGATCCTGATAGATCGCTGCCATATGGGGAGATTTAGTCCATATAGTTGTGTGTCGTTTAAAGAAGTTTGGTTTTTGGGTTCTCATGATTGCAATACGACCAAGGTTAGTAAGGCGTCGCCTAGGCGTCGCCTAGTCGTCCGAGCGGTTTTGGAATGGTGGCATCGTGCTCGCCGCGTCCTCCTCGCATGTGGCGTCGCCTCGCGGCAAAAGTCGTCGCCAAGGCGTCGGTTTGGCTGAGGCGGACGCCGCGGGACCGAAAAGGCGCGGGGAAAGAGCGGCGCGATGCGCGCGTGCGGGGAAAAAGAGGGAGCTACGCGCATACACCTTTCGCCAAAGGCTTGCGCCAGTTGAGAGAGGGAGAGGGAGAGGGAAAGGAATGAGAGAGGGAGAGAGAAGAGGGCGGTGGATGCGGTCGAGATGGAGCGAGCTTGCGGCCGGAGAGGCGGACTGGTGGAGGAGTAGGTGAGGACGGCCGAGATGTGATGGCGAGGCGGCGGGGACAGGCGGCCGGATGTGGAGGGGTCGCCGGTGGAGAAGAGGAAGAAGTCGGGTGGCGGCTGTCGGTGGAGAAGAGGAGGAGGTGAAGGGAGGAGCAGTGGAATGGTGGTGGCGGTGGATGGAGAAGAACGGGAGAAGCAAGTGGAGGCGCAGGAGAGACGCAAAATGCCGAGCTCCTTTGTTCCCAAAGCGCGCGCTAGGGTTATGAGGGTAATTTTCCGATTTGGCCTCGAGGATTTTGGGAATGACGAATGTGTCCCTATCCCAATGAGATTTCTTCCGCTCGGTCCTTATCGGTGTATGTTTGTGCTGTTGCATGGTAGGTTAGGGTATGTGTATGGCGTCGCCTCGCCGCACGCCTTATTCGCCTAGGCGTCTGGAAGGGGGTGGGTCGCCGCACCTCGCCTTACCGCCTTAATAACCTTGGATACGACTACAGAATTACAGTTTCACGGTATACTTTATAAAGTAGTATTTTCTATCTCATAGAATTTTTAAATATCTATACATGTGTCCATTTAAAGCAGCTTGAGTTTCTGATGATTGTTGGGCCTTTTTTTTTGTTGCTTCGGCTTATAGCTTATAGCTACAACTTATGACTTTTGGATGTTAGTGAGTGCTAAGTATGGAGTAAGAGAAACTCTCATACAGTTTTGGCCGATATAAATAAATTCGCTACGGTGTGTATTACAATAAACTTATAGACCCCTTGAAATGACACTCTGTTTAAAGGTTAGTTACTGTAGAAAAACCGAAAAGTAGTTTTTAGAAGCTGAAAAGAAAAGGCCCGTTGTCTCTATTTCCTAGTTTTGTTTATTTCTTATCTACTTTCTTAAGTAAAATTAATTACGGCAGTACTTTTAAAATATAGTTTAACACGTTGTGGAATATGCAGGTTAGCATGTATAAGCAACAAATAGAACAGAGTCAAAATGCAGGCTTACAGGCCGGCATAATGAATTCAGGTAACCAAAGCTCCCCAGTTACTTGTCTTTGCACTATTAAGCTTTGATGAATATGAAAATGCCTCTGAAACCCACTACTGTTACTTATGCTTGGAACATTGCACAGTTGTGAAAATGGATAATGGTAAACCATCTAATGGAGATACGCCAATCCATGCTGGTCTCGAGAAAATGCATGAGGGCCTGTGTCAGGGGTGTGGGCCTTGGGCCCAAGGCCTAGTTGGGTTATTATTAGGAATTAGAGATTGGTTTCTATTTGAGTTAGAGATTGGTTTCCTTGTATTAGAGATATAGTTAGAGATATGATATTAGTTACTATATCTGTTAGAGTTATAATTGGGATTAGATTCTATCTGTTAGGGGGAGCCATCTATATAAGGAGGCTACCGCATGCTATTGAATCAATCAGAGAATTATCAAGTCTTCCTCGCCTAAACATCTAGTCTCTCTCCCTCTCGTTCTACGCCGACGCCATCCGGCTATCTCCTTGGTGGTGTTTACCCCGGTTCATGACAACTTGGTATCAGAGCCGTCGATCCCTTCCCACGACTTCTGCTACCATGGCTGACGGCTACAGCAAAGCAATCGCGATCTGCGATCAGATGAGCAAGACGTTGAATGAATTCTTGGAGAAGTGCAAGAATCAGAGGAAAGTACAACGCGAGACGGCAGTGGCACCCAAGCCTTCAAAAACAGCCGACATCGCCCACATCGACTTGCCGGCTGCAAATGACGAGAAGGACGAGGCCGACTTCACCCCCGTCGCCGAGATCACCAGCCACGACGAAGAAGACAACTCCCCCCTCGCCAAGATCGCCATCTGTCGCCATCCGCCACCTACGGCAACTCCGGAACCACGCGCTGCTTCCGCGGCAACTTCTCTGCTGAAGAACGGCAAACGAGGAAGGAGGAGATTGCGCCGAGGAAGCCCCTGCGGTCAGACCGGCAAACTAGGGTTTGCAGCGGTCAGATCGGGGAAAAGGCCGCGGTCAGACCGGGATGAAGGCAGCGGTCGGATCGGCCGCCTCCGCCTGGGCCGCCGCCGATCCGCCGGCCACTCCCTCGGCTGCCGCCCCTCAGGCCGTCGCTTCCTCCGCCGCACTGAGCCATCGCTCTATGGGTCGCGCTTCCGGCCGCCAAGCGAGCCGCCGCCGCCGGCCGCTCGCCTCGCGTCATCTTCCCGATGAAGCCGTCGCAGACGACGACGTCGCCAAGCTACCGAGGCCGCCGGAGCCGTCCTACGTCCATCTTCGCCCGTGCCGGCGCCGACGCTTGGGCTGCCTCCACCTGAGCCGCCGCCGCCGCCGCCGTCGGCCGGCCGTCTCGCGCGCGCGCCGCCGCGCCGGCCGCTCCCGGCCGCCGGCCGCAGCGCCGCCCGCAGCCGCCTCCGCGCCGCCGCTTGTCGCCATCGATCGCTAGGCCGTTGCTCGCCGGATCCGCCGTCGCCGCCGATCCGCACCGTGCCGCCGCCGCCGACCCGCACCGTGCGCCGTCGCTCCTCCAGTCGGCCCTCTCTTGACCGGATGTGTCCGACGGACTCGATCGGTTTTAAAACCGACCGACGGGTAAAAAAAATCAAAAATATAAAAAAATATATAAAAATATATAAAAAAATTTCCAAAAAAAATAAAAAAATTCCAAAAAAAAGAAGAGAAGTTTATTTTGCAGGCATCATATTCAATGGCGCTTCACTTCGTCTAGCCTTGTTCCGCTTGGTTCGGGCCAGTCGTCTCCATCTGCTGCAGCACCCCGTCACCGTTCGTCTTCTACATCGGCGTTGAAGGTCTTCCATTGACCGCCGTCTAGCAGCTCGAGGACGAGCTGCATGTCCGAGAGGGGTGTAGTGTCAGGGGTGTGGGCCTTGGGCCCAAGGCCTAGTTGGGTTATTATTAGGAATTAGAGATTGGTTTCTATTTGAGTTAGAGATTGGTTTCCTTGTATTAGAGATATAGTTAGAGATATGATATTAGTTACTATATCTGTTAGAGTTATAATTGGGATTAGATTCTATCTGTTAGGGGGAGCCATCTATATAAGGAGGCTACCGCATGCTATTGAATCAATCAGAGAATTATCAAGTCTTCCTCGCCTAAACATCTAGTCTCTCTCCCTCTCGTTCTACGCCGACGCCATCCGGCTATCTCCTTGGTGGTGTTTACCCCGGTCTAGAGATATAGTTAGAGATATGATACCAAGTTGTCATGAACCGGGGTAAACACCACCAAGGAGATAGCCGGATGGTGTCGGCGTAGAACGAGAGGGAGAGAGACTAGATGTTTTAGGCGAGGAAGACTTGATAATTCTCTGATTGATTCAATAGCATGCGGTAGCCTCCTTATATAGATGGCTCCCCCTAACAGATAGAATCTAATCCCAATTATAACTCTAACAGATATAGTAACTAATATCATATCTCTAACTATATCTCTAATACAAGGAAACCAATCTCTAACTCAAATAGAAACCAATCTCTAATTCCTAATAATAACCCAACTAGGCCTTGGGCCCAAGGCCCACACCCCTGACAGCCTGGATCTTCAGAAGCAACCAAATCAAACTTATTCAAGTCTGCAGGTTGTTTGTAGTGTACTGAATTTGCAGATTGGTCAATCAAAATCACAGAATATTAAAAGCGAAGCTACTTCTGAGGATCATGAGAGAACCGAGGCTATCCAATTCGTAAGTGATGAGCATAAAAGCGATAAACAAGGTCTAGGAGATACTGCAGGTTCTTTAATCATTCAAAGAAATTCATCCAAGTTAGCATCTGATGCAGTATTTTCTGAACATCCAAAGTCTGAAACACAAAATCAGATGCACGCAGTAGCTGAGAATCCAAACTCAATTATCGGTGTTGCGAAAGTTTGTACAGCCTGTTCTGGTTCTACCTCTACCCATTTTGAGTTATCGCACTCTTTGGTATCCACAGAACCATCATCAGCAGGGAAGACTGTTCATTTAATGAAAAAGGAACAGACAATGTTAGTCTCACCGGCTGACAGCAAACATGATTCTGCAAAACATTCTGAAGAGAGTTCCCAGGAACTCACGAGGTGTTCTGAGAAAGTTCCACTGAAAGGCTCCCATCCTTCTGCGCCAAAATCATCTCAAGCAAGTAGGACATATATGTCTTCTGGCAAACATAGATTACCTGTACTAAAGGAGCACTCACAAAAGACTGCCACCACTGGAGGCACCCCAGCAAGATTATTCCATGGAGAAGTGGCACTATTGCATTCTCGTAATAAGGCAATGCCTTCTAGCTTTTCTCAGAAAAGGGATAAGACCAACCATCGCTTTGTTCATATCACACAGGAGGGTTCCAATAATTCAACATCGACTGAGCTGCGAGCCTCTGATACGACAGTTTCATTGAGTGATGAACAGGTATGAACATAATAAAAAATTTCGAATAACTAGTATTTCGGTTGATAAGCAAGTTTAAGTTTTCTCACTTTTTGTTACTTAATTTTCGTAGCTTGCATTGTTATTACATCAACAATTGAACAGCTCCCCCAGAGTACCAAGGGTGCTACGTTGCCATCAAGCAGCTAGCATGCAGATGCTACATCCAACTGGAGCTACCGTTTTTTCAAAGCGGTCTTCAGCACATGGAGGAAGGGATCAAACGCTGGTAAGGTGACTACTACCGAAGGTCATAACAGTATCTTTTATTTCATTTCCCATATCTTCAGTCTTTATGTAAAATGTTATGAAGCTTTCCTGTTAGTGCAGGTTTTAAAGAAGAGAAACAAAGATGATGCATTGAGAGATAATGATGATACCAAGAAGAGAGGGAAGGTGTCTTTTGTTGAATGGAGGCATAGAGATTCTAGCACAGAATGTGCTCCTTCTGTGAAGGACTCATGCAGATTAGCTGAAAATATAGAATCGGAACAGCAAAATCATGGTATTTGTTCAACTGGAGGCACCACTGGTTTAGCGAGGGAAGTTCCAATGGATAGCAGTGTTTCACGCAATTTACCTGGTATGTAGCTCAGTTCATCTGGTTTTGTGCAATATAGAAGTCTGTTAGTGTGCCATATATTCTATTTGCAGGATTGATTGATGAAATCATCAGTAAGAACAGAAATATTTCATATGGAGAACTGTGTGACGCTCTTCGCCAGGTACGCTTTGTTTATTGAACAGGTAATGTATATAGATTCTGATGGATAAGTCTCTGTGTTGGCTGGTGCTTGTGGGGCTGCAGCACATGGTGTTTTTGCTGCCCTTCAAGGACAGCATCCTTGACTGGCTGTTAGCATCTCTTTAGGACAGCATCTTAGGACAAGCATCTTAGGACAGCATCTTGACTAGCATCTAGGACAGCATCTTAGACTAGCATCTTAGCATATGCTTGGCTGGTTAACAGCCTATAAATTTGTATCCCCAACCCCTCAGGTTGGCATGGCATTGTGTGAGAAATAAACCTAGAAAATTGCCCCATCTCCAAGTGTCATCCTCTCGATGAGAGTAAGGATCTTGCTATCACCAAGGGCAAGAATCCAGCGACTAACAAGTGGTATCAGAGCAGTACTATCCTCAGAGCTCGAGCATCTCTCGCTCAATCCCTTCTCGGCGCCGCTTCGGCCTCGCAGCAGCCCCAACTAGCAGCAGCAGCAGCCCGGCCTGCCTCGCCGCCGCTCCTCCCCTGCTCGCACGAGCGGCAACTCATCGAGGCAGCTCTCTCCACGCAGTGATCCCGGTGGCGCGCCATGTCCGAGGCGGTCTCGCCTTCGGTTGCCTCGAGCACGCGGCGGCGGCAGAAGCCGAACTCGCCAGGCGCAGAAACGCGAAGCGCGCGCGAAAGGGCGTCAAGGGCGGCGGCGAGCGCGGCAGCGCCGCGAGCAGAGGTGGAAGCGATGGCGTCGGCAGATGCAGCGGCGCGCGCGGAATGAGGTTGAGGTTCGCGCGCGCAGCAGCAGCAGCCCGCTCGCTGGCGACAGCAGCGCCAACGCGACCTTGAGCTGCCGGAGAGGAGGAGGCGAGCGGCGAAGCGGCGTAGTGGGCGCCGCGCGACGCCACGAGCGGCGGCAGCCGGATAGCGGCGACGCGCGGCGCTCTGGAGGAGGCACGACGGCGGCGGCGTGCGGGTCGACGAGAGCGCGGCCTTCACAGCGACGCGCGGCTCTCTTCCGGTTCGGCATCGTGGTCACCACGAGTACCAGTATCGTCGAGGACGCCGGCCCGGCGGCGGGTGGCCTACCCTCACCAAGACCAACTACGTCGAGTGGGTCTGCGGTGATGAGGGTAAAGCTCGGTGCGGCATATGTGGGATGCAGTCGAGACGTCGACTACGACATCAGATCGACGGCGCTGGATGCTCTCATCGCAGATCCGCCCGAGATGCGATTCGCACCAACAAGCGGATCGCCAAAGAGGCTTGGGACGCCATCGCCGCAAAGACGACGGCAGCGGCGCGCCGCAAGTCTACATTACGTGCACTACGCAGGAGTGGGAGAACCCGCCTTCAAGCGGTGAGGACATTGATGACTTTGCTCTCCGCCTCAACACTGCATTGCGAAAGATGGTGCGATTCGGCGACGACACCTACGGCGAGGAGAGAGCGTGGAAAAACTCTTCCGCTGCGCCCCAGAAGTACAAGCGGATGGCTCGCCGATCGAGTCTCGCTGGACCTCTCCACGATGACGATCGAGGAGGCGCGGTCGCCTCAAGGTCGTTGGCGGCGATGAGCCACGGCGCTCTCGGGACCCGTCACCATTGGCGGGAAGCTCCTCACTCGGGAGCAGTGGGCTACCGGCCAAGGTGACAGGAAGAAGGGGGAGCTTTCTTCCACGACAGGCGGCCGCAAGCGTGGCAAGCGCGGCAAGCCGCGCAAAGACGCCCAGGCAGGGGCACGAGGACGTGCCGAGGGTGATGACCATGGAGGCGCCCAGGGCGGCGACGCTGGCAAGCAAAAGCCGGCACGAGACGACACTTGCCACAACTGCGGCAAGCCTGGTCATTGGGCCAAGGATTGTCGACACCACGACGCCGCCAGCCCACGCCGCGCAGCGAGGAGGAGCGGCCGGCTCGTTCATTGCTCATGCGAGCATCGAACCACCTCGCCGCACCGCCGCAGCGACTCCTCCACCTTGACGAGCCAAAAGCACACGCCTCCTCGGCGGCGGTTCCGCAACGACAAGACCGACGGGTGGTGCTCGACACCGGCGCCACCCACCACATGACCGGCGGCGGAGTTCTTCTCCGAGCTCGACTTCAGCGCTCGAGGCACCGCTGTTCGCGACGGCCCGCCGTGGAGATCAAGGGCGCGGCTCGTCGTCTTCGCCGCCAAGATCGGCGAGCACCGGCCGCTCACCGGTGTCTACTACATCCCGCATTGAGAACTCCATCATCGGCTTGGGACGGTGGATGAGAACGGATCGCGCGTGGAGATCGAGCGCGGTCTTTGCACATCGGGATCATCGCCGCCGCCTCGCCAAGGTCAATAGGAGCAACCGCCTCACGCCCTTCACGCGCGGTGGCGCAACCTCGTGTCTTGCGCCCGCCGCGACGACGACGTTGGAGGTGGCACGAGCGCTTTGGGCACCTCAACTTTGAGGCCCCGAGGCAGCTCGGCAAAGAAGAGATGGTGCGGGGCATGCCGCACGCCGACCACGTGGAGCGATTCTGCGACACTGCGTCTCACCAGCCGCGGCGGCCCTTCCTTGCCAAAGCGAGCTTCGCGCCAAGGAGAAGTTGGAGCTCGACACGGTGACCTCGTGGCCCCGTGACACCGACTACACCGAGGCGGCGCCACTTTCCTCCTCGTCGGCGACGCGTGTCCCGCTACATGTGGGTTGTCCCGCCGACGTCAAGGCGCCGCGGCGACGCCATCAAGCGCCTTCTGCCGCTGCGGAGGCGAGTCGCGGCCGCAAGCTTCGGTCCTACGCACGGACAACGGCGGTGAGTTCACGGCGCCGAAGTTCGCGGCATACCGCCCGACGAGGATCCATCGTCACTTCTCGCGCCGTACACCCGCGCAGAGAACGGCGCTGCCGAAGCGCCGCAACCGACGGTGGTGGCCACCACCCGCGCCTCCTCAGCGAGAGGATGCCGTATTCTCATCGGGTGAGGCGGTGATGATCGCCGCCCACTTGCTCAACCGCTCCCACCAAGGCCCTCGACGGCAAGACGCCATACGAGGCTCGCACGGCGCAAGCCCGCAGATGAGCCACCTCCGTGTCTTGGCCGCCGGTCTTCGCCAAGGAGCTCAACCACGCCGGCAAGCTCGACGACCGAGCATGCCGGGTCTTCATCGGCCACGCGAGGGCGCCAAGGCCTACCGCGTCCTCGACCGCGACACGCGCGCGGCGCATCACGCGTGGCGCCGTGTTCGACGGGGTGAGGCTGGACGTGGGCAAGATGGTGGATGACGGCCGACCGACGACCACCGATTTCGCCGCCGACCACGCCCACTTCGAGGAGGCGGGAGGCGGCTCGTCTTCACCGAGCTCGCTTACCCCACCACCTCGTTCGCCACGAGCCCGCGAGTCCACCGCCGCCACGCATCGCTCTCCTACACCGCGCCTACTCCTTCGGTGCTCGGACCGGCAGCCGCCCACGACGAGCAACAAGACGGTGGAGTTCGCCACTCCGCCGTCCAACGACGAGGATCGACGACGCCTACCACGGCGGCGAGCCTCGCGCTACCGCACGTGGGCGACCTCCTCGGCGAGCACCGGTCCCCGAATCGCACAACGCGACTTCGAGGCGGAGGCGCACTCGCACAGACGACGGCGAGCCTCGTTCTTCGCCGAGGCGGAGAGACGCGGCATGGCGTGCCGCGATGCAGAGATGGACGCCGTCGAGCGAAACAAGACGTGGGAGCTGGCCGATCTTCCACCGCCACCACGCCATCTCTCTCAAGTGGGTCTTCAAGCTCAAGAAAGACGAGGCCGAGAGGTGATCAAGCACAAGGCGCGCCTCGTGGCACGTGGCTTCGTCGGCAGAGGGAGTCGACCGACGATGCCTTCTCGCGCTGTTGCACCGGATGGAGTCCGTGCGCCTCCTCCTGCCCTCGCAGCCCGGGAGGGTCGGTGCGCCCATCACATGAACGCCAAGTCCGCTTCCTCAACGGCGACTTGAAGGAGGAGGTCACGTCCACACCGCGGGATTCATCATCCCGGCAAGGAGAGCAGGTCCTCCGCTCGCGCAAGGCCCTCACGGCTGCGGCAGCACCGCGAGCTTGGAACGCCAAGCCGACTCCACTCTCAAGCAAATGGGATTCCAGCAGAGCGCTCACGAGGCCGCGGTCTAGCGGCGGGCAAGGGAGGCAATGCCCTGCTGATAGGCGTCTACGTCGACGACCTTGTGATCACCGGTACCAAGGAGGAGGAGATCGAGGCATTCAAGGCGGAGATGAAGGCCACCTTCCAGATGAGCGACCTCGGGCCCCTCTCCTTCTACCTCGGGATCGAGGTCCACCAGACAGCTCAGGATCTCTCTTCGCCATGATGAATAAGTCCCGCATCGTGGTCTTTGTGGGGCTGTGGTAGTTTTATTTTTTGATCGCTTTAGGACAAAGATCGCTTAGGACATACCGCTTAGGACAAAGATCGCTTTTGCTTTAGGACAGCATATTGACCGCTTTAGGACAGCATCTAGGATAGCATCTTAGCATATGCTTGGCTGGTTCTCACCTATAAATTTGTATCCCCAACCCTCAAAGTTGGCATGGCATTGTGTGAGCAATAAACAAGAAAACTTGCCCCATCTCCTAGTGTCATCCTCTCCATGAGAGTAAGGATCTTGCTATCACCAAGAGCAAGAGTCCAATGACTAACAAGTGGTATCGAGCCTTAGTATCCTGTAGCTCGAGCATCTCCTGCTCATCTCCTTCTCCGCCTCACAGCAGCCCAATGGTAGCGGCAGCAGCTCGGCCGCCCCCGCCACTCCTCTCCGAGACGGCGGCGGCTCGTCGGGCGCCCTCTCTCCACGCAACAGCCCCGAGCGCGCCATGTCCGCAGGCGATCTCGGCCTTCGGCCGCCTCGAGCATGCGGCGTCGCAGACGGCCGAGCTCGTCGCGCGCAGCAGCGAGCGCGAGCAGCAGCGGCGCAGACACACGCGCGGCGAAAGGGCGTCAAAGGCGGTGGCGGGGAGCGGCAATGGCGAGGTGAGAAGCAGCGGCGGCGGCGGCAGATGCGCACAGGCGGCGGCAGCAGAGGTCAAGGCTCTGCGCGCAGCAACATCAGCCCGGCTCTGTTGATAGCAGCGCCGACGGACCTCTCGGTGCTGGAGAGGAGGCGCGCAAGGGCGAACGGCGCAATGGCAGCGCAAGACGCCACACGCGCGGCGGCGGCCCAGACAGCGCGACGCGCGGCGGCGCTCGTAGGAGGCGACACGGCGGTGGCGCCTCGGAGGAGGCACGCGGCGGCGGCGGCGACGGGTCGACGGAGCGCGCGCCCTCACGAGCAATGCGGCTCTCCCGGTTGATGCCGTGGTCACCACGAGTACCAGTATCGTCGAGGGACGCCGGCCCGGCGGCGGTGGTCTACCCTCACCAAGACCAACTACGCCGAGTGGGCTGCGGTGATGAGGTGAAGCTCCAGTGCGGCATATGTGGGATGCATCCAGACGGCGACGCCGACACGACCAGATCGACAGGCGATGGATGCTCTCATCGCGCAGATCCGCCGAGATGCGATTCTCGCTACCAACAAGCGGATCGCCAAAGAGGCTTGGGACGCCATCGCCGCAAAGACGCATCGGCGCCGATCGCGCGCGCAAGTCTACACCGCAGCACTACGCACGAGTGGGAGCGTCGCCTTCAAGCGGTGAAGACGTTGATGACTTTGCTCTCCGCCTCAACACTCATTGCGAAGTTGGTGCGGTTCGGTGACGACACCTACGGCGAGAGAGAGTCGTGGAGAAGCTCTTCCGCTGCGCCCCCGAGAAGTACAAGCGCATGGCTCGCCGATCGGGTCTCGCTGGACCTTTCCACGATGACCATCGAGGAGGCGCGGTCGCCTCAAGGTCGCCGACATCGATGAGCCACGAGCCTCTCGGGACCCGTCACCATTGGCGGAAGCTCCTCGCTCGGGAGCGGTGGGTGCCGGCCAAGGTGACAAGAAGAAGGGAGCCTTCTTCCACGACATCGCGCCGCAAGAGTGGCAAGCGCGCAAGCAGCGCAAAGGCGCCAGGCGGCGATGCTTTGGCAAGCAAAGCGACGACGAGGCGACTCTTGCCACAAGCTGCGGCAAGCTTGGTCATTGGGCCAAGGAGTGTCGATACCACGACGCGGTCGAGCCCACGTCGCGCAGCGGACGAGGAGCGGCCGGTCCTATTCATTGCTCATGCGAGCATCGAACTACCTCCAGCGCAGCGGCGCAGTGGCTCTCCTCCACCTTGACGAGCCAAAAGTACACGCCTCCTCGGCGGCGATTCCGCAACGACAAGACCGACGGGTGGTGCCTCGACACGCGCCACCCACCACATGACCGGCGGCGGAGTTCTTCTCGAGCTCGACTCAGCGTTCGAGGCACGCGTCAAGTTCGGCGACGCCCGCCGTGGAGATCAAGGGCGCGGCTCGCTCGTCTTCGCCGCCAAGATCGGCGAGCATCGGCCGCCACCGGCGTCTACTACATCCCCGATCTGCGAACTCCATCATCGGCTTGGGACGGTGGATGAGAACGGCTCGCGTGTCGAGATCGAGCACGGGTGCTGCGGATTTGGGATCTTCGACGCCGCCTCCTTGCCAAGGTAACGAGGCGCAAATCGACTCTACACTCTTCACGCGGTGGCACAACCCCTCGTCTCGCGGCTCGTCGGGACGACGAGGCGTGGCGCGGCACGAGCGCTTTGGGCACCTTCACCGAGGCCCAGGCGGCTCGGTGCCGCGAAATGGTGCGAGGCTGCGTGCCTTGACCATGTGGAGCAGCTCGCGGCGTCTGCGTGTTGACGGCGCAGCGGCGACTCCCTTTCCCAAAGAAAGAGTTTCCGAGCCAAGGAGAGGCTCGAGCTCGTGCACGGGACTTGTGTGGCGGTGACACCGCCACACCGAGGACGACGCTACTTCCTGCCGCTCGTCGACGACCTCTCCGCTACATGTGGGTGATGGTCCTCGGCAGAAGAAGGAGAGGTCGGGACGCCATCAGCGCACGCAGCCGCTGCGGAGGCGAGTGCAGCCGCAGTCGCGCGCGTCGCCGCCGCATGCACAACGGCGGCGACCACGGCTGAATCGCCTGCATCGCACCGATGAGGCATTCAGCGCCACTACTCGCGCGCCGCGCCCGCCGAGCGGCGTCGTCGGCGAGCGCAAACTGCGGTTGTGGGGATGGCTCGGGCCCTCCTCAGCGCAGGGGATGCCGCCGTCTTCGGGAGAGGCGGTGGTGACGGCCGTCTACATCCTCAACCGCTCGCCTACCAAGGCGCCGACGGCGGGGCGTCGTCACGAGGCTTGGCATGGCGCAAGCGGCGGTCTCCCACTTGCGGGTCTTCGCTCCTCGCGTTCGCCAAGGAGCTTGGCCACATCGGCAAGCTCGGCGGCGGAGCACTCGGGAGTGTTCGCCGGCTACGCGAGGGCTCGAGGCCTCGCATCCTCGACCACGACACACGCGAGTCCGCATCTCGCGCGACGTTGTGTTCGACGAAGGTGAGGTGGACGGGACAAGGCGGTGGGCGACGGTTCGACCGACTCGTGGACTTTGTTGTCGACTACGCCCGCCGAGGCGGGAGCTAGCGGCTCGTCTTCACCGAGCTCGCCCACCTCGACACCTTGCTCGCCACGGCTCGGTGAGTGCTCCACCACCGCCGGCACCGGTTACGCCCACTCTTCACCACCGCCACTCCACGCTCTCCCACGGCGCCACCACTCTCCCGCACCGGCGCCACACCACCGAATCGGCCCCAACGGCCGGTCCACGACGAGCAACAAGCGCGGTGGAGTTCGCTACTCCGTCTCACGACGAGGATCGCGTCGACGCCTACCACGGCGGCGAGCCTCGCGCTATCGTACCATGGACAACATCTCGGCGAGCTGCCGTCCTCGATCGGCGCAAAGACGACTTCGAGGCGAGCGCACTTGGCGCGGCGACGGCGGCGAGCCCCGCCGCTCGCCGAGGCGGAGGGAGACGCGGCGTGGCGTGTCGCGATGAAGCGTGAGATGGACGCCGCCGAGCGTAACCGGGCGTGAGGTGGCGGATCTTCCTACGGTCACCGCGCGATCACCCTTAAGTGGGTGTTCAAGGCCGGCGGATGAAGCCGGCGCCATCGTCAAGCACAAGGCTCGCTTGGGCACGAGGCCGTGCGGCGAGAGGTCGACCGATGGCGCCGCACCGTCGCGCGCATGGATTCCGTTCGTCTTCTCCTCGCACTTGCGGCCCGGGAGGATTGGCGCGCCCATCACATGGGCGTCAAGTCCGCCTTCCTCAACGGCGACTTGAAGGAGGAGGTCTCGTCCGTCGGCCGCGGGATTCGTCATGCCCGGCAAGGAGGGCAGGTTCTCCGCTGCGCAAGGCCCTCACGGCTGCGGCGGGCACCACGAGCTGGAACGCTAAGTGGACTCCACCCTCAAGCAAATGGGGTTCCAGCAGAGCGCACACGCAGTGCGATCTGGCGGGGCAAAGCGGCAACGCCTGGCGGTGGCGTCGTCGACGACTTGGTGATCACCGGCACTAAGGATGCGAGGTGGCGGCATTCAAGGAAGAGATGAAGGCCACCTTCCAAATGAGTGACACAGGGCCCTCTCCTTCTACTTAGGGATCGAGGTGCACGGGATGATTCCGGATCACACTTCGGACGCATCGCCACGCCAAGCGCGTCGTTGAGCTAGCTGGGCTCACCGATCGCAACCCGACTCTCACTCCGATGGAGGAGAGGATGAAGCCGAGCCGCGACAAAGACGACGGAGGAGGTGGGCGCCACGCGATGCCGGCGTCTTGTGGGGAGCTCGCTACCGCGCCACACACGGCCGGACTTGGCATTCTCCGTCGGCACGTTAATCGGTTCATGCAACGACCGACGGCGAGCATCGGCAGCCGTGAAGAGGATCATCCGCTACGTTGCGGGGACCCTTGACCACGGCCTCCATTACCCGAGTGTCTGGCGGCACACCGTCGATGCGGCGGCGGTGACCACGCGCGACATTGACACCAGCAAAGCACAAGCGGGATTCTCTTCTTCCTCGGCAAGTGCCTCGTTCATCGGCGATCGATCAAGCGGCGGTGGTGGCTCTGTCGGTGTGAGGCCGAGTACATAGCGGCTTCCACCGCCGACTCGAGCACTCGGCTCGCTCGATCGCTTGGTGATCTCCTCGGCAGGACACCGAGCGGTGGAGCTCAAGGTAGACAACAAGTCCGCTCTAGCCACGGCAAAGAACCCGTTTTTCATGAGCGAGCAAGCACATCCGGTGAAGTACCATTTCATCCGAGGTCGCTGGATGAAGGAAGCATCAAGGCAAGCTACATCAACACCACGGATCAGCTTGCGGATATGCTCACCAAGCCTCTTGGAAGGATCAAGTTCCTTGAGCTCTGCTCCAAGATCGAGGATGGTTCAACCCTCCCACAAGACGCACGCACAAGACTTAGGGGAGAATGATGAATAAGTCCCTGATTGTGGTCTTTGTGGAAATTTGTGGTAGTTTTGTTTTTGATCGCTTTAGGAATGACATCTGCTTTTGCTTTAGGACAGCATCCGCTTTTGCTTTAGGACAGACATATTGACCGCTTTAGGACAGACATCTAGGATAGCATCTTAGCATATGCTTGGTGGTTCTCACCTATAAATTTGTATCCCCAACCCTCAAAGTTGGCATGGCATTGTGTGAGCAATAAACAAGAAAACTTGCCCCATCTCCTAGTGTCATCCTCTCCATGAGAGTAAGGATCTTGCTATCACCAAGAGCAAGAGTCCAATGACTAACACGCCTGATCGCCACTCCAAGCGCATCGTGGAGTGGCGGCCTCACCGATCGCAACCCACCCCACACTCCTATGGAGGAGAGGTGAAGCCGAGTCGTGAGAGTACGGCGAGGAGGTGGGCGCGACGCGATCTGGGCGCATTGTGGGCGGCCTTCGCTACCTTGTCCACACGCCGGCCGGACTTGGCGTTCGCCGCCACGCTCGTCACCGGTTCATGCGGCGGCGACGACGAGCACCAAAGAGGCCGTGAAAAGGATCCTCCGCTACGTCGCGAGCACCTCCGACCACGGCTTGCACTACCCAAGGTGCCGCGCGGCGCACCTCATCGAATCGGCGACGGCGACCACGCTGCGACATCGACACGAGCAAGAGCACCACGGACGTTGTACTTCCTCGGCAAATGTCCGATCGGTGGCGATCGGTCAGCGGCAGTGGTGGCTTTGTCTAGCTGCGAGGCGAGTACATTGCAGCCACTACCACTTCTACTCAGCTCGTGGTGGCTCGCCGCTGGCGATCTCCTTGGCGAGAGACGCGAGGCGATGGAGCTCGTGGTGGGCAGCAAGTCCGCCTTGGCCTTGGCGAAGAACCCCGTCTTCCATGAGCGCAGCAAGCACATCCGGTGAAGTATCACTTCATCGAGTCGCTGGATGAAGGGAGTGTCCGCCAACTACATCAACACCCAAGACCATTTCGCCGACTTCGACCAAGTCTCTTGGGCGGATCAAGTTCGAAGCTTCGCGCCAGATCGGGATGGCTCAGATTCTCACAAGGAGACACACAAGACTTAGGGGAGAGTGATGGATAAGTCTCGTGTTGGTGGTGCTTGTGGGGCTGCAAAGACATGGTGTTTTTGCTGCCCTTCAAGGACAACATCCTTGACTGGCTGTTAGCATCTCTTTAGGACAGTGTCATGAACCGGGGTAAACACCACCAAGGAGATAGCCGGATGGCGTCGGCGTAGAACGAGAGGGAGAGAGAGACTAGACAAGGAAGACTTGATAATTCTCTGATTGATTACAATAGCATGCGGTAGCCTCCTTATATAGATGGCTCCCCCTAACAGATGGAATCTAATCCCAATCATATCTCTAACAGATATAGTAACTAATATCATATCTCTAACTATATCTCTAATACAAGGAAACCAATATCTAACTCAAATAGAAACCAATCTCTAATTCCTAATAATAACCCAACTAGGCCTTGGGCCCAATGCCCACACCCCCTACACTACACTCCTCTCGGACATGCAGCTCGTCCTCGAGCTGCTAGACGGCGGTCAATGGAAGACCTTCGACGCCGAAGAAGACGAACGGTGGCGGGGTGCTGCAGCGAATGGAGACGACCGGCCAGATCCAAGCGGAACGAGGCTAGTCGAAGTGTAACGTCTTTGGTATATAATGCCTGCAAAATAAGTTTTTCGATTTTTTTTATGATTTTTATATTTTTTTGATTTTTTGATTTTTTTTACTTATTCCGGTCGGCCAGTCCGTTACAAAACCACACACGGAACGGCCGAGAGCACAACGATCGAGCCCAAACGTCTTGGCTCGGGGCGACACAAGGGCGCCAAGCGCGCGGCGGCGGCGGTTAAAGGAATGGCGGCCGCGGAGCGGCCGTCTGGAGGAGCGGCTTCAGCGGAGGCGGACCGTGGTCGCGACGCGGCGAGGTGGTCGGCGAGGCGCGGCGCGCAGACGGGCCGGCGGCGGCGGCGGCGGAGCGGGCGGCGGCGCGGCGGCACGGTAGAGACAGCCAGCGGCGGCGGCGCGCGGAGGATCGGCGGCAGCAGCGGCGGCCGAGGAGCGGTGGCAGCGAGCGGCGGCAGACGGAGCGCGAGGTGGCGGCGGCGGCGCGAAGCACGGTGGCGGCGGCGGCGCCCGCGATCTTGGTGGTGGCGGCGCGAGCGCAATGGCGGCGGATTCGCAATCGCGATCTGCCGATGGCGGCGGCTGCGGAGCGGCGGATCGAGACGTCTCGGCGGCGGCTGCAGCGGCGTGAGGCGACAACGGCGTGGCAACCGAGGCAGCGGACGCAGAGGCGAGCGGCGGCGGCGGCGGCGGATCTGGCCGGCCCGATCCGATCTCGCCGGCCGGGACGGCGGCGGCGGTTGGTCGGCGGCGTGGACGGCACATGGAGCGGCAAGGGTGAACGCAGCGCGGCGGTGGAGACCAGTCCGGACGCCGGACTGGAGCGATGGCCGTCGAGCGGCGCAGTGAGGATCTCCGGATGTGGTTCCGGTGGAGACGGCCGGCGGCGGTGGCGTGCGGGAGGATCTGCGGCGATGGGCGAGACGCAGTGGAGACGGTGCGGACGGCGGAGGAAGCTCTGCGGAGACGCTGTGACCGAGGGTGGGAAGATTTGCGGCGATGGGCGGGAAGACGCCGGAGAAGATCTTTGCAGCGATGTGGTCGGCGGCATCGGCGGTGGTCGTGGATCTTGATTTTGTTGTTGGAAATCTGGTGTTGGATGATGTGTCTTGCTCGTTGTTTCTTGTTGCGCCTTCCTCTGATTCTTGCACTTCTCCAAGAATTCATTCAACGTCTTGCTCATCTGATCGCAGATCGCGATTGCTTTGCTGTAGCCGTCAGCCATGGTAGTAGAAGTCGTGGGAAGGGATCGACTGCTCTGATACCAAGTTGTCATGAACCGGGGTAAACACCACCAAGGAGATAGCCAGATGGCGTCGGCGTAGAACGAGAGGGGGAGAGACTAGATGTTTAGGCGAGGAAGACTTGATAATTCTCTGATTGATTACAATAGCATGCGGTAGCCTCCTTATATAGATGGCTCCCCCTAACAGATGGAATCTAATCCCAATCATATCTCTAACAGATATAGTAACTAATATCATATCTCTAACTATATCTCTAATACAAGGAAACCAATCTCTAACTCAAATAGAAACCAATCTCTAATTCCTAATAATAACCCAACTAGGCCTTGGGCCCAAGGCCCACACCCCTGACAGACAGCATCTTAGGACAAGCATCTTAGGACAGCATCTTAGGACAAGCATCTTGACTAGCATCTAGGACAGCATCTTAGCATATGCTTGGCTGGTTAACAGCATATAAATTTGTATCCCCAACCCCTCAGGTTGGCATGGCATTGTGTGAGAAATAAACCTAGAAAATTGCCCCATCTCCAAGTGTCATCCTCTCGATGAGAGTAAGGATCTTGCTATCATCAAGAGCAAGAATCCAGCGACTAACAGATTCTGTATTTTTCATAATTCATGCTGTTTTTATACTACTTTTCAGCATTGGAGGGATTTAAGTAAACCCAATGGGGAAGATTATGCATATTCCAACTGTTTACATGCTGTCAATGATTGTCTTAGGAACAGGAGCGAGTGGGCTCATCTTGTTGACCAGGCTCCAAAGGTCAGATCGTGACATTCATCTTTTCTTTTCATTGTATCCATATTTGTACTTCCCACAAACTGATTTGATCCTTCTTACAGACCGCTGATTTCAATTTTGTGTTCTAGCATGTAAGCTTGAGTCATTTGGCATATTTGTTGCTACTTGCTAGTTGCTGAAAACAGTTACATCTTGAAATCTCACATGTAATATGAACCAAATTTGTTGATTTTCTCACAACATGATTATTAAGCGCCACAAAAGGCCTACCATATATGCTGAATGAAATTATCGTCTAAGCTTCCATGCCTTTTTCCTCAGAAGCTTGCCTTACGGTCCATTAAGTGATTGTGCTTCAGGCCTGAGGAAAGTATAAAGGTTTCTACGGATGTCCTGGCATCTCAGTGAAACTCATCCAAATTGTCTTCTTTAAAAGTTGTTTGCTGTAAAATACAAAAATAATCTTTCCGTTTTTTAGGAATCTAGCTGTTTGCTGCAGGAAAAAAGTCTTTGGTTGCAAACTGTACCATGCATAAGTAGGTCTCCCTGCAGTAATAATGTAGATACTAACAGTTTTGTATGGTTTGATAGTAGAATATTTCTTTCAACTAATTTTATTTCATATGCTTTGTGTGGTTTGATTGTTGAAGAATCATTTTCAACTTGTTTTGTTTCAGATGAATCCAAATAAGCGCCGAAAGGTGGAAAGTGACTTCTTGTTGGCTGATGTACTGGAAATAGAGAAGATGAGAAACGGGGCTGAAAGGGATCCAGAAGATGGGAGTGCTGAGTCACACCAAGAAGATTTGCTAAGGGGCAAACGAATGACTCGGAAACGTAGGCGACTTGAACTGAAAGGGAGGAGAGTCAAGGATACGAGGAAGAGATCTAGCATTTATGTATCCTTAGAGGATGCTGCTGCCACTTTGTCTGATTCCAGTAGTGACAGAAACGATACCCCCATGGATGATGAGAGCCAAGAAGATAATTCTGTTGCTCCTGAAGCTAGTGGTTACATGGAACCTAAGAGTGCAGATTCAAGTTCATAGGATGTTGGTTGATGCAGTGCCGCTGGTAAATACATTTGACTCAAACCAAATCAGGTGTTTTCTTTCTGGCCATTGAATGTGATGGATCGTTGGTTTCGGCTCAGGTCTTTCTCTTATATAAATCCACAACTCTTGAGATAGAAAGAAAATGGGTACTGCGGCGTGCGACACCTTTTCTTGAACTGGAATGAAGTTAGGAGCAGGAGATGAATCGTCAGATTTCATGCCCAGCAAATTGGTTCTCAAGTGTAATGATAATGTAACCTAGGAATCCTTTCTTCCTAACAGTGTCGATGCAGGTCGTTTTGCATAAGTAGTGTATCAAGTAAGCAGTTTGTAGTGCCAGATGAGCACGCTCAAAAAAGAAAGTAAGCATTTTGTACATAAAGTCTTAAGTGATCATTTTGACGCTGATTGGTTAGTGATCTGAGCGAAGTGCCTACAAAATTGTGTGCCTGAGACGAACCAGAAATTTTGATGATATTTGCCTGTTCAGGTTAAAAAAAAAGTCTAGAGTTTTTGCTATTCACAATATACTTGAGGCCAATGGTTGACTGCGGACAATGAAATCGTGTCAAGAATGCATCAACACCGATGTACTTTGTCAGCTTATGTTTGATTAAATCATTAGCAATCTGAATAGTACTTGTATTATCACAAAACAGAGGTATAGGATTGTTACAATGGACACTAACGTCTGGATGCAATGCATCAACACCGATGTACTTTGTCAGCTTATGTTTGATTAGATCATTAGCAATCTGAATAGTACTTGTATTATCACAAAAGAGAGGTATAGGATTGTTACAATGGACACTAAGATCAATCAAGAGCGATCAAAGCCAAATGATCTTTGAGGTGGTAACTGTAAGAGCTTGAAGCTCAGCCTCTGCACTAGAGCGTGGTACAGCAGTCTGTTTCTTATACTTCCAGGCAATGAGTGAAGTACCAAGAGAGATACAGTAACCAGTGATAGATTGGTGATCAGCAGGATCACTCGCCCAAGTGGAGTCAGAGTAAGTGTGGAGCTGAAGTTGACTTGAACTCACATAAAACAGACGTCTGGATGCAGACCCTCTCAAGTATCTCAGCACACGAAGTACATAACCATAGTGAACAGAGGTAGGAGCACTAACAAACTGGTTGAGTACATGAACAGCGTGAGTAATGTCTGACCTAGTGACAATAAGATAAACAAGGCTCCCAACGAGCTGACGATAGCGAGAAGGATTGGTCAGTGGTACACCGTCTGTAGGTCGAAGCTGTAGATGAAGCTCCATGGGTGTGACAGTAGTGCATGTATCAACCATGGTAGAGCGAGCAAGCAGATCCTAAACGTAGTGATGCTAAGAAAGATAGTTGCCATTACTATCATAATGAACCTCAATCCCCAGAAAATAGGTCAATGGTCCTAAGTCAGACATCATAAACTGTTCACTCAATTTCCTCTTCACAAAAGCCACATCCATGTCATCCCCTATGATCAGCATGTTATCGACATATAGCAGAAGTAAAGTACGAGCCCGCTGAAAAGTGTGAACAAACAAGTAGAGTCATGATCACTTGGAGTGAAACCAGCAGCTTGAATCATGGAATTGAAACGCTCAAACCAAGCACGATGAGCCTGCTCGAGACCATATAGAGCACGTCTAAGACGACAAACATAGCCTATAGGAGCCTCAATACTTGGGGTGACTGCATATAGATTTAATGCAAATCGCCATGAAGAAAAGCATTCTTCACATCCATCTAAGATATAGTCCATCTGCGTACTGCTGCAACTACAATGAGAGTATGGACTATGGATATATGAGCAACGTGAGAAAAAGTCTCATCATAATCTCGACCATAAAGCTACTGAAAACATCTTGCAATAAGACGAGCCTTGTATCGCTCTACAAAACCATTAGACTTGTTCTTCACTTTGTATACCTACTTGCAAGTGATAGGAATAGCTCCAGATGGTAGCGGAACAATATCCCAAGCACCTGTACACTTTAATGTTGTGAGCTCTTCTGCCATAGCCAACTGCCACTCAGTTATGCTGGCAGCCTCCTGATAGGTACTCGGCTCAGCTACTGCACTTACATAAGAAAAACCACATCTCTTTGTTGCCTCAATAGAAGAACGATCACGTAGAGCATACCCATAATGTAGTAGAACGATCGTTAGAGTCAGTGGTACTGCCCAGAGAGTCAAGTGGAGAAGAGAAAGACTGAGGATCAGAAAGAACTCTCTATCGACGACTATACTGAAAGGAAAAAATGGAAGTGTCAAAAACTGGTGAAGCTGGTGGAGGAGACACATTAGAAGGTAAAACTGGTAGAGAAGGTGGTGGAGCTGGTGGAAGGAGATACACTAGTAGGTTCAACTGGTGGAGGAGATACACTAGAAGGTTAAATTGGTGGAAAAGGTGTATCTGGAGAAGACAAGTTTGATGAAGGAATGGGAGGTAGACACAAAAAAGAGGTGGAATCTATGGAAGAAGAAGTGGGGTGTGTAGAAGTGTGATAAAAGAAGGGTAGATCCTTATCAAAAGTCATATCACGAGAGATATGAATGCGACGTGCTAAGGGATTATAGCAACGATAGCTCTTATGCTCAGGACTATAATCTAGGAAGACACACTCAACCGACTGAGCACTTAGCTTTGTGTGCTCATGAGGTGCTAGAAGGACGTAGCAGACACAACCAAAGACATGAAGATAAGTATAGCGAGAAGGTGCTTTATACAGGACCTCATCAGGAGACTTGCACTAAAACTTGAAAGAGGGCTAACGGTTGATGAGATAAACTGCCGTAGAGATTGCTTCTCCCCAAAAAGTGAGAGGGGACAAAGGAGGAGATGAGAAGAGTACGGGTAGTCAATGATGTGGTGGTGCTTACGCTCAGCAACACCATGCTGAGCATGAGTACTAGGACAAAGAGTTGAGGAAGAGTACCTTTAGAAGAAAGGAACTAATGAAAGGTTGATGAAAAATGCTCCCCCCCCAGTTCAGAACGAAAATACGAATGGAAGAAGAAAATTGTGTGTGAACCATCTTAACAAAAGTCTAATAAATGTAAATCAACTGAGAGTGATGTTTCATAAAATAGATCTAAGTATATCGAGAGTGATCATCAACAAATATGACATAATAAATATGACCATCTTTCGAAGCAAAAGGAGATGGACCCCATACATCTGAATGCACTAAATCAAAAGGACAATATGACAGTGAGATACTACTAAGATATGAAAGTTGTAGTTGTTTCCCTAGCTTACAACCAGTACAATGAAAATTAGACTCAATAGTGACATGACCTAAGAAACCCTGGTGAACTAGAGCGGCGAGTCGAGCTCCACAAAGATGACCTAGTCTGTGATACCATTTGTTGAAGGAAGAATCCATAGGAGACAGAGATGATGACACAACAGAAGACACTAAGGCCTTTGAAGTACTTGTGGAAGGAGGATGTAAGGTGTCCAAGACATAGAGACTAGAAGAGCCTCCACGGTGATGGCCAGAACCAATCACTCTTCTGCTCTGACGATCCTAAATGAAACAAGAAGAATAATCAAATCTAATGAAATAGTTCATATCAATAAGTTGACCAACAGAAAGAAGATTCATAGATAGTTGAGGAACAAAAGACATATTAGGAATAGAGAAGCGAGTTGTCGAGAGAATGCCTTAATGGGTGATAGAGCAAGGTGTACCATCAGCAGTATGAACATATGCATCAGAGCGCTGTCTAATGTAACATGAAAGGAGGCACCTAAGTCCAGAACTCAAGGATGAGCAACGCTAGAGCAGAAGGTGCAATTGAGGTCATAGCAGATATTGATCCAGAAGGTGCAACTAAGGTCATAGTAGACATTGATCCAGAAGTCACAGTAGATGTGGATGTGTTAGCAATGACTGCTCTAGTAAGTGCTCTAGGAGGCCCAGTAGGTGCTCCACGATGACGATCAGATGGATGTCTGGCATGATAGTCAACAAACTGATCTAGATGTAACTTGAAGCACTTGTCAACATGATGACCGGTCCTCTTGTAATGAGAACATACCAGCACTCCTGTGGGTGTAGCTCTGGTAGATCCAGGCCGTTGTGAGAGACCCAATACAACATGTGGTGAGGATCCTTTGATAAGCATAAGCAAATGAAGATGAGCCTCATTTGCAGTCAAACTAGAGAGCACCTTAGTCAAAGTTGCTAGAGTGGTGTAGTTGAGCAATTGAGTATGAATAAGCTCAAACTCTAATTGGAACCCCATCACAAATTGATACATGAGCGCCTATTGAGCATACTCATCTTTAGCAACACAAGACTGACAAGCAGTGTCAGCCTTCGGTGTCATAGACTTTAGAGAACCAGTGATATGAGTGGAAGCACTGTAATAGTCCTCCACTGTTTGATCCTGCAGTCTTGAATACTATAAAGGTTCTTGAGCAATGTGAAACAAAGAGCACCACTAGACTAAACATATCTCTTCTCAAAGTATGTCCACATCTGCTGGCTGAAGTATAACACTCGAGACTCGTCCTCAAATAAACATCAACACTTAGAACAATGCCAATCATGACACGAACATCCTCTTTCTGCCAAGCCTTTATCGCCTCAACATCAACTTTGTTTGAATCAAGAGGATCGTCAGTCAAATGCGAGGCCAAGCCATAACCCCTAAGAGTAGTCTTGACTGAGACAACCCATACTTGGTAGTTCAATCCATTGAGCTTGATATCTGTGAACACGAGAGATGAACTACCCCCAAACATTGAGTTAGCTTTTGCCATCTTGATTGACCACAACCACAGTCACACAGTAGCAGCAACTTAATTGGTTGACAGTCACAGGAGATCTCAAGCAAAGCAAGCAAGCAAGCAAACACGAGCTACTTAATTGATTAACAGATACCACAATAGCAAACTCAGAAATCTTAATTGTAGAGCAAGCAACAAATACGGGCAGAGCAAGTAGTAAGCAGAGGAGATGATACCACTGGGTAGAGGAGACACACGAGCGACGACGAATTCGGAAGAGGAGTGGCGTCGACTCCGACTGCGGCAAACACACGAGCGACAGTGAATCCAGAAGAGGCGACGCAGATCTGGGCAAATCTGGAAGAGGCGGCATGGATCTTAGAGAAGCGGCGCGAATCTGGAAGAGACGTTGCTCAGGTGGTGACAAAGATCCAGAGAGGCCGGAGAGATTCACCCACGAGTGCGCGAAGATATGGAGGAGAGGCGTCATCTCAGGTGGTGGCATCGGCGAGGAGCCTGCCACCCAGCCGACGGCGGAGGCCTTCTGGAGAGACGAGATTAGATTTTTTTTTAATGAAAAGTGGATTAGGGTTTGAGATTGCTCTGATACCATATTAGAAAAATAAGGCTAGAGTTTTTGCTATTCACAACTGTGCAGCTTATTCATTTATACACACACACACATTGTTACATGAGCCTCATAGGCTACATGGGCCTGAGAGGAAGAGATAGAAAATATACAACACTCTTAATACAGGTAACATGAAGTTTGTGTTGTTTGGCCTGAGAATTTTGGTGGCAAATTGTTGTGTAAACTTTGTTAATGAGGTACCATCTTCTATATTCTACTTTCATCTTTATATGATCACATGTGGATTGTAGTTTTGGGTTTAAGGTAGTGTCATATGTTCTTATGAGTATGGTTGCAACATGGTTTATGTATGTCTTGCTTTGATAATGGATAATAGTATTGGCCTTTCCGCCTCGCCTAAGTTTTTAATTCTGTGTCCGCCATTGATCCGTGTGCTCTTTAGTCTTATAGAGTGCACACTTTTATTTTCTTCATGGAATAATAGAATTTGAAAATGCAGCTGAATATGAAAGTTACCATCTCCATTTTTAACAAATTACCACCCAAAAATTCTAGAAGTTATCGTATGTAGTTTTAACAATTTACGACACTAACTTCGAAAGTAATACCAATTTACTGAGTTTGTTATCAGTTGTATTGAAAGATGTTGTCTACAGCTTTAAGGGGGAAGAAGTATCAGCAGCAGCAGGTCTCGACACGCTAGAAAGAGAAACTATCAATGCGGAGTCGATAGATGGGGTGAGGAGGGGA
The DNA here is from genome assembly GCA_036346575.1 of Dendrocalamus sinicus. Classification (NCBI taxonomy): domain Eukaryota; kingdom Viridiplantae; phylum Streptophyta; class Magnoliopsida; order Poales; family Poaceae; genus Dendrocalamus; species Dendrocalamus sinicus. The sequence goes on from CM070652.1 coordinate 21,657,841, forward strand.
GGAAGGGGAAGTGAACACCAATGAGAGGTGTTTCGGAACCAATGGACACACTCGAGACGAGAGAAAAAATGGATTTGACGATGAACGACGCGTTGCCTGTAAATCGAACTGCTAGGGAGGCGTCTGCAGCTAAGCTTTCACGTTGATATGCACGGAGAAGCGAAATCAATCAAATAATTTAAGGCTTACATGTAAGTATGTAACCAATGACACAACGTGGTGATCCATTTGAAATACGGAATTTTTTTTCACAAGTTTTACAGGAATGGAAACTGTCTCCTATACAATCCACGCTCTGGGAATCGAGCGCAGCATCTTTAAAAAAAAGGGAAAATCTGTTCAGTAGCACTGAAAATACACCGTTTCTGGAAAATACCACTAAAAGAATCGGGCTCCAGAAATTACCACCAAAAAGTTCAATTTTCTTCGGGATCTAGCATTCTGGACAAAAATGCCCCTCTCCCTCCCCCTCCCTCACCTTCTCTCCTCTGCGCGCCCATCCGCCTCCCGCCCGCCGCCGCCGCGCGGCCTCCGCCTCCTCCTCCTCTCACGCTGTCGCCTACCTCGCCTCCTCCTCGCCCCGCCTCCCGCTCCTCTCCCCGCGGCGCTCGCGCCGCCCGCCTCTCTCCCCGCCTCTTGCGCCGGCCGGCCCGGCCTCCTCCTCCTCTCGCGCGCGCGCGCGCGCGATAGTGGCGGTGTGCGGCTGCCGGCTGGCGAGCGGAGGCAGCCGGTGTCTTGATGGCGTGGCGACTCAAAGCGGCGGCGTGAGAGGAGGAGGCGAGGCCGGCAGCAAGAGCGTGAGAGGAGGAAAGCGAGCAGCCTGGGCGCATGGAGAGGAGCGAGGAGGAGGCTCGCCGCCGGGCTGCCGTTCGGGCGCCGTGGGGAGGCGGCGGCGAGGAGGAGGCGGAGGTAGGCGACGGCATGAGGAGGGAGGAGGCGGCGAGGAGGAGGCGGGGGCGGGGAGGCGGACGGGGCGGCGCGGGAGGAGAGAAGGTGAGGGAGGGGGAGGGGAGGGAGAGGGGTATTTTTGTCCAGAATGCTAGATCCCGAAGAAAATTGAATTTGATGGTAATTTCTGGAGCCCGATTCTTTTAGTGGTATTTTCTGAAAACGGTGTATTTTCAGTGCTACTGAACAGATTTTCCAAAAAAAAAAAAAACCAGCCTCGCCCGCCGAAGCAGCATAGCAAAGCGAAGCCGCCTCCAAATCACCAATTTACGGTCCGCCTCCGGCCTCTTCTCTCACGTCACCGGCCCCCCCCCCTTCCGTCCCAAAAATCCCCAACATCACCGATTCCCCCCCTCCTCCCCACCCAGATCTCCTCCGATCGCCCACCCCTCGATGCCCACTCCGCCGCCTCACAACGCTTCCTAGCCGCGCCGCCGCCGCCGCCGCTGCGAGGTGGCCGCTGCCTCCCTTCCCTCCCTTTGTATGGAAACGCGCAGCCGCAAGCGGGCGGAGGCCTCGTCTTCTTCCACCACCTCCTCGTTCCGCTCCTCCAAGCGCTCCCGCCCCAACCCTAACCCCACCGCCGCCTCGGTCGCCCCCTCCAGCCCCGCGCCGGCTGCTCCACGCACCCGGCGCTCCGCAGCCTCCAACCCTCTACCCCTGCCTGCCCGGCAGCCTCCGATGGACTCCTCGGCCGACAACAACCCCAACCCCCGGCCTCGACGGCGCGGTCGCTCCTCCAACGCGGACAAGGGCAAGGAGCAGCAGCAAGAACCCTCCGAGAGCTCCCGCACGCGCGAGGCCGAGCGACTACTGGGCCTAGGTTTCGACGGCATCGAGGATGACGATGACGCGGGGCTTGGCTCTGGGGCATTTCCCCACAGCCTTACCTCGGCGAGCAGCGCACTGCAGGGGCTGCTTAGGAAGCTCGGCGCCGGACTGGACGACATCATGCCATCGTCGGCACTGTCAGCGGCTGCAGCCGCCGCGGCCGCGTCATCGTCGTCACTGTCTGGGCAGCAGGGCGGGCGGCTGAAGAAGATACTTGCGGGGCTGCGTGCGGACGGGGAGGAGGGGCGACAGATGGAGGCGCTGACTCAGCTCTGCGAGATGCTGTCCATAGGCACCGAAGAGTCACTTGGGGCATTCTCCGTGGACTCGTTTGTGCCTGTCCTGGTCGGGCTGCTCAACCATGAGAGCAACCCTGATATCATGCTGCTGGCCGCACGGGCCCTGACCCACCTCTGTGACGTGCTGCCGTCGTCCTGCTCTGCTGTTGTGCATTATGGTGCTGTGCCATGCTTTTGTGCCAGGCTTCTCACCATTGAATATATGGACCTGGCGGAGCAGGTGGGCACTGCTTTGTTGCATTTCTTATCTGCTTTTTAGTACATGCTGCTTCTTTATCGTGTTGCTCGATCCAGTTCTTTGTTTAGTGAACCATTCTTGTGGCATCATTATTTTGATACCTACCTACAGTGCATGTGCATCCTTAGCTGTTACAGGCCATTTATAATAACTTGGACTTGCTGATGAGTAGTTGTATTGCTGTGGGCTTTTCCCATTTGGGTACTACCGTACTAGAATGCACAGATGAGGAGGTTAGGAACATAGAGATGCAACGGAGCATGGGGTGATGTGCTGTTTCTATACAACCCTGACTCGAGTACACCCTGCAACGAAGTATGGGGTTAAGTGGTAGTGGTGGGTTTAGTCCCACATTGGAGGTTTAAAGTGTAGCGTAGTAGTACATCATGCTTGAGGGTCCAAATGTAGCAGCCCTAGGTTAACCCCATTTGGGCGAAGCAAGGATGAAAGCCCATACGACTTGTTATGCGTGTGTAGTCCTGTCCCGCTGGAAGAATTCATTCATAAACAAGCCTATTAATTGTTTGCTTGGTGAATACCAAATACTTCTTGTTCAGTAGTTTACCATTTAATATCGACTATCGTTATGTTGAGCCAATTTTTCTGTTTGTGCATGATGAAGTTAGCTAGCTATTCTGCTATATGATACTTAAGATAAAGAACAGGACATGTTGTTTATCTGAAATATGTCTAGGTCATGGTCTCATTTCGCAGTTGTACATGCTATTGTAATCCATCTAAAAAGTGTGTTCAAACTTACCTGTACCCGGATTTTTGGCCCTTTTTTTTCCTTTCTATCTTATGGATATGATATGATATGACCATACTGTAGTTTTGTTGGGTCTAATTGAAAACGATTTTATTTAAATGTTTCTTTGCTGTTGAATCTATTTGGAGGATGTGCAATAGGACATTGAGAAGTATCACCTACAGACACTTGAATTACTTGGTTTACTTTTGATGTTGTAGTGCTTCTTTGGTGCTTTAGATTAATCATTTTCCTGATTTTATTATCGCTGTTTGAAATACTACACAAATAATCTACCGTTGTTTGAAGTACTACACAAATAGATGCATACATATGCTGCCTTGTATATTTGCATGAATGGTCTTGATGTGGCACTAACATTTACAGTATGCCTTTTCTGGGTTCTTTAGTCCTTGCAAGCTCTTAAGAAGATATCACAGGAGCATCCAACTGCCTGCTTGCGGGCTGGTGCGCTTATGGCAGTGCTATCATATCTTGATTTCTTCTCCACGGGTGTTCAAGTAATTACTCAATACTTTTTAGTTCTACCAGTATTTGGGCATATCAAAATTTATCTTTATTCACCTAGGTATACTTGAACACTTTAATTTCTTGCAGCCCTTAGAAGTTAGGACATAACAATTTGTGTTATCACTTATCTTTTTGTTGTGCATTGTTTATTTGTACTAACAAAATGGACTATATTATTATGTTCACTTACTGTTGTTTTTTTTGGTGGACTGTTTGCAGAGAGTTGCATTATCTACAGCTGCTAATATGTGTAGGAAGCTTCCTTCTGATGCATCAGATTTTGTAATGGAAGCGGTTCCACTGCTGACGAATCTCCTGAACTACCATGATGCAAAAGTATTGTTGATATTTGAAATTCTGATTCTATCATGGCACCATCTATCCTTAAGATGTTCATATTCTGTTTCTGTCTATTCCAGGTGCTGGAACATGCTTCTGTTTGCCTGACTCGTATAGCGGAAGCTTTTGCTTCATCTCCAGAGAAATTGGATGAGTTGTGCAATCATGGATTGGTTACACAAGCTGCTGGCTTAATATCTGTTAGCAACTCCGCAGGACAAGCATCATTGAGCACATCAACATATACAGTATGATTTGATTTTACTTTTTAGTACTATTATTTATTCTGAACTTGCTAACTTTACCTCGTACTTTCTTGTAGGGCGTAATTCGTCTTCTCTCAACATGCTCAAGCGGATCACTGTTGGCAGCTAAAACACTTCTTCTTCTTGGAATTAGCGGCACACTTAAAGATATTCTTTCAGGTTATGGTTTTGTCGTTGGTACAACTGTATCCCCCGCTTTAACAAGGCCAGCTGATCAGGTGATTATTGTTCTATGAAAACTTTTTATAGCTAGTTTATGGCTACTAACTATTTATTTGAATTATTTGTGCTGATTGACAACTTTATTCCTTTCTTATCTTAACTAGCTAAGCCGATGAAGCTTTTTGAGTGATACTTTTTTTTTTGTATTTTAGATTTCACTCAACCATGTGTACAGTTCCAGTTAGTAAACTGAAATTACTATTCTATCACACAATGGAACATCAATGACGTAAAAGTTCAGTGAAACTTCCAAAATTTAGAAGAAAGTTGTGTGCTGGATATGCCTGGCCCTAGCTATTACAGATGACACCTGATTCAGTAAAACGTTAAGATGGCATTACATGCGACTGACTCTGATGCCAACACATATAGTGGATGCAGGACAGTTAACAAAATAGCTAATAATTTGCCTAAAATTTCCCACGTTCTCACTGTTTGTGAACTACTGCTAATGACAGCTAACACTGTGGCAGATCTTTAGAGTTATGGGCCTATCTTATGGCCCATAGACCTTCTCTAGTTTTTTACCCTAAACTATGTTACACTGAGTGGCACGTGCCTTGGGGCCTTGCTGGAGCTATTCACTTTCTGTGCTGCACTTTGTGCTGCTTGAGGTGATTTTGCCTCACCACTTCTCCCCTGAGGTCCTAGGTGCATGCCTTGTACGCCTTTGATTGCATGGGTACGCCTATTTGGGAAGGCAGAGTAGTTGTTCATGTTGGCCTCGCCAAAGACCCGAATGCTCTTAAGGCCCTATTTTGTTTGGGCTTAGGTTTTTTTAGCTTAAAGCTGTCTTTTTGGTTTAAGCAGCTTATAAGTAGTTTGCTTTTAAGACAAGCCAACTTGTTTGGTAATCCAGCTTTTCCTTAGGTTGGCTTATTGGCTTCAATGATGAATGTCTGAAATACCCTTTTATGATTGAGCTAAGAAGAGTTTTTACATCTATTTCAAACACACAACAATTACATGATTAACACGATTTTTCTTGCCACTTTTTCGTACCTTCGTTATCCTATAAGACCAATTTGCATACTACAAGAACATCACCGTGATTCTCATGTGCACCACAGCCACAACTGAAAAAGATGAGACAACTAGAATTCTATTGTGGCCACGGTTCTACACTAGAACAACCAGTCACAAATTCTTGCCACCAAATTCACAGATCACAGTCCATTCCTGCCGCCAAATTATTGAATCAGATGCTAATTGAACACAATTATTTTGTCAAGAAAACCCTCATCTAAATAACAAGAGATGCTTCTAAATATATCATAGAGATCTCAAATCTGAATCAATTAACAACCCATTAGCATCATCCATTCGGAGATCTGAAATCTGAACCAGAACATAAGGAGAATTTCTAGAGAGATCTCACTTCTTTGGTGCAAGCTCTGCAGCTGACAAAAGTAACACATAAAGATGAGAGTTACAGAAGAAATAAAAGTCCTTTGAAATTGCTCTATCAGCTTGGTATGGCTGGCGCCACTGTGGCAGATTTGGCTGCCTCCGGCCTCCCCGCTGCTGGATCCGGCGCTGCCGCCGCCAAGCCCCAGGGAGCCGCCTTGGATTCGAGCTCCCTCGCTGTCTTCGCGTCATCTTCCAACCACCTTTGCTCGGATCCGATGATTCCGCGCCCGATCTGGCTTCCTCCGCGTCGTCGCGCCGTGATGGGCCGCCTGCTCCTCCGGCCGTTGTCGCCTGCTGCTGTGCGCCCACGCCAACGCTCGCCCGAGCCTGCTCGTGCCCCACGCCGTCGTCGCTGCTCTTGACGACGCTGTCGCTCACTCCGACGGATCTTGGGCTGCCGGATCCTGCCACTCCCCTGTTCGGGTTGCCGAATCCCACCGTCCCCTTTCTCGGGCCAGCCCTTCTCCGTCTGGATCGCCTTCAGGTCGGACGACGCGATGGCCATCCCCGCCATTGACGGCCTCCTCCACCTTCCTCAGCCATCGCCGCCTTCCCCCTTCTCACTCTCTCATGCTCTTTGTTACTCTCTCTTGGTCTCAGCTTGCTATCGCTCTAGATCCACCGCCCCCGGTGGTTTCCTCGCCGGCATCCCTACCTCAAGCTTCCCCTCCTCTTTTTCTTCCACCTCGAAGCCACCACCCTTCTCTATCATGCTCTCCCCCTTTCCTTCTCTAGGCACCACTAACCCTATCCATTGCTTTCGGTCGCTTGCCTCACTGCTGGCCACCTCGAAGCCACCTCACCTACTCTACTCACTCCCACTACCTCTCTACCTTTGTCCCCCTTCCCTCTACATGCGTCGCCGGTGTGATCTATCGATGTCGGGACTACCGCCGTCAACCTTTCTTCTTTGCCCCCGCCTTCACCAGCATCGGCAGGCACGGGCTTGCCAACCCTCTTTCCTGACGGTGACCTTCAATGAATTCTGCTCCAGTTTGAACATCCGACCCGCTTCTGTTCCAACTGCCGCGGGGGGTGGGGGGGTGGGGCCGTTCCACTAACTATTAGCCTACCATCTCGTTCCCACTGTGACGCCTCGGTTCACGATGATGTATGTATTCATGTTAGCAGTTGCTGCATGTATTCACATTAACGTTACCATTCTATGTGTGTGTGTGTATATATATATATATATCCCTGTACACTAGTGAATCAAACAAGTGTTTCATTTCTATAAGCCTTCAGGAGCGAGGGCCAGAGGAGGTTAGCGGTGGTGAAGGAGGCTGGCGGTGGTGAAGGAGGCCGGCGATGGCGCCTACACGAGGCCAGTGAGGGAGAGGCAGAGGGAGGAGGCCGGCGACAACGCCCACACATGTCGCACTGGAGGGGGGATGAAGAGGGGGAGGGATTTTGGAGTTGATATACAATGGCATTTGGTGGGTAATTTTAGGACTTATAGTGGCAAAGAATTATTTCCATCCCGCAAAACCCAAAAAGCCCCCATCAACTGGCTTTTGGCTTATAGCTATATGGGAGGCTTAGGCTTTTCCAAAAGCCCTGTAGAAAATCCACATCTTTATTTGGGCTTAGCCTTTTTGGCTTTTAAGTTGAAGAACAAGAGGAGAACCAAAACATATATGGTGGTGGAACGAGGAAGTGCAAAAGGTTATTGAGGAGAAGAAGATATGCTATAAGCACATGCAGTGTGATAGGAGCGATGACAATGTAGAGAAATACAAAGCAGCAAAAAAGAATACGAAAAAAGTAGTGAGTGAGGCACGTGGCAAGGCATATGAGAAAATTTATCAGAAACTAAGTACAAATGAGAGCGAGAAGGATGTCTACAAGATGGCTAAACTTCGAGAAAGGAAGACGAGAGATGTCAATTAAGTTAAATGCATCAAAGATGATACTAATAGACTTTGGTGAAAGACGAGGAGATTAAAGATAGGTTGAGAGATTACTTTGACAAGTTGTTTAAGCACGATAATGATGATAGTATGATTAAACTGGATGATGCTTTTGATGGCACCGATAGGCGATTTGTTCAAGAATCCAGGAGTCGGAAGTAAGAGAGGCCTTAAAAAGGATGAAAGTGGGTAAGGCGTTGGGGCCTGATAACATCTCTATTGAGGTGTGAAAATGCCTAGGAGAAATGGCGATTGTTTGGCTAACTAATTTGTTCAATAACATTTTTAGGTTAAACAAGATGCCAAATGAGTGGCGGAGGAGCACATTAGTACCAATTTTCAAAAATAAAGGAGACATTCAAAGTTGCACTGATTATAGAGGAATTAAGCTCATGAGCCACATAATGAAGTTTTGGAAACGAGTGATTGAGCGCCGTTTAAGAAAAGTGACTAGCGTGACGACAAACCAATTTGGTTTTATGCCTGGGAGGTCGATCACAGAGGCGATTTTCTTGCTACGATAGTTGATGGAGATGTATAGGGAGCAAAAGAAAGATCTTTACATGATGTTTATTGACTTAGAGAAAGCCTATGACAAAGTGCCAAGAAAAGTCACGTGTTGGTCGCTCAAAAAGAAAAAAGTCCCAACAAGATATATTACCCTAATTAATGACATGTACGAAAATGCTGTGACTAATGGTAGAACATGTGGTAGTGCTACTAATGACTTTCTTATTAAGATAGGACTACACCAAGGGTCAGCGTTGAGCCCATACATTTTTGCCCTAGTGATGGACGAGGTCACACGGGACATACAAGGAGATCCATTGATGTATGCTTTTCGCTGATGATGTGGTGTTGGTTGATGAGAGTAGGATAGGTGTTGATAGGAAGCTCGAGTTGTGGAGGAAAACCTTAGAACTAAAGGGGTTTAGACTTAGTAGGACTAAAACTGAGTATATGAGGTGTGATTTCAGTGGTGCTAGGGTAGATGATGATGTTAGATTGGACAGACAAGTAGTGCATAAAAAGGATATGTTTCGTTATTTGGGATCGATGTTACAATGGGGCGGTGAGATTGATGAAGACATGAGCCACAGGATAAAGAGTATGGTGGGTATAATGGCGCCAAGCATCTAGTGTCCTATGTGACCAAAAAAAGTCCCTCAAAAGTTAAAAGGTAAGTTCTATAGGACGGCAATGCTATATGGAGCATAATGTTGGGCGACTAAAAGACAACATTTATAGAAAATGAGTGTAGCGGAGATGAGGATGCTACGGTGGATCTGTGGTCACACAAGGCGGGATCGTATCCACAATGATGATATACGTGTGGGGGTAGTGCTAATTGAAGAGAAGCTTATCCATATCGCTTGAGATGGTTTGGACATCTCCAACGAAGGCCTCTTGAGGCACCGGTACGTAGTGGAATTTTAAGATGTAGGAAATGGGTGAGGAGTCAGGGAGAGACAACCAGGAGATCGTCTCGATGGTGGAAGCAGTGTGAGGAGCTGAATCACAATAGAAGAAAGGTCGAGATTCGTCAAAGACAACATCTCGTGAAATCTTAATTTGTCGAGCAGAAGGATCATAGCAGCGATAACCCTTATGCTCGAATCGTACCAAGAAACACACTCTGATCGATCGGGTGCATCGGTTTAGTGCGCTCACGAGGCGGCGACAGGACAAAGCAGGTGCAACCAAAGACACGAAGATGACTGTACTGGGGGGCTCTAGAGTAGAGACGCTCTATAGGACTGATATCCTTAAGAGCAGCGGAAGGCTGCATATTAATGAGATATGCAGCCGTAGAAACAGCCTCAGCCCAGAATTGTGGTGGAACGTGAGAAGGGTGCGAGCAATCTCAATCAGATGACGATGCTTGCGTTTAGCAACCCCATTCTGAGCATGGACACCAGGACAAGACTGATAAAGAGTTCCCTGCTCAGAAAGAAATTGTCTGAACGCACTAGAACAATACTCGCCAGCAGAATCACAACGAAAGGTACGAATAGAGGACTCAAACTGAGTACAAACCATCATGGCAAAGCTTCGATAGATCGCAAGAAACTGACTACGATTAGATATAGGGAAAGCCAAGTAAAACGAGAATAATCATCAATGAAAATAACATAGAATTTATGCCTGCCTTTGGAGATAATAGGCGCAGGTCCCCATACATCTGAATGAACTAAATTAAAAGGACGTGAAGACAAGGACTCATTAGAATGATAAGGAAGTTGTAGTTGCTTGCCTAGCTTACAACCTCGACAAAATATGGACGTGTCAACAGTAACACGTCCAAGGACACCCTGACGAACTAATGACGAAAGACGGGACCCACACAGGTGACCTAAACGGTGATGCCACTGCGCAAAAACTCCAGGGGTGGTGGTAACAGTGGCGGTGGAGGTAGACGTGGTAGGAGCAGCTGAAGATGTGGTAGGAGCAACTGAAGTGGACGGAAGATGAAGACGGTCGAGAATATAGAGGCCCTGACGATCCCTATTGCGCTGGCCAGTCCCAAGTATCGTCCCTGTCTGTCGATCCTGAACGAAACAGGTGTGAGTCAAAACCAACCCTACAACCAAGGGTCAGTGAGCTATCCCACTGAAAGAAGCTGCATGGTTAGTTGGGGAACATGGGAAAAGCTGGAATAGAGAAATCAGTGGACAAAAGAGTGCCCTGACAGCTAACAGACAAGAAAGTACCATCAGCAGTCTGTACAGAGATAGGGAGGGCAGGAGGTCCTACTGAAGTGAGAGATATGGAATCCGGTGTCATGTGGAAAGAGGCACCAGAGTCTAGAACCCAAGAGGTACCTGGGGGAGATGTTTGAGCTAGACTGGCAGAACCCGCTAAGCTGTGAGAGAGCTGCTGGAGTCGAGCCTGGTAGAGCTGTTGAATAGAGTCACATCACTGAGATCCTAATGAGCTAGTCTGTCCTGTGAAGGAAGGGCCTCCTTGCCACCCTTGGATCGTCCACCTCCACGCGCCTTATTCCGCTTTTTCCGCATCGCACAACTTTGGTAGTCATGCCCGAAGTTCTTGCAGTAGTTGCATTGAACTCCAGTTGGTGCAAAAGCAAGAGCGGAAACAGGCACCTGGGAAGGATCCGTAGTCGTAGCGGGAACCGTCGGTGTAGTCGAAGGAAGCGGCAAAACGATCGGAGCAATTTGTCTTTGCTAACCCGAGACGAAGCTCCTCAGCCCGAAATGTCGAAAGAGCCTCTGTGACAGTCGGTCGTGGCGAGCGGCTCAGCAGTTGAGCTCTGACAGGCTCAACTCTGGGCGAAGACGGCAGTCAAAATCATAAAAACGAAGGTGATCATGATCCGCCTTCTGAACTTTGTGGCACTCCTGCTGCCAGTGGAGAAGCTAGCTCATCTAGCTGTCGTCAGAGACTAGCCAGAGCTTGGAAGAAGTCATCAACGGAAGAATCTCCCTGGCGAAGCGTCTCCAATTCACGCTGAAGCGAAAAGAACTGAGCATCACTGCTCCGCTAGTATCGCTCACGCAAGTACTCCCAGATCTGTCGAGTAGACTGCAGACCAACAATATCTGGCTAAATGGAGCGTCGACGCTGACCACAAGGATGTCACGAACTCGGGCCTCATCAGCACACCAGCGCTCGAAAGCGTCAATCGCATACTGAAAAGCCTCATCAGCAGCGTTAGCAGCAACAATAGCCTCTGTTGCCTTCTTAGCAGCCTCATCTGCTCCAGGAGGTGCAGAAGTAGATTGCCTAGGAGAAAGCTGAACCGGCGGTGGCGGAGAAGGACGTGCACCGGTAACGTGTCCCCAAAGGCGGAGACCATCAAGCGTTATCTCCATGTGAGAAGACCATAACCTGTAGTTAATTCCGGAGCTTTGTTCCCGAGAATGGGATTGCAGCAGATAGAATGGAAGCCATTGGTAGGCGGCGCTGAACGGCGCGGCGGTTAGATCAACGTTTTTTTTCTTTTTTTTTCTTATTTTCTTGTAATATATAAAACCACGGGCTGAAGGGCTGAAGTGAGCACACTCACTTCAGCCGAACCTCAGCCGACTTCTCGGGCAACTCGGCGGCCGATGGAGCGGCGGTCCGGCGGCGGCGATGGGTCAGACGATCTGGCTGGGTTTGGCGGCGGCTCGGGCAATGGCAGCGACGGCTCGGGCGGCGACGGCGGCTCGGGCAGCGACGAGGGCAGCGGCCGGGTGGCGGTGGTGACTTGGGACGAAGGCCCGAGATGCGACCGGGCGGCGCGGACAGCGACAAAGGCAGCGGAAGAAGGTTAGAGCCCTAGCTCTGACACCATGTTATGAATATTATGCATCTATTCATGAGGCCCAAAGTGCAATATATATAGGGAGTACAAGGGGGATATACGGAGGAATATGCCATGTACAGATAAGGAATACAAAGGTATATAAGGAAACAAATAACAATCTTATTCTATTTCCTATTCTATCCGTAACACTGAAAACGTAAGAAGAGACAGATGTCGACCAAGATTGACGTGGGAGGAAGCAGTTAAAAGAGACTTTAGGGATTGGAATATATCTAAAGAATTAGCTTTGGATAGGAGCGTATGGAAGTTAGCGATCCACATACCGGAACCATAAGAAAGTTAGGGGCAGCATTTTAGGCTCTTGACTCAGATAGCAGGATATACAGCTTATGGTTTTAGCATTGTAAGTTTTATTTCAAGACTCTTATCTCTTTAATCTTGAGAAGGTTTCATTCCTAGCCTATCCCAATTTGTTTAGGACAAAAGGCTTTGTTGTTGTTGTAAACCGAAGAAAAAGCCCAAACAAACAGGGCCTCAGTGCGAGGCTCGCATGGTGCCATTGGTCATGCTTGTGTGAGGCTGCACCTGAAAGGACGACACGGGTTATTCCACACTGACATTCTCATTAGTTTATATCTATTTTTCTAATAAAAATTGTTGGATGGCTAGGTAAAGAAAATTCAATATGCATTAAATATGCCACCTACAAAATAGAGGGTGGATATAAGATATCCAGTTGGAACCTTCATACCTTGTGAACATGTGTAACCGTGGTCTAATTCGTCTCACAAATCCTAAAAAAGTTGCCTGTAGCTGTGCCAATGCTCTACACCATATCAGCACGGTTAAATTTCATGTTGAAGCTAACAAGATACATTTGCCTTTTTGTTAATTTCTCACTGCAATCTTAATATGCACTGATGGTTTGAACTTAATATTATCCCTATATACGTGCTTTATTTGCCTTCGTAATTTTTGTTTATCTGCATGTGTGGACTTATTAGCATATTCAGAAATTACACTGTGACCAAGTCTTTTGTAGTGGTACTGCTGCTATTGCTAGTAGCTACCTATGTTTGGCAAATCTGTGTGAAAAAAAAGAATAGGCACTCTCATTTAGCACATTGTGGGGGTTTTATTTGTATGATGAAGTTTTAGTCTGTACTCAGCTGCACTAGTATTGTTATTTAAAAAGCTATAGCCCTGATCTTTTTGGCTTTTTAGCGGCTTTTGACTTCTCTTAGTAATCACTATTCATTAGACTAATAAGCTATAGGTAAAAGCTATAAGCTGCAGCATAAAAGGACATGTCCTACAAATTATTCAATAGTAGCAGTATGGTAATGCACAACTGCATTCCAGATGCAAATTTTGCTAATATGTTCTGTTGTGTCGCACAGATGTACGAGATTGTAAACCTTGCAGATGAGTTGCTTCCTCCTCTACCTGTTGGAACCATTTCTTTACCAGCGTATTCCCATGTTTTTATGAAAGGCTCTTCTGTAAAGAAACCTGCTTCTAGCAAGCAGGGGGAGTCTGGGTTAACAGATAATGAAGTGTCAGGTCGGGAGAAGTTATTGCGTGATCAGCCTGAACTTCTGCAGCAATTTGGTATGGACTTATTACCTATCATGACACAGGTCAGTCCCATCTTTTGCTAATAGATCATTTAATGTTAGACTGTTGGTGATAATAATGTTGATATGCTGTTGTTTGAGACATTGTTTGGGCTATTGTACTTTGTACCCATTACCAGGTGTATGGCTCCAGCGTAAATGGACCAGTACGTCATAAATGCTTATCTGTCATAGGGAAATTAATGTACTATAGCTCAGCTGAAATGATCAAACTTCTCCTTGGCACAACAAACATATCCAGGTGCCAATACAAAACTTCAGATCTCATTCTTGATTGTAAATATGCTTATGTGCACTCTGGTTCCCATTAAATTGCGTATTCACCGTTGCAGCTTTTTAGCTGGCATTTTAGCATGGAAAGATCCACAAGTGCTGATCCCTGCTCTTCAGATAGCTGAAACTCTGATGGAAAAGCTTTCTGAAACATTTTCAAAGATGTTTGTGAGGGAAGGTGTTGTTCATGCTGTAGAGTCACTCATATGCCTGGAATTCTCGAGTCCGGTGCCTTCTAAAGTATCACTGCAGGACAAGGATATTTATTCAGGTACATGTACATCTTCACATTCTAGGCGCAACCGCCGTCGCAGCGGTGCAGTGAATACTGAAAACAATTTACTAGATGAACCAAAGGGTTCCCATTCTGTGATTGCCAGTTCACCAGCAAGCATCACAGAAGTTCCAAATACTAGTCTTTGTGCTGCAGTTAGTGATCGTGCCAAGTCATTCAAAGATAAGTACTTCCCTTCTGACCCTGGCTCAAGTGATACTGCGGTTACTGATGACCTTTTGAAGCTGAGGACACTCTGTGCAAAATTAAATACCAGTGCTGACACTGTCAAAACAAAAGCTAAAGGGAAATCAAAGGCTCTAGGGGATAACAATTTTGATGTCTTATGTGATGTTGAGGAACAGTTGGATGGCATAATGGCTGAAATGTTGTCTGAGCTTAGCAAGGGGGATGGTGTTTCCACGTTTGAGTTCATTGGGAGTGGAGTTATTGCAGCCTTGCTTAACTAATTGTCTTTTGGAACATTTGGAAGGGAGAAGGTGTCCGAAGCAAATATACCTATGTTACGTCATCAGGCACTTAGGCGATATAAGGCATTTTTATCTGTTGCCCTTCCAAATGACGTGGTAGGGAATAAAACTCCTATGTCATTGTTAGTTCAGAAACTGCAAAATGCGCTGTCTTCCTTGGAACGCTTCCCGGTTGTGCTTGGCCATTCTGGAAGGTCATCTGATTTTGGAGGATCTCGTCTGTCCTCTGGTTTAAGCGCTCTATCCCAACCCTTAAAGTTGCGTCTATGTCGAGCACAGGGTGAAAAATCACTTAGGGATTATTCATCCAATATCGTTCTTATTGATCCCCTGGCAAGTCTAGCAGCCGTTGAAGAATTCCTTTGGCCTAGAGTTGAGCGCAGTGAGTCAAAATCAAAGCCTGCAGTGTCGTCTGGGAATAACTCTGAATCTGGTGCACCTAGTGCAACAGCTGGTGCATCATCAGTGCCTTCATTGACTCAATCTGTCCGGCGGCCCTCAACAAGGTCAAAGTCATCAGCTACCACTAGCGGTTCAATTAAGAAGAATTCTCAGGAGGGGAGTACAAACACATCCAAGGTAAAAGGTAAAGCTGTTCTTAAATCGACTTTGGATGAACCAAAAGGACCACATACTAGGAACACTGCGCGCAGAAAAGCTGCTTCAGAGAATGATGCGGAAATGAAGCCATCACATGGTCACAGTAGCTCAGAGGTTTGATAATCATGCATGCAATTCCCTCCATTTACACAATATGAACTGAATCCTCCAGTAGTAACCAACATTCTGAAATTCTGCTTTAGTTCCTCTAACTAACATAGATGTTTGTCTTCTAATGCTTGGTTTAGCAATGCCTGCCTAACTGACAAGTTGATTTTAGTGATACAATTTTTGTGCAGTTACTGATTGATATTTCATGATTATTGTCATCCTTGGTGTATTTAGTTTGATGTGCAAGTAGAGGGTATTAGAGGGGTATTATAATATTTTGAACACAGATGTTGCATGCCAATAAACTAATGCTTGACATCTATTGTCAAATTTTATAAGCTGAAACCGCTTCTATTTTATGTAAAAAATTCAATTTATTGAAGTTCTTTATTTCTTTCCTTGGATTGAAGTTGCTAACTTTGCCGGTATGTGAGGACTCTGCACAAGTGGGAGCATGTTTTGTAAATTAATTTTCATTTAACTTTGAACAACTCAATTTCTGTGCATGTTTTTTTTCTTCTGTATTTTAGTTAGCTACATATGCAATTAAAATGTCAGACAAGGAAAAAAAATAAGAATATGTACTGAGCTGTGGTGTTTGTATTTATCATGCATTTACACAAATATTATAACTGACTTAAGAAACAGCAAGTGAAGTGCTGTATAGGTGTAACAAAGTTGGAAGCACTACTACTATAGAAATGCCCATTTAGCTATATTACAGTGCGCAAGTTACAGGCTGAATTAATATTTTAGAATTTGAAGTGTGATGTTATGAAAAGCAATGTGGATTTCCTATCTGAAATTGTAGATGGAACTACCCTTATGAAAGTGTTACTATCATTACGATTTCAATGCATGAATTTCGTAAAATTAAATCTATCTTACCTAAAGCTGACTAGGAGAACTCCATGTCACCTTTTTTGCCTGCTGTTTGGTATGGTATCTAGGTAGTAAATATGTCTCCTTCAAATTCTAGAGTGAATAACGATTGATTTGATGAAGGCATTGTGTAGCTAAAACCAATGTAGCACCTGCCTTCTCACCCATTTTTTCCTCAATCAAATAAAACTTCAAAGCTCCAAATTTCAGTTAGAAGGTACTACTACCACTGGTCAAAACTTTTAAGGATATGTTCGTATTGGCTTTTGCTGATGACTTGACTGTGGTTGATGAATAGTAGTGATTGATAGAAGCGGCAGATGAATAGTAGTGGCTAATGAATAGTAGTGTATTATGTAAGAAAGACGAACCAAAGGCACTGCAACATTTGGACCGCCATGCGATTTACGGAATTGTGATATAATAAAATACAAAGTGTGTTCCGACATGTGAAAGTGCAAAGTAGTAGCTAATAAATAGTAGTGGCTGATAGATGCGGCTTATAAAAGCTGGGGCGTTCGTATTGGCTTTGGCTTCTAGAAGCAGAAGCTAGAAGTCAAAGCAAATATGAACGAGCCCTAAAACTTTAAACACTATTATGAAAAAAAGTATTTAGATTTGTCACATAGAAATGATCATGGAGGATGTGTCATCAAAAGTACTTCTGTATTATTACATGTTTTATAATGTTTACATATAATTAGAAAAGTAATGGTCAAATGTGTGTATAGGAGACATGCCTGAAATGACAAATCAAAGAGAATGGAGGAAATAAGATTTATGTATAATTCTTTTCTATATCAACTCTGTTCCTATTTAGAATCTTCTCTGGTTTTTGAACCAAGAAGCTTTACTGCTCTTTTAATTATCCAACTTGATCAACTAATCTGTGCTTTATCTGAATGGGCACAAGACAAGTGCAAAATACCATAGGATAAGGAATTGTAAATAATGCAATATAACAACGATTTCATTTCACTACTAAAAAAATTGTTTAATCATGACTGTCCCAAGTTTAGATCCTGTTTTTCGTGCCTAACTGCTTGGTCAATATACACAAAGTTAATCATATCCATGTAATTAAATACAAGTACCTCTTATGATTGCTCATCTGTAATTCTTTATAACAGCATATATCACTTATCTATCGGTGAAACCGGACTAAAATTTCAGTACATCCCTCAGCAAAGCGTAGTTCAAATTCTAGTACACTGTATGCCATGTAAATTTTGTACTATCCATTCTGGAAATTTTGCTGCATGCTATTTACTTTCGGTGGTGTATAATACAGTCTGTCATCTACATGCAGGACGAAGAGCTTGACGCATCTCCAGTTGAGATCAATGATGCTTTGATGATTGATGATGATGATGTTTCGGAGGATGAAGATCATGATCATGATGTGGTATTTCTCAAATTATTTTTTATTGATTTTTTTTTTTGCAAGGTATCATGAGTTTAGGATAGTGGAATTGATTAGGAACGGACTGATTTTTGTTGAAATCCTCAGGTTCTACAAGGTTCTCTTCCTGTCTGTGTTCGAGAGAGAGTGCATGATGTAAAATTGGGAGATGCTGATGATTCTAGTATTGCCTCATTAGCAAATGATATCCAGACACAGCCCTCATCTGGTTCCAGTACAAAAAATACTTCTAGCAGGGGAGCAGATGTTGCTGAATTTAGAAGCCCAAGCACATTTGGCTCACGGGGTGCAATGTCATTTGGTGCAGCTGCCATGGCTGGGCTAGCTTCTGTTGGTAGTCATGGTATCAGATGTAGTCGAGATAGGCATGGCCTACCATTCGGAACTAGTGCAAATGAGCATTACAACAAATTGATATTTACAGTTGGTGGGAGGCAGCTTAGCAAACATTTGACCGTATATCAAGCTGTGCAACGGCAAGTAGTTCATGATGAGGATGATGAAGACAGGTTAGGTGGATCTGATTTACCCAATGATGGAAGCTGCTTCTGGAGTGATATATTTACTATAACATACCAGAAGGCTGATAGCCAAGTGGAGAAGGGATCCCTCGGAGGTTCAGCGTCAGTGCCGAAATCTTCCAAATCAGATGTTTGCAGAGCTACATCTGAAGTACAATGTACTTCTCTTCTTGATAGCATTTTGCAAGCAGAACTTCCTTGTGATTTAGAGAAATCAATCGAAACTTACAATATTTTAGCACTATTACGTGTATTGGAGGGATTGAACCAGTTATCTCCTCGTTTGAGACTACAGGCAACCTCTGATGATTTTGCCAAGGGAAAAATTGCCACCCTGGATGGGATATATGAAATTGGAGCTAAGGTACCCTCGGAGGATTTTATTAATAGTAAGTTGACCCCAAAGCTTGCTCGGCAAATTCAGGATGTTCTTGCACTTTGTAGTGGCAGTTTACCTTCTTGGTGTTATCAGATGACCAAAGCTTGTCCATTTCTGTTTCCTTTTGAAACAAGAAGACAATACTTTTATTCCACAGCTTTTGGGTTATCTCGTGCATTGCATCGTCTTCAGCAACAACAGGGTGATAATAACTCTACTGAAAGAGAAGTCCGGGTTGGTAGATTGCAACGCCAGAAAGTTCGTGTTTCTCGTAACCGTATTTTGGATTCTGCTACTAAAGTTATGGAAATGTTCTCCAGTCAGAAGGCTGTTCTTGAAGTTGAATACTTTGGTGAAGTTGGAACTGGACTTGGTCCAACTTTGGAGTTTTATACTCTATTAAGTCATGACCTGCAAAGGGTTGGCTTGGGATTATGGAGATCTCATTCTCCAGATGATTCTGGAATGCAAATTGATGGGACTGGTGATTCTTTAACAGCTAAAAGGGATTTATGTGCTGAGAGCAGGAACTTAATACAAGCACCTCTTGGTTTATTTCCTCGGCCTTGGCCACCTGGTACTGCTTCTTCGGAGGGTTGTAAATTCTTTAAAGTTGTTGAGTATTTCCGTTTAGTTGGTCGAGTGATGGCAAAAGCATTGCAAGATGGAAGGCTTCTCGATTTGCCTTTGTCAACAGCATTTTATAAACTTTTACTTGGACAGGTAAGTATGAGAAACTCCTTGTGGTAGATTTATTTTAGTTTTCCATTTCAACTTTTTTATCTGTCTTTATTTTTTTTATGTTTTCTCTACCTCTTCTCTATTGACAACATAAGCTTTTGCTTTACTAGGAGCTTGATTTGTATGACATACTATCTTTTGATACTGAGTTTGGAAAGATATTGCAAGAACTGCAAATTATTGTTGAATGTAAGCGATTTCTAGAGTCGTGTTCTAATGACAGTCAACAAATAGAAGATTTATGTTTCCGTGGTGCTCCTATTGAAGATTTGTGTTTAGATTTTACTCTTCCGGGCTATCCTGATTATGTTCTGAAGGAAGGTGAAGAAAATACAGTGGTAAGTGATGGACCAGATTAGTTTGTGGTGTTCTCACTGGTTTGGCTTTTACCTCTAATGTTGTCATAGATTTATTGTTTTAACTTTCTGTAGGTTAACATTTACAACTTAGAAGAGTACATTTCTTTGGTAGTGGATGCTAGTGTTAAGACTGGAATAACGCAGCAAGTAGAAGCATTCAAAGCGGGTTTTAATCAGGTCTTTCATTTTTCAGATTTTCTGATTTGTTGGTAATTACTGTTAATTAGCTATTGAAGAACTCATTCATATTTTTTTTCTTAATAGTTTTCTGGTATTTCTCCACTTCAGGTATTTGACATATCATCACTCCAAATATTTTCTCCTCAAGAGCTTGACTATCTCATTTGCGGTCGCCGAGAACTTTGGGAGGTAATGCTCTCCCTCCCTCCTCCCTCTCCCTTCCCCTCTCTCGCATGCTTTTTTTTCAGTCGTAATTATTTTGACTTATGCTGAACAAATGCACATTATGCAGCTGGAAACACTGGTCGAACATATAAAATTCGATCATGGTTATACTTCAAAGAGTCCTGCAATTGTCAATGTGAGTGCTTCCCTTGTTCACAGATTTAGTGCTCGTTTTAAATTTTGAGAGTTTAATTTGATGTTCTGCTGGTGGTTTGTAGCTACTTGAGATCATGGTGGAATTTACTCCAGAGCAACAACATGCTTTCTGTCAGTTTGTCACTGGTGCTCCTCGGCTTCCACCTGGTGGTCTGGCTGCCCTAAATCCTAAGCTGACAATTGTTAGGAAGGTACGCCAGTTATCTTGAATTATAGTTATACATAATGCTTAATGCTGTCACTCATGCCTGCGTACATGTTATTTGAGCTTTGTTTGATTGCCAGCATTCGACTGTGGTGAATACTCGTAATGCAGCTGGAGCAACGGAGTATGTGGATGATGATTTGCCTAGTGTCATGACTTGTGCTAATTATCTTAAACTTCCGCCGTACTCAACCAAGGTTTGGTTCCTTTTGCTTGGTGAATTCTACTACCTTCTGTACTGTCTGTACACCGACTTTTGCTATGCTTGGAACATTATTGCAGGAAGTTATGCACAAGAAATTGCTTTATGCTATCAACGAAGGCCAGGGGTCATTTGATCTTTCGTAGGTTCAGAACTAACATATAGATATTGGTCCACCCGATAAATGTGCATCAATTTTATCCACACTTAGTTTCTTAATTGTCATGTATAACATAGGTTAAAGGTAGCTCTTCAGCAGATGGTTTGGAGCCCACATCTTCAGGCGCGGGTGCATATATTCTGCTCTCTTATTCTCTTTTGATTGTATATTCTTACTGATATTTATAGTGTTTAGAAATACATTTCCTTTTTGTTCGCTTTTCGTTTCGCTCCATTATCGTCATTCTATGCTTGGCTAATATGTTTTTCTCTCTTAAGTGGAATGTGCTTATAGTTCGAGATTTGCGAGCTCTAGTGAGAGCCAGGTGCTCATTGCCTGTACATAGTTGCTACTTGATATGACTATTTGTTTACTTGTAGGTAGGTAGTCGTGTTAAACACCTAGAGCCTAAACGACTTTGCTAGTTTTCGACGATTTAAAGAGGATTTAGGCTACGGCAAGCTTTAAATTTCTGCGTGGGTTGGAAGACACGTGCGGAGGGTGGTCGTAAGGAGACCTCGTAAACCTTTCTAAATCTATGTAGAGCATTTTCCATTGGGAGCTGCTAGGGGACGGTAACAGGTTTCGTTTTTTCTTGAAGCACATGGGCCCCCTCTTGATTCTCATTAGTAATCCCTTGTGTTACAAATGGGACCTTGAAAGATAAAAAAGGCATAGTCATAGTCACTTGTTTCACGAAACCAGCACGCACGCTTCACCACTTTCTGTGGGTCAAAACTCACATTCCACTTTGGTCAAAGCCTACTAAAAAATCCACTACCCCTCACCTCCGTAACCAACATTCTACTTTGGTCGAAAGCTGGTCAAAGAAAATTCACTGTCCCTCACCTCCGTAACCAACATTCTACTTTGGTCGAAAGCTGGTCAAAGAAAATTCACTGTCCCTCACCTCCGTCAACTCCTACGTCGCTCTCTATCCATTTTCTCTGTGCTCAGATGATATAGTAATTAATTGGTTTAGATATATATTCATTATTGTTGTGGTTACAGATCAAACAGAGAGAGTATGGTAGTGGAGAGTTAGGTGAGCAATGCTTCGGGTTTTTCCCTATGGCCTGTATCGTGTGTGTGTATATATATATACCTTTTACACCTGGGTGTAATTACACCCACATCTAACAAACTTGAAATACTCCTTTATCACTTTAGGTATATTTGTATACTAATTATAAGATACTCCAATGTGAACCATACGAAAAACTTGTAAAGGAGTTCATAGTTTTTAGCGTATTTTGTAAATACCCTCATATACGCGCATAAAAAGGAGTATGTTGAAAAAATGTACATACCGCCTCTAAAAAAATGTTCATACCACCTAGATGGTCTTAAATACTCGTATACTACACGTACATACTCTCCGTTACGCGAGATACTCCCTACATCGCGAGATACGATATAGGGTGTAATTACACCCGGGTGTAGAAAAGATGCTATATATCCACATGGGGAGTGCTTTTACAACAGTACCCTTACATTCAAGTATCCCTCTCAGGGGCACTTATGTTATTATACATGTCCCATTCTGGGCCTTACAACCTTCTAACAGGCCGGCTGGGCTTAGGTGGGGGCCACCCCTACAACAGGAGCCTCTCATGGTGAAGGGCTTCATGGGCCGAAGCCATGTTGCCGAGCCACTTGGCCCCCTCCGTCCCTGCGGTCTGTGACCTTCTGTGTTGTTGGATGGAGCCTAATTATCTGACATATTTTGCGGGCCACGCCAAGGGCCTGGCAATGAAGGGGTTGCCTGGGGCATCGTCGACCGTAGGACCCCTGAGTGGCGGAGTTGACGGTGCCAGCGGAGTCGAAGGTGCCGGCGAAGTCGAAGATGCCAGTGAGTCGAAGATGCCGGCAAAGTCGAAGATGCCAGTGGAGTCGAAGATGCGGCGGAGTCGAAGATGCCAGCGGAGTCGAAGATGCCGGCGAAGTCGAAGATGCCAGCGGAGTCGAAGATGGCAACGGAGTCGAGGATGCCGGCGGAGTCGAAGATGGCAGCGGAGTCTAAGTTAGGGCGGAGACAGGTTTGTGGTGCGGACATGCTCGGGCGTGAGGTAAGCGAGGCTCCCACTGCGAGGTCGACACGTTCAGGCGGCTTCCGCGGTCCGGTAGTGCGCCTTAATGGCACCTGGAATCGCACCGACCCCTGAGTTGTCGGGAACAGGCTGCTGCAGCCGTACGCGCTGCCCCGCCGGGAGGGTACACGCGGCGGGCCACGATTGGCGCGTCGTGGGCTGTCAGCAGTTGCACAACCGCGACCGCTCGCACCTTCCCTAAAGGGGCGGGACACGTGGTAGGATGCTACTGGCGCATCGTGCGCTGTCCGCCCACCTACCGCTGTGCGCCCCCAGTTGTAAGCGGTTGCGCTTCCCCATCGTGGGTATCTGAACCGCTGGGCTCCCGCCGGTTGCGCTTCCGCTCTTAGGGGAGGTGAGCAGGCTTTATAAGGCATCACCACCGGCATGGGAACGCTCTTCTCCATTGGTCACTTAGCCCTGCCTCCTTTCTTCTGCTGCTAGCACAATCCACCCTTGCTTCTGTTTTCTTTATCGCCCCACCGCGGAGAGGAATGTCTTGTCACGACGATCCCGCTCGGCGGCTCAGCGGTAGCACCTTGTCCAGCCGGCGCGGCTTGTCGCCTCCCCCGGCGGAGTATCCTCTGGTGGTGCGAGGATCAACGCAAGTTAACAAGCAGTGGGACGCCATGGAGTACTCGGGAGGCCGCTGCTCCCGTGTGTTGGGACAGAGTCGCGTTGCGAGAGATGATCCGAGACTCGTCCGGAGAAAAAGATGGAGGCGTGGCGGGGCTCGCTGCCGGCCCGAGAGACGAGCGCACCGGTGGAGACAGAGGCGATTGTCTTTGTCGCATTCTTTGATGCCGGGCTTCGGATGCCCTCGACGCTCTTCGTCGGCGAGGTCTTGCGGGTTTACGGGTTGGAGCTGGCGCAGCTGACCTCCAACGCGATAGTTTGCTGTTGTCTTCGCAGGCGACGCGACGAAGGTCACCGTCCAGTATGAGTCTGTTCGCCATCACGCACGATCGCGCGCCGGCGAAGAAAGTCGAAGGAGGAGCGCTATCGAACTTCGGCAGTGTCAACTTCGTGCTGAGGAAGCAGTGTGATGAGGCGATGGGTCCCGATCTTCCGATAGGATGATAACTTCGATTTTGGCGGAGGTGACTCCTGCGATCCGACTACAACCGTCCTAACTGAGGAGACGGTGGCTCTTATATAGAGAACGACCAGGGGTGGTGGCCAAGGTGCACGCCCTAGGGTTACAAGGCCCATGGGCCCAAGTGGTGGTGGCGCAGCACCCTTTTGACTCGAACTCAGAAACCAACGTGGACTCTTTTGATGATTGCGGCCGGCTCAGATGGAATTTGAAGATGAGGCTGGATCAATTGGAAAGTAGACTTGATAAGCTTTTCATGAAGTACAAGAACGTCCCAAACGGAGTCCGTATGAGGAAGTTATGTCCGTTTACACTTGCACCATTGCAGCAGTTCGAATCCGATTCTAGTACGTACTCAACACGGACTCTTTTGACGATTGCGGCCGGCTCGGATAGAATTTGAAGATGGGGTTGAATCCTTTAGAAAGTAGACTTGATAAGCTTTCCATCAAGTTCAAGAACGTCCCAAACGGAGTCCGTATGAGAAAGTTACACCCGTTTAAACTTGCACCATTGCAGCAGTCCGAATCCGATTCCAATACGTGTCCAACACGGACTCTTTTGATGATTGCAGCGCGTACAGAAGGAATTTAGAGGTGATACTGTTAGTGATATGCCCTAGAGGCAACATGGAGATGTTAGATATATATCACATACTATGTTTATGATGCATTACTTTGTTCCTTGAAATAGACATTATCATTGTTGATCAATGAGTATGTGACTTATTCATGAGACTCTTAATGCTAAAATGTTGCTATTTCTAAATGATCCCTGACCATATATCATATGAGGAACAAATATGATTCAAAGATCAGCATATGTATTGATTGATGATCATGTCTCATGGATCATGGTATGGTGATACCAAATCAATAATATGGACATGTGTTAGTGAACATATGTTGGATAGACCCGCCATGAGACACTGCAGAGATTCCATGTGTCATCAGTTGGTCTCAAGTAGTGTTTATGTAGAATCCTTAGACTTGAGATCATCATGGTTCTCAACATGCGTAGTAGCCTATTTTGGGACTACTAACCACTACTCCGTAACTGGGTAGTCATAAAAGTAGTCTTCGGATTTGCTATGAAACATGTAGTGGGATGTGAATGATCAAGATAGAATTTGCCCCTCCTTATGGGAGAGATATCTCTGGGCCCCTCGATGTAATGGAATATGAAAGTGCATGGCCATGCCAAGGTGATTGAGGAGTCAATCACGAGTTTATAATCCATCACGGAATCGAGAGAGTGATTGAGCTATTAAGAGGATGACATAGGTCTCGCCTTGAGCTTAATCTATATCGTGAGGCAAAGGGATTCGTACATGAGAACATTACAGGTTCAGCCGATATGATCTTTACGTATACTTTGGGGTTAATATGTCTTGCTAGAGGCGCTATTAACAGGGTGACCGAAATGCGTTTCGGTCGCGACCAAGTATACGTGAACCTCTGGTCGCACACTTAACGGGTTGGAACACTAATTCGAATGTGATTCGGATGTGGGCTCAATTCGGATAGAGATCCGGATAGACTCCTATTGGGCCTCGGTCCACGAGGCCCAAGTGAGGAGGTCTATTGATGAGGACATCCTTTCCATGCATACAACCATGCCGATTTCCATGCATACAACCATGCCGACTCCATATCAAACTGAAACTATGATACAAGGACCAATGACTAGAGCGCGAGCACGTCAGCTTAACCATCAGGTGAATGCGTTCCTAAGTTTGCATACAAATGTTTCAAAGAATGGAATACTACTTAATTCTTGTGATGATTTAATTGTCCTTAGGAACCATGGGGAAGAACCACATGAGCTCAAGTATAGAAGTGGAACCGTCAAGCGCAAACCAAGTCCTGTTCACGAGTTTGACTTGGATTCGGCCTTGTTGACAGCGCCTACTTCAAACGGCCGTAACTTTTGATCCAGAAGGTTTCTCGGGGCCCATGAGTACTTGTTGGAAAGCTCTTGAAGTCTACTTTCAGATGGATCCGGCCTCACCTCCAAATTCCATCCGAGTCGACCTGAAACTGCAAAAGAATTCAAAGTGGGCCTTGGGCCTTGTAATTCGAGTCCTATTCGGCTTCCTTGTGTTTTGGCCGACCCTCCACCTTCCGTGACCCTTAAATAGGCAGCCGCACCCTCTTCTAGGGTTTGGGTTTTGTTTAGACTAAGTTAGCTTTTGCTGCTTTGCCTTGTACTCGCGCGTGTCGGCTAGACCGCCCGAATACTTGTCTTCGGAACCCCATCGTTTTCTATTTTCGATTGAATCTTGCTTCATTATTTGCAATTGAGTTGCTGTTCATCTTGTTCTTGCTTGTTCTTCGATTGCTTGCAGGAACGAGAACCCTCGTGGTTAGGTTGATCGTGCGCCGACAAGGTCACGAACAATCTCTGGAGTTGGTGTATCGATCGCTAAGGCGCAACGTCCTTGGATGGTTGTAGTCGGGTCGTCAACGTCACCTCCTTCCCCAATCGAATCTACCACTCTCATCGAAAGATCGGGACCCCTAGTCCTATCATCTATATATATGGAGGTGGGGGGCTGAGGGATGTACACACGCTTCTGTTCCTCCCGAGCAAAACCCTAGCCGTCACCTCCTGAGCCAAACCCTAGCCGCTCGCGAGTCTTTGGTACACTCGCGATCGGCGTTCCACTCCGGGCGTGTGGATACGGTGGAGGCGCCGCTCGTTGCGGCGTTGATCGGCATCAACAATCTACGATGGATCGCTCGTGGTGTGGTTGATCGCGTGGAGAGACGATCTGTTGGGACGATCGGCTACTTCCACTATTACCTCGACGCGCGTGGTTGGATCGGCTTCTCCAACTCTTCTTCGCATTGCTGCTGCGTCTAGTGGTAACGATCTATGATCCCTCCTTAGCATGATGTCCGGTGTGCGCGGTAGAAATTTTTTATTTTCGCTATCGTAGCCTCACGCTTTCCTTTAGTGGTATCGAGCCATCTTGCTTAGTTTGCGATCGGATCAGCGCATATGTTGATATGCGGTTGTAGTAGATTGGATCTATTACAGTCTAGATCGATCGGTTCATGTGATGAATCGATGGTAGCACGGGTTGATGAGATCAATCGGTGAATAGGGGTTAGATGAGGCGCAGATTGTATCACTACTAGTGCCCTAGAGATTGTCTCGGATCGGCATAAGGTGGTTATGTCGAATACTAGTATGATATGAATCTGATAGCCTCGGGCCAACGGAAAACTAGTGTCCTAGAGAATGTCTCGGATCGGCATAAGGTGGTTATGTCGAATACTAGTAGGTTACGGATCGATGGCCTCGGCCGATGGAAAAACTAGCGCCCTAGAGAATGTCTCGGATCGGCATAAGGTGGTTGTGCGAATAGTTTTTCCATTGCGATTTCATAGATTGGATCTGTAAAATTCGTAGGGTGTTCAGGCGCTGCCTGAAACCGCGGGGCGGCCCTCGACCCCCGCCCGCCGACCGGCCGGCGGGACGCCGTGCGTGCACCGCCTTGTATAGCGTCATGGGTTCACATCGTTAGGTAGAATACGATTCTACGTCTAACTTGTTTTTGCAGAGAATGATGTGAATAGTATGGCCCTATATCTTATTGGAATGTATGAGATGTATGTGATGCATGTAACATTCGTTCATGGCCTGCGTGTCATGATTATTTCAGCTATTGTTAGCTGTCTATATTGTATTTAACGACCTACGTGTCGACCTTAATGCTTGAATCTATCTTTGTAATCTTCAATTTCTAGCTATTATAGGTAGTAGCCTAGTTTTGAGGTTACAAGCTTTCAAGCATGGTGCCCTAAAGGAGTGATGTGGAGGATGGAGATCGTCTACACCTACATGGAGATGGAGATCACCATTTTTTGGGCCATACTACTTCACAGTTAAATGTGTTTATCTGTGATATTATCTATCTTATTCTTATGCAATGATATTTATGATATGTTGCTTTGGTAGGATAGAATCCCTCATAAAAAATTAGGTGTTCATGCCCTTCCATATGTTGCACCAAAAGATAATGATCACCGCATGGTAGGTCTACCAAAGTAGAGTGCCGTCGGTTATCATCATTATTTGGGGTAGATGTCGAACATCCACATGCGGAAGCATTTGGTTTACTTAACAAGGTTATCAAAACAGTTTTGGACCTTGGGGCATAGGTTGGGGCTGGGGCATATTGATGTCACCCAACAAGCAAGAGTCACATAGGGATGTGATTAGCAAGGTGTTGCTTACCCATGTCACTAGTTTTCTAGCCGTGATGCCAAAGCTCACTAGGAATTAGTGAAATGAGAATCTTGACCCACTATGTAACTTAGAGGGAGTTTTGTTGCAAAACACATAGTGGGAGTCTTTTGTTAAATAGTTTAATAAAAGATGAACATAAACATAGTGCTAAACTTTGCATATTCTTTGTTGTAGATCATGTCAGCTAATGCCGCATCCAGTTCTTTTAATTTGCGATCTATTCTTGAGAAAGAAAAACTCAATGGAACGAACTTTATGGATTGGTATCGCAACTTGAGAATTGTTCTCAAGCAAGAGCGCAAGGAGTATGTCCTTGAGTCTCCTTATCCCGATGACTTGCACGATAATGCTCACTGCGGCTGCGGAGAGCTTATGAGAAGCAAGCGAATGATTGCCTTGATGTGAGCTGTCTCATGCTTGCCACAATGTCCTCTCGAGCTTGAAGCAATATGAGAACACAGATGCCTACAATATCATTGTGGGGTTGCGTGGTATGTTTGAGAACCAAGCAAGGGTGAGAGGTTCAACACTTCAAAGTCCTTGTTTGCGTGCGAGGGCTTGCGAAGGAATCCGTCACCCTCATGTGATTAAGATGATTGGCTACATGGAGAGTCGGAAAAGCTTGGTTTTCCCTTAGCCAGAGTTGGCTGCGATGTGATTCTCAGTCGCTCCCCGAGCTTTGAGCCATTCATCTTGAACTATCACATGAACAACATGGATAAGACCTTGGTGAGTTGCATGGGATGCTAAAAGCTGCGAGAAAGCATTAAGAAAAGCAGCAATCATGTGATGATGATGCGAAAGGCAAGGGCAAGCCCAATGTCAAGAAAGCGCGATCAAAGAGTTAGCTCGATGAGATCGCGAGCGGTTCTAAGGCCAAGCAAGTCAAGAAGGGCGCTGCTCCTAATGCGATTGTTACTCTGTAAGCAATCGGGACATTAGAAAAGGCGCCCAAAGTACTTGGAGGATCTTGAGAAGAAGGAAGTATGACTTCCCCTCCGGTATAAATGTTATAGAGATCAATCTTGCTACTTCATCCACTGATTCTTGGGTATTTGATACCGGATCGGTTGCTCACATTTGCAAATCGTTGCGGGGCTAAGAAGAAGTAGAAGTTTGAGGAGGAGCGAAGTGGATCTTTGCGTTGGCAATGCGACAAAAGTTCTTTGCGGTATTATTGGCACCATGCCATTGTCTTTACCTTCAGGATTAGTTTTGGAATTGAATAATTGTTATTGTGTTCCATCTCTTTCCAAGAACATTATTTACGCTTCATGTTTGCAAGCGAAGGTTATGACTTTAGATCTGTGAACAATGGTTGTTCTCTTTATTTCAAAGATATGTTCTATTGTCATACTCCATTGGTGAATGGGTTATATGTTCTTACTCTTGAAGAGTCACCGGTCTATAACATTAATGCAAAGAGGCAACGTTCGAATGATTTGAATTCCACGTTTATTTGGCTTTCGTCGCTTAGATCACATAAATGAGAAACGCATGGAGAAGCTCCATAGAGATGGTATTCTGCACTCATTTGATTTTGAATCATTTGAGACATGCGAATCTTGTTTACTTGGCAAGATGACAAAGGCACCTTTCACCGGTCAAGGTGAGCGGGCAAGTGACTTATTGGCACTCGTACATTCGATGTATGTGGACCAATGAGCTCAACGATGAGGTGGTTTTCAGTACTTCATAACTTTTATCGATGACTTTAGTAGATATGGGTATATCTACGATGAAGCATAAGTCTGAATCCTTTGAAAAGTTCAAAGAATTCCAAAATGAAGTGCAAAATCATTTAGGCAAGACAATTAAGTTTCTACGATCGATCGTGGAGGCGAGTATTTGAGCCATGAATTTGGCAATCATCGAAGGATTGTGGAATTGTTCCACAATTGACTCCGCCAGAACGCCTCAATGGAATGGGGTATCGAACGGAGAAATCGCACCTTATTAGATATGGTGCGTTCCATGATGAGCCAAAGTGATCTTCCGTTGTCTTTTTGAAGTGCGCTCTTGAAACAGCCGCTTTCACACTAAACAGGTTTCATCAAAATCGAGTAGAAAAGACACCATATGAGATGTGGGCGGGACAACGTCCTAGCTTGTCTTTTCTTAAGATTTGGGGATGTGAGGCTTATGTAAAACGTTTACAATCTGATAAGCTCAGTCCTAAATCGATAAATGCTTCTTTATCGGGTATCCTAAGGAAACAAAAGGATATTACTTCTATAATCGAGAAGAAGGCAAAGTGTTTGTCGCCGGCATGGTGTCTTCTTAGAGAAAGAGTTTCTCTCAAGAAGGGATAGTGGGAGCACGGTGCAACTTGAAGAAATTCGAGAAACACAAAACGTTTCAGCTCCTCTGAGAACCACAACAGGATGAACAAGCTGTTGAAGAAACTGTTGTGGACACACCGCACCACGTAGGTCGAGAGGTCACGTCGTGCACTGAGAGGTACATGTTCTTGACTACTCAACAACGGGACATATTGTTGTTAGACAACGATGAGCCTAAGACCTATGAAGAAGCGATGGTGGGACCGGACTACGAGAAATGGCTTGAAGCCATGAGATCGAAATTGAATCCATGCACGATAATCAAGTTTGGAACTTGGTTGATCCACGATGGTGTTAAAACCATTGAGTGCAAATGGGTTTTCAAGAAAAGATAGACATAGATGGAAATGTTCACATCTATAAAGCGCGATTAGTGGCCAAAGGTTTCAAACAAATTCAAGGTGTTGATTATGATGAAACTTTTCGCCTGTCGCAATGCTAAAGTCTATTCGGATCATTCTAGCGATTGCTGCTTATTTCGACTATGAAATATGGCAAATGGATGTCAAAACAGCTTTCCTTAATGGAAATCTGAGTGAGGATGTGTACATGACACAGCCCACGGGTTTTGTCAATCCGCAATCAGTTGGAAAGATATGCAAGCTGCAAAGATCCATTTATGGATTAAAGCAGCATCTCGGAGTTGGAACATTCGCTTTGATGAAGTAATCAAAGGGTTTGGTTTCATCAAGAACGAAGAAGAGCCTTGTGTTTACAAAAGGCTAGTAGGAGCGCACTCGTATTTACGGTCTTATATGTGGATGACATATTCTCGATCGGAAATGACATTCCTATGCTCGAATCTGTTAAGTCTTTATTGAAAAATAGTTTCTCTATGAAAGACTTAGAGAGGCGGCATATATTCTGAGCATCAAGATCTATAGGGATAGATCAAGAAGGCTAATTGGATTAAGCCAAGATCGTACATTGACAAGGTGTTGAAAAGGTTCAACATGCAGGATTCCAAGAAAGGCTTCCTACCTATGTCACATAGTATAAATCTTAGCAAGAGTCGGTGTCCTAGTACACACGATGAGCGGGATAAAATGAATGCGATTCCATATGCTTCGGCTATGGGGTCCATTATGTATGCCATGCTTTGTACACGTCCGGATGTCTCGTATGCTTTAAGTGCTACAAGTAGATACCGATCGAGATCCGGTGAAGGTCTTTGGATTGCCGTAAGAACATCTTGAAGTACTTGAGAAGAACTAAAGATGTGTTCCTCGTCTATGGGGTGAGGAAGAGCTCGTTGTAAATGGTTACACCGATGCTAGCTTCCAAACCGACAAAGATGATTTTAGATCGCAATCTGGATTTGTGTTACGCTGAATGGCGGTGCGGTGGTGGAAGAGTTCCAAGCGGGAGGCGGTTGCTGATTCTACAACAGAAGCCGAGTACATAGCAGCTTCGAAGGCGCTAAAGAGGCATTTGGATCAAGAAATTTGTTTCGAGCTTGGTGTGGTGGGTAGTGCCTCGGCCCAATGGACCTCTCTTGTGACAATAGTGGGGCCATTGCGCAAGCCAAGGAGCCTAGATCGCACTAAAAGTCCAAGCACATTCTACGGCGATTTCATCTCATCCGCGAGATTGTGGAGAGAGGCGATGTGAAGATATGCAAAGTACAAGCGGATTTGAACATTGCAGATCCGTTGACAAAGCCGCTTCCCGAGCCAAAGCATGAGGCTCACACTAGGGCAATGGGTATTAGATACCTACATGGTTGACTCTAGTGCAAGTGGGAGACTGTTAGTGATATGCCCTAGAGGCAACATGGAGATGTTATATATATATCACATACTATGTTTATGATGCATTACTTTGTTCCTTGAAATAGACAGTATCATTATTGATCAATGAGTATGTGACTTATTTATGAGACTCTTAATGCTAAAATGTTGCTATTTCTAAATGATCCCTGACCATATATCATATGAGGAACAAATATGATTCAAAGATCAGCATATGTATTGATTGATGATCATGTCTTATGGATCATGATATGGTGATACCAAATCAATAATATGGACATGTGTTAGTGAACATATGTTGGATAGACCCGCCATGAGACACTGCAGAGATTCCATGTGTCATCAGTTGGTCTCAAGTAGTGTTTATGTAGAATCCTTAGACTTGAGATCATCATGGTTCTCAACATGCGTAGTAGCCTATTTTGGGACTACTAACCACTACTCCGTGAATCTGGGTAGTCATAAAAGTAGTCTTGGATTTGCTATGAAACATGTAGTGGGATGTGAATGATCAAGATAGAATTTGCCCCTCCTTATGGGAGAGATATCTCTGGGCCTCGATGTAATGGATTATGAAAGTGCATGGCCATGCCAAGGTGATTGAGGAGTCAATCACGAGTTTATAATCCATCACGGAATCGAGAGAGTGATTGAGCTATTAAGAGGATGACACAGTCTCGCCTTGAGCTTAATCTATATCGTGAGGCAAAGGGATTCGTACATGAGAACATTACGAGTTCAGTGATATGATCTTTACGTATACTTTGGGGTTAATATGTCTTGCTAGAGGCCGCTATTAACGGGGTGACCGGAAGGCGTTTCGGTCGCGACCAAGTATACGTGAACCTCTGGTCGCACACTTAACGGGTTGGAACACTAATTCGAATGTGATTCGGATGTGGGCTCAGTCGGATAGAGATCGGATAGACTCCTATTGGGCCTCGGTCCACGAGGCCCAAGTGAGGAGGTCTATATATATGGAGGTGGGGGTGAGGATATACACACACTGTTCCTCCCGAGCAAAACCCTAGCCGTCACCTCCGAGCCAAACCCTAGCGCTCGCGAGTCTTTGGTACACTCGCGATCGGCGTTCAGCCCGGGACGTGTGGATACCGGTGGAGGCGCTGCTCGTTGCGGCGTTGATCGGCATCAACAATCTCGATTGGATCGCTCGTGGTGTGGTTGATCGCGTGGAGGAGACGATCTGTTCGGGACGATCGGCTACTTCCACTATTACCTCGACGCGCGTGGTTGGATCGACTTCTCCAACTCTTCTTCCGCTGCGCTGCGCATCTAGTGGTAACGATCTATCATCCCTCCTTAGCATGATGTCCTGGTGTGCGCGGTAGAAATTTTTTTATTTTCTGCTATCGTAGCCTACGCGCTTTCCTTTAGATACCTAATCCATTGGAAAGAGGACAAGAAAAACTTTCCAACAAGTACTCATGGATCTCAAACGGACATCATATGTGAAAGTTATGCACATTTGAAGTTGGGCCTGTCAGGCTGAGTCCGAATTGATCTGGAGGCCGAATTGGATTCCAAAACGTGTCCATCTTGAACTCTTGCTTGAATTGGTGTAAAAGTGATGTGATGCTGTAAAAATATGTATTTTCATCATTAGGTAGCATCATATTCTCATTTAAAATATGTTGAGGCTGAAGAAACGAATTCACCTTTAGTTCAATCTTAATATTGGGCACTATTGTCGTATGTGTTTGCGGCATGGTCACATCACAGTGTGCGGTGCTCTTCCCCGCGTTGGCTACACGAGGGAAGTGGGAGTCCGGTTGGATGCGACAGTGGTTTTACTACCACGTGACGAGCACGAGCGGTCTGCTGTGTCGGGGACAGCTGATATCGTTCAACAGTTCGCCAGATGTGAAGCCGAAGGTCGAGGACGCGCAGAAGGCGCGGAGGCTTGCCGATGTCGCCCGCTGGTTTAGCATGCGTGACCTCGCTGAAGAGTTCACCATGTACGGGGTGGCACCACTTTCCAGTCGATGGCAGTACGAGCGACGGGGCAGTATCCGGAAGTATGGCGTCCATTCGATAGTATCTTGCCTTCTAAAACCCTTCGCTCATTGTAAGTCCTTCGGCCTTGGGCTGCGCGTCCGTTCGTGTAGTTACGGGACCCTTTATGAGCGATGCCCCACTTTTGTGTGCAATGCCCCGGCTGGAAGACGCGGAGCGCGCAGTCGTTGCGCTCCTCGGGCCATACACGGCCAAGGAGCACAAGCTGCACGAGGCCGCGACCGCCTCGGCGAAACAGGGGCGGATAAATCGGGTGTGCGAGGTCCTGGGGATTCCCGTACCCGAGCGCGTGGTGCCAGCGGAGGTCCCAAGCCGCCGCGATGGCGATGGCCAAGTGGGGGCGCTGCCCTCTCGACGCAGGGCCCGATCTGACGCCGTCGCATCCAGCCCATCGGCCGTGTCACCGGCCGGTACCGTCGAGACAGGGGTATGACCGGCGCTGGGTCCGAACCCGCCGGTTCGGGAGGGGATGCTGCTCCTGACGAGGAGGCCTTAGACGGCGGCGGGGCGACGGGTCCCGGTGTCGCCGCCCTTGAAGACGAGGTCTCGTCGCCTGCAACGACCACCGAGGACTTGCTGCCCGTGCCAGCTATTGCGGTCACTGGAGCGGCTGAGGAAGTGTCGCCTGCATCCCCGAGGGCGAAGTGCCCCCGGATACAGCCGCCTCCGCCCTTGAGGGGGCGATTCAAAGTGGCGGGCATGGTCACCGGGATCCTGGCGCCCGGCGGGGAAGCCGTCGAGGCTAAGGAAGAAGTCGTCGCTCCTCGGGCCGACGAATTCCCCGTACCTTGGATGGTGGCTGAGCGGACACCTCCCCGTGCCTTGGTAGAGGGTGTCGAAGGTAGGCGTGATTCCTTTTCCTCCCGCGACTTCGCGAAACTCTCTCCGATTTGCTCGCTCATTCTGTCGTCGACATTAGGCGAGACGAGGTCTCTTGGACGCGGTCAAGGATCGAGCAACAGAGGTGTGCGCAAAGTCTCCGACCTTGTTGCGCAGGGCGCGACGTGGGCGTCTGGTGCTGGCGAAGCCGCTGGCGCAGAGGGACCGAGGCATGTCGTCTCTGACTTCATCCCTCGCTCGGAGATGCTTTGCGTTCTTAACGAGGTCGCGGAGCGCGTCGGCGGCAGCTTGGATCGACAGGTGCTGGCAACGTGCGGGAGAGACCTTCTGGCGCTCGCGCTGGGTGCCTCAGAGATAAGGGTAAGTGGCTAGGTTTGCGGCCTACGCCGCTGTCGGTCATGGCTAACCCCGATTTCTTTGGACTCTTGCTCTCGCCAAGGCGATACGGGAGGGGTCCCGATCTTCTCGGTGAGGCGTAGATTGTTGATGCGAAGTAGGCGATGTCGCTAGTTGAACACTCGCGCCAATGCACGAACCCTCAACTCTTGAATCGCCCAAAACACACCGGATAATTGTTCGTCGCGAGACCACAAGCGACGAACGCCAAGTCCCAATTCCCAATGGAGCACGGCTTGACCTTAAATTGCAGAACGAACAATGGATCGCCTAGTTCTCTCTCAAAGTCCTCGCATGAACTCTGGTGTTGAAAGAACAAGCAATAGCTATGTTTCAATCTTATGCAAAAACTTGGTTTTCTTTTACAATGGGGGTCTACCCCTCAATATATAGTCTCAACCTAAGACCATTCAACACTAAAATCTCCATGTGGTACTATTCATCCGCAAGTACTGTAGCGCTACTGTTCACGGGTCGTACTGTAGCGTACTGTTCATGGGCCGTACTGTAGCGGTACTGTTCACAGGCCGAACTGTAGCGGTACTATTCATGGGCCGTACTGTAGCGGGGTACTATTCATGGTCTGGATGCTGTTCGTGGACGGATCGTTGCTCATGCTGTGGACTTGTGCTTTCTTGGGTGACGGCCACATATTCTTGATCTCCATCCATCGCCGACTCTTCAAACACGAGCACAAGTAAAATATTGTTTTTAGGTAGTATAAAATTCTCATTAAAATTAATGACATATTCATTAAGGAGCAGTTCACTGAGATTGTAGTTTCTTAGCTCGTGCTCTTGTTATTGGTCCTGTTATTGAAGTCTCATTACTCGCTTTGGCATTACTAGCGATGTCATCATCAGTATGTGCATGACCACCAATAGGAGAAGATGTATAAGTGTTAGGGATGCCCTCATCATCCTCCCCCTCTTGAAAAGGCGTCGTCCTCGACGCTGGGTCATCACCACCGAAGAAAGGTGATAAATCAGCGACATTGAACGTAGAGCTCACACCATAGTCATCGCCGGAAAGCTCGATCTTGTAGGCATTGTCGTTGATCTTTGCAAGAACCTTGAAAGGTCCATCACCTCGCGGCAGCAATTTAGACTTGCGGCGTTCTGGAAAACGATCCTTGCGGTAGTGTACCCAAACCAAATCGCCTGCTTGAAAAACCATCTTCTTCCTTTTCTTGTTCGCCTTCTCAGCATAGTACTTGACCTTGCGCTCTATCTCTTCTTTTGTCTTGAGATGCAATTTCTTCACATATTCAGCTCGCTTGGGCGCCTCCATATGAGTATGGTGTTGGTGGAAGCGGCAACAAATCAAGCGCGTAAAGGGCTTGAAACCATAAACTACCTCAAATGGACACATCTGCGTAGTGGAATGCACGGCCCGATTATAAGCGAATTCCACGTGCGGCAAACAATCCTCCCACTCGCGTAGATTCTTCTTGATCGTGGTCGGAGTAGCATCGAAAGTGTGCGGTTCACCACCTCTGTTTGACCATCTGTTTGGGGATGACAAGTTGTCTGAATAACAACCGTCCCGATTTACCAAAGCGTCTTCGAGTAGCTCATGAACTTCACGTCGCGATCGACACAATAGTACGGGCACGCCATGTAGTCTCACGATCTCCCGAAAAACAAGTCAGCAATATGCGACGCATTGTCGCTCTTGTGGCACGGAATAAAGTGTGCCATCTTCAAAAACGATCCACAACGACAAAAGCAGAATCACTCCCCTCTTAGTTCTAGGCGGTCCTAAAACAAAATCCATACTAATATCCTCCCATGGGGCATTGGGAGCAGGTAAAGGGTATATAAACCGTGTGGATTCAACCGATTTCGCTTTGTGACAAGTAATGCATCGCTGCACATACCTCTCCACATCTCGCCTCATCTTAGGCCAAAAAGTGATCGCTCGGCATAGACAACGTCTTCTCACGTCCAAAATGTCCCATCAATCCACCGCATGTGATTCCTGCGATAATAGCAAGCGCACGGAGGATTACGAACGCATAATTTGTTAGTGCGAAACAAAACCCATCATGGATGTGAAATTTATCCCAGCCTTTTCCCTCGTGCAATGTGCAAAGAACGGAAAAATCATGGTCATGAGCATATAAATCATGCAAACTCGCTAAACCAGGACTTGCACTCCTAATTGAGTTAAAGCACACTTTTCCTAGAAAGAGCATCAGCTACCACATTTTCCTTTCCTTTCTTATACTTCACAATGTAAGGAAATGACTCAATGAATTCGACCCATTTGGCATGTCTACGGTTCAGGTTTGCTTGGCCCTTTAAATACTTCAATGCCTCATGATCGGTATGAATAATAAACTCTTTAGGCCATAAATAGTGTTGCCAAGTTTCTAATGCACGCACTAACGCATAAAGCTCTTTGTCATAGACCGGATAATTCAATTGAGCACCATTCAATTTCTCACTAAAATAAGCTACCGGTCTACCCTCTTGCAATAAAACACCGCCAATACCCAATCCACTAGCATCACATTCAATTGCAAAATTTTTAGTGAAATCAGTAAAACAAGCAGCGGTGCTTGGTCAAGCGTCTCTTAAGTTCAGTAAAGCATTTTCTTGCGCTACCCCACACAAATTCAACACCCTTTTAGTAAGTTCATTCAAAGGGGCAGCGGCGGTGCTAAAATCCTTCACAAAGCGTCGATAAAAACCAGCGAGACCATGAAAGCTCCTAACGACTTACGTTCACAGGAGTTGGGTTCATCAAGCGCTTTTAATTGCTTCAATTTTAGACTCATCTACTTCAACCCCTGTGCGAAACAACATAGCCCAAAAAGATGACACGATCTTTACAAAAGTGCACTTCTCTAAGTTACCAAATAACCTATTCTCACATAAAACTTGAAGAACTTGTCTAAGATGGTCTATGTGTTCAGATTCGGATCTGATTGTAAATCAGAATATCATCAAAGTACACAACCACAAATTTACCAATGAAATGCCTTAAAACATGATTCATCAAGCGCATGAATGTCTTGGGTGCATTAGTCAAACCAAAGGCATGACTAACCACTCATTACAACCCAAATTTCGTTTTAAAGGCTGTTTTCCACTCATCCCCTTCATGCATTCTAATTTGATGGTAACCTTTGCGCAAATCTATCTTAGAAAATAACAGCACCACCCAATTCGTCTAGCATATCATCTAAGCGAGGTATAGGATGACGATATTGAATTGTGATATTATTAATCGCTCGACAATCTACGCACATACGCCATGAACCATCTTTCTTAGGAACTAAAATAACAGAACAGCACAAGGGCTTAAGCTTTCACGTACATACCCTTTGGAGAGAAGCTCTTGTACTTGTTTCTGAATTTCCTTTGTTTCCTCGGGATTGGTGCGATGCGATGGTCGGTTCGGTAATGATGCTCTGGAATGAAGTCGATCTTATGTTCTATCCAGCGGATTGGTGGTAGCCAGTGGTACCTCCTGCGGAAAGACATCGCTGAAATCCTGCAAAGCAGAAACAACACCACTAGGAAGAGAAGTGAAGTCGTTAGTCGAAAGCAATGCGTCTTTGTACAGACACCACGTGCACCAAATTAGGGTCCTCGCTGAATTCTCTCATCTCGATTTGGTGGCTAACATCACTAAATTTTTTCTCCCTCACGTTTCTTATTACGACTCGGATGGTTCTCTCGCTCTTGTGCACTCTCAACGTGCATCTCAATTTTCTGCATGGAGGAATTGACAATTTGTTGCGGTGTAAGTGGCTTCAAGATGACATCCATATTGTGCCATCGAAATGTGTAGCGATTTGTCGCCCATCGTGAAGCAGCGGAGCGGTCATATTGCCATGGCCGTCCCAAGAGCAAGTGACAAACCGTCATAGGCACAACATCACGATCCACGATATCGGTGTACTTCCCATTAGAAAACGCCACGCGCACCATATAGTTCACCTTCACTTCCTCTTTGTCGCTCAACCATTGCACATGATAAGGACGCGGATGCGCAAATACTTCAAACCCAACTTATGACACATATCCTTGCTAGCGATTGTGACAACTCCGCCATCAATGATCACTTTGCACACCTTACCCTTATCAAGCTTTGCCCAAGTCGAAACAAATTGCACGCTGTTCGAGTGATGGCGATGGCATCACACTAAGCACCTTAGGCGTGCAAACAATGAAATCTTGCTCGGTGTTAGGAAACTCGGATCGCACTCACATTGTTCTATGTCATCGGTGTGCAGGCGCTTGTGCATCAAAGCGACTCATCATCATCGATGGTGACACATAACCGCCATCCTCGTGATAAGCATAGTTCGACATTTGGCGATCCCTCGAAAATGGCCAACACCCTTGCACTTGTGGCAAATAATGTCACGTGAGCGGCTGTCGACCCCATAGACGCAGTCGCACTAGCGGCGGGTGCCATAGGTCGACGCACCGGTGATGGTGTACTCTCGACTTCTTACTTGCGAAGTGCGCATCGCGAATTGCTTGCGGCGAAGTGCTCTTGTTTGGTTGGCTGTTGTTATATGTCTGTCCGGACTAGTTGAAGAACGTGACCGGCGGCGAACCGTCGTCGTCAATCACTTGTCGCTCGGCCGGCGTGCTTGGTGCAACAACTCAATCATATCATTATAGGGATGGTGATTGACAATGCGCTGACGACATGATTCATACCGGCTAGAAATCTTGCCATGGTGCATTCTTCATTCTCGTGGACATCTGCATGTATCATGATAGTCTCCATTTCCTTATGATATTCATCAATTGATTTCATACCTTATCGCGCCACATCAACTTCTCAAATAGTGATCGCTTGTAGTGGCGAGGTACAAAGCGTGCCGAAATCTTTGCTTCATTTGCTCCCGGTGATGTCGGCAACTCATGGCGCTCCATGCGCTACGGATGAATTGCTCCCACCAATGTGTGGCATAATCATCCAAGCCATTGGATGCAAGCAACAACTTCTTCTCATTGGAATAGTTGTTCATCGAAACAACTTATCAACTTTCAGCTCCCAAGTGAGGTATTGTTCCACATCTGTACCACCTGAAAATATAGGAAGATTAAATTTGGGCTTAGCGACAAAATCCTCGGCGTCGTGGTGGCGGGCGCTGCGTTGTTGCGGTGGTGGCGCTGTCGGTCATCGTAGTCGTCGGCGGAAATCGTTATCCGGCGCTCGTCCGCATCGGCAGCAGCTACGAGGTGCACGATGCACACCTCCTCGTGGGCACCTGCGGTGCACCTCCTCCCGGCGCCGTTGCCTCGGCCGGGCCCATGTGCTGAGGCGTGCGCGGCTGCCATCCCGGCGTTTGGTGGCATTGCCATGCGATGCGCTGTCGGCCGGCGTCGCTCCTCATCCGGACGAATAGCATGCTCCTCATCGGTCTCATTGTGCAAAAGCAGCGGAGGGCGTGCACACTTGTGTCATCGGTGGTGCACCCCACGTAAAGTGTGGTGTGTGAACATGGCACGTAGCTCCAGAAAATTATTGTTGATGGTTATGCGCAATTGTGTGACCTCTTCCCGAGGGTGTTGACCCGATCGAACTTCCCGAGCTCATCGCGCACGCCATTGTCACCATCATGAAGTTGTTTTTGTAGCATCTCGCGCGGCGAGTGTACTCGGTCCATGTGACCGGCGCCTCGGATGAGGTGGATTCTCCTCGTGATTGCCATAGGAGCGACTCACAAACAAGAAACGAGGTTATATCGGGTTAGTAAAACAAAAGCTCTCTCTAGCTTGCAACTCACTGTCCTGAAAACAAGACAAGCTTACCGTTCCAAAGTGAAACAAGGACGGCAAATCGACACTTGTGACAGCGAACGACCTCAACCCGGTAATGTATGAGCGTAACCAAGAGCAAGGGAGTACACAGACGGGTGTAGGTGGAGCTTGGACAGGTATGTGGGTATCCTATGCAATATGATATTCAAGGTATTGTAAAGCTAAGTATTGATCCAAGCTAGAGTATTTTGCCTACGTGCTGATCCAATTGGTTTAAGCGAAGTGTATGAATGCACACGCAACGATAAATGGGACTTAATGCAACCAAAGGAATGAGCTTGGGAGAATCAATCGGAAACAGAGATGAAACTAGCTCGTTTTGCACCAAGTACTAAGAAAGACGCTAGCCAATTGCAACTGAATATATGAGGGCACAAGATTGGTCAAAGAAAGATTGAAAACACAATCTGGTACGTTGAACACGGAGTTTGGAAGCTCGAAAAGTTGCTGCGCGTGTGCCTGGCGGCTTACGCGGATCTAAAATGTCCAGATTTCTTTGACTTCTCGTTTTTTTGGGTCTATCTTCTCGTTTCCTTTCCAACGGAGCAAGAAACGCCTCAATCAGAGGCTGTATGCAAAAGTTACGTGCTTTTCTCTCGTTTTTTTTTGTTTAACTCCGCGGCTCTTGCTAATTGCGGCTGCCTTTTCCTTCTTTTCTCTCTACTTTGCTCCCCGCGGAAGTGTACAACCCACACAACCAGCAAGGTGTAATCAAGATGAACGAGCAGCCCTAAATGCAATGTCGATAGCTAGTCTCAAGATAAAAGGATATAAGATGGAGGCTTTGTTCGTTTTGGTTGCTAATTGAGGGAATCAACCAGCAATTTTGTAGAGTTTATGTGAACACAACGATTAAGCAACGCAAAGGAAACACACGGATCAGCACTAAAACAAACTCTAATGGGCGAAAACTTAACAAAGCGCACAAGAAATAACAGATTAAACTACGGTTTTGGTATTGCAATTTTTGGTTTAACGAGACGATAGGACGAGAAAATGAATCTAGCTACGGGTAAAGAAATTCTCACGAGTAAACCCAGAATCGATACCACATGATACGGGAGGGTCCGATCTTCTCGGTGAGGCGTAGATTGTTGATGCGAAGTAGACGATGTCGCTAGTTGAACACTCGCGCAATGCACGAACCCTCAACTCTTGGAATCGCCCAAAACACACCGGATAATTGTTCGTCGCGAGACCACAAGCGGCGAACGTCAAGTCCCAATTCCCAATGGAGCAGCGGCTTGACCTTGAATTGCAGAATGAACAATGGATCGCCTAGTTCTCTCTCAAAGTCCTCGCATGAACTCTGGTGTTGAAAGAACAAGCAATAGCTATGTTTCAATCTTATGCAAAAACTTGGTTTTCTTTTACAATGGGGGTCTACCCCTCAATATATAGTCTCAACCTAAGACCATTCAACACTAAAATCTCCATGTGGTACTATTCATCCGCAAGTACTGTAGCGCTACTGTTCACGGGCCGTACTGTAGCGGTACTGTTCACAGGCCGAACTGTAGCGGTACTATTCACGGGCCATACTGTAGCGGGGTACTATTCATGGTCTGGATGCTGTTCGTGGACGGATCGTTGCTCATGCTGTGGACTTGTGCTTTCTTGGGTGACGGCCACATATTCTTGATCTCCATCCATCGCTGACTCTTCAAACCTGAGCACAAGTAAAATATTGTTTTTAGGTAGTATAAAATTCTCATTAAAATTAATGACATATTCATTAAGGAGCAGGTTCACCTGAGATTGTAGTTTCTTAGCTCGTGCTCTTGTTATTGGTCCTGTTATTGAAGTCTCATTACTCGCTTTGGCATTACTAGCGATGTCATCATCAGTATGTGCATGACCACCAATAGGAGAAGATGTATAAGT
Source organism: Dendrocalamus sinicus (assembly GCA_036346575.1). NCBI lineage: Eukaryota > Viridiplantae > Streptophyta > Magnoliopsida > Poales > Poaceae > Dendrocalamus > Dendrocalamus sinicus. Next base: position 21,701,154 of record CM070652.1, read on the forward strand.
GTTAGGGATGCCCTCATCACAAGCCCTGGAGGAGACTCGCGTCCGCGAGCGGAGGGTGCTGGAGGGCCAACTTCGTGTTGCGGACGAGGCTCACGCCGCCAAGGAAGAGGGCCTGCGCGCTGGCGGTAGAAAACGCGAGGGTGGTTTCCAACACGGAGGACGCTGTGGCGGCGGCGCAACGCGCCACGGAAGAGGGCCTGCGTGCTGCGGCGGAGGAGCGTGCCGCCTTTCTTCAGCAGGTCTCCGCGCTGGAGGAGGAGAAGACCCAACTCGCCACGTCCCTTGCGGAGAGGAACCGGACGTTGGACGATGTGTCTATGTCGGCGTGGAGGGCGATGGAGTCTTTGGAAAGGGCCCTCCATGACCTTTTCGTTGACGTGCCGGACGTTACGCACAGCCCCGAGGATCTGACGGAGACGCTTTGGCGAATCGAAGAGGGTTCGTGCCTCGCCCTCCGCGGTGCCAGAGCCTTCGGCGATCACTGCGCTTCATCAGCGCCTGCCTCGCTTTCGCCATGCTTCACACCCGAGGATGTGGACACGTCAACAAGCTGGCGTACCCTCAGCTGGATCTGCCAGCCGTGGCCAGGGCAATGTCCAATGCCGTCCGCTCCATCCAGCCTGCCCTTCGGACGTTCTATAGTCGACTCTGGGGCTACGTCGGGGAGGACACGGCCAAGATCGCGCTGCGGCGAACACTGCATCAAGAGGGGGACTTCCTCCAGTGGCTCGAGGAAGTTCCCCGGTGCAACGAAGATGGCGCAAACCCGCAGGTGTGTAGCTGGGGTTGGGTGTGTTGTCATGTACGCCTAGCTCTACGGTTGCCTTGCAGCCTCTTTATATGAATGAAACAACTCTTGCCCAAGGTCTTCTGTCGCTGCGTACTACTTTGCCTTGGATGGGTGCGCCATGTAAAGGTCGGGCTCTCGGGCTTGGCCTTGCCTCGCTTATTGATAGTAGTAGCCGAAGTAGACGCTCGAGGGCTCCGTCCCCTACCTTTCGAAGGGGTGGCAGCGGAGCTGGCGCCTAGTCGAAGTAGACGTGCGAGCGCTCCGTCCCCTACCTTTCGAAGGGGTGGCAATGGAGCTGGCGCCTAGTCGAAGTAGACGCACGAGCGCTCCGTCCCCTACCTTTCGAAGGGGTGGCAGCGGAGCTGGCGCCTCCGTTGCATCTTATTGAAACTCAAGGTGCGTGGGAACATCAACCACGCCTTATTTATACCCCGAAGAGTACGCGCAAGGGCAAAGCCCGCACGTGCGCGGGGACATCCGCGTCTGGTTTATACTCAGTAGAGTGCGTAGGGACAACATCCACGTCTTGTTTATACTCCGTGGAGTGCGCGCGGAGGCATACCTCGACGCTGCGCCTTATTTATACTCCGTAGAGTGCGCGCGGAGGCATGCCTCGACGCTGCATCTTATTTATACTCCGTAGAGTGCGCGCGGAGGCATGCCTCGACGCTGTGTCTTATTTATACTCCGTAGAGTGTGCGCGGAGGCGTCCCCCCGCTGCGTCTTATTTATATTCCGTAGAGTGCGTGCGGAGGCGGACCTCGACGCTACGTCTTATTTATACTCCGTAGAGTGCGTGCGGAGGCGGACCTCGAGTGCGTGCGGAGGCGGACCGAGATGGAAGCTTGGCAGACGATCGGCTTTATTAATCTCCCGTTTGCGCGGGCGAGCGTCTTACATTGGCAAGGTGCCGTTGTTGCTACATGCTTTCCTTTTGTCCTATACATAGTACCGCCGTAGCCTGTTTGTATTCCATGTGTGGCGAAGTGTCTGCCCTTCCAGCGTGGCGAGGCGATAGGCTCCCTTCTGCAGGGCTTCCACGACAATGTATGGACCTTCCCATTTGGACTCCAGCTTGCCGACCGTCTCTGCATGGAGTGCCATGTTGAGGACGAGGTCCCCCGGCTGGAATTCTCGCGGGTATATGGAGCGACTACGAGCGTGCACCATCTGCCGCGTACTTTATGATGTGTTGGGTTGCGCTTGCTCGCTCTCCATCGAGGTCTAGGGACAATTGGCGCTCTTCCGGCGCCTGGATGACGACCCTTCGCGAGCTGGCCTTGATTTCCTCGGGCGTCACTGCCTTGTTGCCGAAGAGGAGTTTGAACGGCGTGAATCCCGTCGGACGTGTCACCGTTGTGTGGAGGGACCGGAGGAGACTTTGGAGCTCGCCCGGCCACTTGCCTTTGGCAGCCCGACAAGACGCTTCTTGATCGCGGCAGATATGGTGCCGTTCGCCCGCTCGACTGCGGGTGCCCGACCGAGGCGAACCGGAGCGTGAAGCCCATGCTGTCGCAGAACGCCTTGAATGGGGCAGCGTCGAACTGCAGGCCATTGTCGACGGTGATCTCCCTGGGCACTCCAAAGTGGCATATAATACTCTGCCAGAGGAAGCGCTGCTTGGCTGCCGAGGTTATCTTGGCTAGAGCTACAGCCTCTGGCCACCTGGAGAAATATTCCAAAGCGACCACTACGAATCGCAGAAACCCTGCAAGAAACCGAAGATGGGCTCCCGCCAGTCACCCTGCTGGATGATCTGGTGGACGAGGGCTGCGTCGCGGTTGTCCTGCGCGATGGCTGCTGCTGGTAGGATCTCGTAGAATGCCCCCTCGGGAGTTGGGAGCTATTGGCTGGCGGCCTTCGCAAGGACGTCGGCCTGCTCATTCGCCCGAGGGATGGCCTTGACCGTGACACCCAAAAAGTGTCGCTCCTTCGCTCTTATGGCCGCCAAGTACTTGGCCAACTCCGGGTCCTTGGCCTGGTATGACTTGTGCACATGGCCAGCTACCAAGCGTGAGTCGGTGCGGACGAGAACTCGCTGCACGCCAAGCGCTTTAAGCTTCGCGAGGCCGAACAGCAGCGAGCTGAGCCAGCGGAGTCCATTCCGCAAGGAAGTCCGCGAGGACCTGGGACTTGATCACAGTTTGCGAGGCATACGTTAAGGAGAACGGGGTGAGCTCGGCTGCCCACTTGCCGATGCGCCCCGTGGACTCCTTATTGTGCAGCATCTCCGCCAGGGGGAACGAGGATGGCACCGTGATTGGGTGGGCTAGGAAATAGCGTCGGAGCTTCCTCGAGGCCATGACCAGCGCGTAGGCAAGTTTCTCGAGCCCCGTATACCGCGTCTTGGCGCCCTGAAGGGCTTCGGAGACGAAGTATACGGGGCGCTGGAGAGCGCTCTCCTCAAGGACAAGGACGGTGCTAACCGCTGTCACTGAAGCGGCGAGGTAGAGCAGGAGGGGAGCCTCTGGTGCCGGGGCGACCAAAGTGGGGAGGCCTGCGAGATGTCTCTCGAGGTCGTCAAAAGCCTTCGCACAATCGCCGTCCCAATGAAAACTGTTGCAACCGCGGAGAGTCTTGAAAAATGGCAAGCCCCGCTCTGCTGCCCTAGACTGGAAGCGGCTCAATGCGGCCATGCGGCCAGCAAGCCTCTGGACCTCCCTTGTTGTCTTGGGCGGCTCCATATCGAGGATCGCGTCGACCTTGTCGGGGTTCGCCTGGATGCCTCGTCCGGACACAAAGAAGCCCAAGAGCTTGCCCGCCTGCACGCCGAAGACACATTTGTCCGAGTTGAGCTTGATGCCCGCCTTCCTGAGATTGTCGAAGGTCTCCTGGAGATCCTAGCCGTGGGAGGCAAGCCGTCTGGTTTGACAACCATGTCGTCGACGTAGGCCTCCACGATCTTGCCGAGCTGGGTGGCCAGCGCCAGCGCGATAAGGCGGATGAAGGTTATGCCCGTATTCTTCAAGCCGAAGGGCATCCTGACAAAGCAGTATGTACCGATCGGTGTAATGAAGTTGGTCTTGTCCTCGTCACCCTTGGCCATGTAGATCTGCTGGTAGCCGTAGTAGGTGTCCAAGAAGCTCATGAGCTCGCACCCCGCGGTGGCGTCGACCAGTTGGTCTATGCGCGGCAGGGGGTAGTCGTCCTTCGGGCATGCCTTGTGAAGTCGATGCACATACGCCAGGAGCCACTGGCTTTCTTTACAACACCGGATTAGCAAGCCAATCCGGGTGCTGGACCTCGCGGATAACCCCGGCACTGAGAAGCTTCGCTACCTCGATCTTGGTCGCTTGCTGCCGATCCATGGACATACGCCGAAGCTTCTGCTTGACTGGCTTGGCATCAGGGCGGACCGCTAGGTTGTGCTCGATGAGGGCGCGGTCTACGCCTTTGATGTTCTCTGAAGACCATGCGAAGACATTCGCGTTGCTCCGGAAAACATGGAGCAAGTTTTGCTCCACCTCCGGGGGGAGGCCCTCGCCGATGGACACGAAATGCCCGTCGGCTTGGAGGGGTACCCTTTTGACCCCGCCCTCCAGCCGGGGCTTGGGTGTCCACCCCGGGGCAGACGGCGTGTCCGTCTTGAGTTCGTCGGTGAGGGCGTGCACCTTGTGGTGCAGGCTTCCGGCACCGGCCTCCACGCGCCGGGCGAGATCCTGGTCACCGAAAATGGTGATGACACTTTGTGGGCCCGGGAGCTTCATACACAAGAAGCCGTGGTGTGGGATTGCCCCGAAAGAATTGATGAAAGGGTGGCCTAGTATGGCATTGTACGGGTGCGGGATGTCCACAACGTCGAAGACAACGTCCTCGCTCCTGGCGTTATTGCCCCGACAAAAGGCGACTCAGAGACATACCTGACCCAAGGCCTTTAGCGGCTGGCCTCTGAACCCTTGGATTTGCGGAGCTGCCCCCGTCAATGAGGACGCGCCTGACATCGCAGCCTACGATGTCGGTCTGAATGACCAAGGGATCTTGGTGGGGGAATTCCACGCCCTGGGCATCGGCTGGCGTGAAGGTGATGTTGCAGTGCGGTACTCCTGGGAGTGGCTGCGCCGAGGTCTTCGGCGCGGACCCTCCGGAGATGACGCCAACGATGCGGTGCTGGGCCCCTCCTGGGGCCCAGCTCGTGGAGGACTCCGCTGCGGTTGCTGCTCACTAGGCCACCGCAGGGGGCAGCACTGCCAAGGCCCGGGCTCCGGCGGCTGCTTGCCGCAGCGCCATAACCGCGGTGCACGCCCGTGTGACGTGGTCGCCATGGCCATGCACTTCGCACCACCTGCCATAGTCCAGGATTTCCTGTTCCGTGCGCGGTCTCTTTTCGCGGCCTTCTCCACGCCCCCCTCAGCCTCCCCGGCCCCTCCCACGCGAGGCGGGGGTAGGTTCTCGGGGGACGTCCTCTATGCCAAGGACGTGGCGGGCTTTTTGGGGCCTGTGCTGGTTGCGCCAAGGCTTGTGCTTACCACCTGACGAGGTCTCACGCCCCCCGGTATCACAGTGTTTAGGGGCATCTACCACGGACTCTTGCTTGCGTTTTGCTTTCGGGGAGTCATTCCCCGCGCTTCCTCTTCGCGACAACCCCTCCACCTGAATGGGGTCGGAGTCGTCACCCTGACGCCGCCGGGCGTCCTCTTCTGCTCTAGCGTACTCTTCCATCTTGTCGAAGAGCTTCGCCACCGTCTTGATTGGCTTCCGCGCGTTATATTCGTCTAGCGGTCCCGGGCGAATACCTTGTACCGTTGCGTTGATGATGGTTGTTTCGTTGACGTCCTTAACCTGGCAGCGGACCTTCGTGAAGCGCTTGAAGTACTCCCGGAGCTTCTCCTAGGGTTTTTGTTTTACCGCGAAGAGCTGATCCGTGTCGACGCGCTCGACGTAGTTCCCTTGGAAGTTGTTGTAGAGCCGGTCGCGGATCTGCTCCCACGCGTAGATGGAGTTTGGCTCTATGGTGAAAAACCAAGAGAGCGCTACTACGTGCAACGCGATGGGGAGTCCCTTTGCCTTCGTGGTGTCGTCTCCGCCGGCAGTTTCGATGGCGGTCTCGTACACACGCACGAACTCCCGTGGGTCGCGTCTCCTTTGTACGGCTCGATGGCGTTCGGGAACTTGAAGTCCTCCAGCCACGCCGCCTGCTGCAGGCCTGCAGAGAGTGGGGATTCCGGGTCCACGCATCGCAGCGGAACGCGGCTGGACGTGGGGGCGTCGCGGCTATCCGCCTGCTCCGGCGTGGGCTCCGACGCGACCACTGGCGGGGTCTGCTGGCTCCGAGACTCTTGCATATCCCGCACGGCCCCGCGGAGATCCGCTAACTCCTGCTGGAACACGCTGAGGGCCGCTAGCAGGGCGTTCTCCGCCGTACGCGTGGCCGGGGCGACCGGTGCACCTGGTTGCACGGCCGGAACAGCGGCGACCACAGCCTGCACTGGCATGGTAGACTCCGAAGTCGATGATGGGGCCTGCGATGTCGTCGGGACCGCTCGCCACTCCCGCATCGGGCGGGGGGGACGGCGGCCGTGCCAACATGGGCACTAGCGCTACCGCCCCCGATCACCCGGTTAGTGTTGCCGGCGATTGTCGCCATGCCCGTGGTGGGATCACCCGTCGTGCGCGGGGCGGTGTCGACCGCTGCGGTGGTGGTGGCGGGGTCGATCGTCGTGGCAGTAGTGGCGGGGTCGATCGTTGTGCCGGTAGTGGCGGGGTCGATCGTCGTGCCGGTGGTGGCGGGGTCGATCGTTGTGCCGGTAGTGGCGGGGTCGATCGTCGTGTCGGTAGTGGCGGGGTCGATGTTCGCGACTGTCGCGCCCGCGTCGCCGTCCGCGCCTACGACTGCCGACGCCGAAGCCCTGGTGTTTACGCGCGACTTTGTTGCGCCCGCGTTCTCTTTCTTCGCCGCCGACGATGAAGCTTTCTTCGGTGGCATCCTTCAGATCTTGAGGCTTGCTCTTGTCCTCCCCATGGACGACGCTAACTGTTATGGTTACAAACCAAACAGAGAATGGTAGTTGAGAGTTAGGTGAGCAATGCTTCGGGTTTTCCCGATGGCCTGTATCGTATATATATATATCCACATGGGGAGTGCTTTTACAACAGTACCCTTACATTCAAGTATCCCTCTCAAGGGCACTTATGCCATTATACATGTCCCATTCTAGGTCTTACAGCCTTCTAACAGGCCGGCTGGGCTTAGGTGGGGGCCACCCCTACAACAATCATGAATCTCTTTTTGGTAAGCATATTTTTTAATAAAACATTTCAAATAGATTGTAAATAGAATAAATGGTTTAGGGCATATCGTCGATCAAAGTTTGCAATGATCATATGTTTCTCTTCAAACCCGTCTCTCTGCACTCACACGTGGTAGTAAATCTTCGATAAAGACGTAGTAAAGGCATAAGGAGTGTAGTAATAGCAAGTGTGATAGTGTGTCGATCCTGTAAAGGATCACAGTAATTTTCTAAAAAAGGGATTGTAGTGCTACAATAAAAGCATAAGGTCATAGAAAATCTTACAGGTATATCTTGTAACGGTGCTATAAACACAAAAGGGGGTTGTGGTAAATTTGTTGTATAGGTCCCGTAAAAATACAATAAGATCGTAAAAATCTTTTGTAACAGTTCAGTAAACACATATGAAGGTTGCAATAAATCTTTTTTAGTTATATAGTAAATATTAGGTTATACTAAATGTGCGATAGAGGTGCAATAAACACACAAAGAGGTCATGATAATTCTGTTGCGATGATGCAGTAAACGCATAGAGAAAATTTACTACATGGGGATATGCCCAGTGCTTTTATTGCACCCTTATTGTGTGTTATTGGATTCTCCTTCAATTTTTATTACATTGCAAATGCATTTATCGTTTATTAACGAGACTTATATAATTATATTCATCTCATCGTCACTAAGCTACCGATCAAAAACCGTTTGTAAATCAGAGCTACTAGCAAAAGATTATAGCTAATACAAGAAAGGAAATATTATAGTATTAATAGGTTGGCTATGTCACTTGTTATCTTAGTCTTATACGAAGTGGGTCTATGTGGAGTAGGTTAGAGGCTCTTGAGTTTTTGCCATATGTAACGCCTTTTCAACGTGTATTTGCAGAAATAATCGTATACAAACGGTATTGACAAAAATAGCACTTATGTCGTCCGGTCACCGGACGACAGCACCCAATAGTAGACACGTGGTGATGTGACCACGCCACCAACACATACAACCATAGCGTCCAATATCAAGATTGAACTAAAGCACCACATCACTTTTGCACCAATTCAAGCAAGATTTCAACTTGAACACGTTTTGGAATCCAATTCGGCCTCCAGATCAGTTCGGATTCAGCCTGACGGCCCAACTTCAAATGTGCATAACTTTCACATACGGAGTCCGTTTGAGGTCCACGAGTACTCGATGGAAAGCTTTTCTCGTCCTCTTTCCAATGGATCTGGCCTCATCTCCAAATTCATTCTGTGCTTGCTGCAGTTACTCAAAGAAGGTGTTGCATCACCTGTTTTGGTCAAATTGGGCCTTGTAATGTTTGGGCCCAAAGGGGAGGTGCCTCCCCTCCTAGGCCCATATTGTTCACGTGTGACTATTCATGTGAACAGTGCCATGGATAGTACCACCCCGTTTTTCCTTAGTTTTGTGTGGCTTTCCCACCCCTATTTAAGGAGGCTGCACCCTTCTAGTTTGTTTGGATTTCGTTTGATTAGTTTTTCCATGGTGAAAACTTTTGTTCTTCGCTTGTGTCGGCTAGACCAACCGTAAAGAACCTTCTGCGGAATCCCACCTTTTGAGCTTAATATAAATATTTGCAATTTCAGATTGCTTGTTATCTTGTTCTTGCGTGTTCTTCGGTTGCATGCAGGAATAGACCTTCGTAGTCAGGTCAACCGTGTTCTTGGCAAGGTTGATAACGACTTGGAGTGTGGTTCAGCGATTGCTAAGGCGCAAGCGACGTCGTACGGTTGTAGTCGGGTCGCAAGAGTCACCTCCGCCAAAATCGAAGTTATCATCCTATCAGAAGATCGGGACCCCATCGCCTCATCAGTTGGTATCAGAGCTTCAGGTTGACCGGTAGGAATTTTTGTATCCCTAGTTAGTAGATTGATTTTTGTTTCCCATAGTCCAGAAAAATTGTCCCACAAAAAGAGTTAATTTCCGCTGTCCAAACCCCGTTATGCCTTTCAATCTATTAGTTTTGATTTGCTAAATTGAATTTGTGTCCGTCTTAGCATTGTCTAGTTGCTGGTCATATCTTTATTCCTATAAAAATCCAAACAAAAAAAATTCCTCACCCCAAACCCTAATTCCAATTCGGCTGATTTTTTCCTTTCTCTGCAGCTGCCTCCAAAAAAAACCATAACTTTTGATTCCGTGATCCTTTTTGAGTGAGACTACCGCCATTAGATTTATAACTTCATTATCTATCTTCCTGTAAAATTTCGCTTCAATCCAGTATGGCAGTAAAAAGATATCTGCGGTGCAAGTTGACCTAAAATTCCAGATTGAATCTGCAACAGTCCGCACTTGTGAATTGTGTGCGAATTTTTTGGTCGGTTTCCAGAACTTTGCCCCAAAATAAAAGTTGTAGAAAAAGCCGTCAGGAAATGGAGAAAAAAAGAATCATTGAAAAAAAGGAAACTGACAAAAAGTTACGGCCGAAATACCGACATGATGTCCAGTGGACAGAAATCTTCAGTTTCCAAGTTTTGGGTCAATCCTTGTGCTCTTCAATTCCAGATTGCATTCAATTGAATTATCTTGTATTTACCACTCCTATACATTGCCATACACATATTTTTAGCCTTCTTCCATCTTTGGTTGATCAGCAACATAGGCTAAGTGCTAGATACGAACTATAATTCAATTCTGTGCAATTTCTGAAATTAATTGATTGTTTTCCTTTGCTACAAAATACATAGCCTATCCAAGCTCCACTTTTCTACTAAGCGAATAGGCCTCACTGTACCTTGCAATCGCTTTACTCATCACCTAAGTCAGAGTTATCACGAACCAGCCACCGGTTGCACCACCTGTTTGCTTTGGTAAGAACTTGTAAGAATTTGGTCGTAAGCTTGAGAGATGCATTATTTGAATTGAGCCTCCATATCCTAGTAGTTGATAGGAACATATACTTGTGTTTTGTTTCCTTGTTTGCTACTAACCATGGCAGGTTCACAGGATGATTATGAGATAGATCCATATCTTCTTCGACCCATTGACTGGGAGCGCAAAAAATTCGCAAGGAAGATGAACGCTTGAGACAAGCTTCTTCATCATGGGAGGTATATGACCGTGACAATGCGTCTGATAAAGCTAAAATCACTTTGCCATCCTTTGCTGGTGAATTTGATCCTGATGCCTATATTGATTGGGAGATAGCACTAGATAAAGAATTTGAATGTTATGATTGGTCTGATAGGCAAAAGATTAGAGCTGCCACTAGTGTTTTTATTGATAATGCAATACTTTGGTGGAAGTACTTAAGTAGACTTGGAAGAGCGCCTCAAACGTGGCATGCATTAAAGAAACTTTTGAGAAATCACTATGTTCCTAAATATCATGCTGATTATTTGTTAGCTAAATTACAATGTTTAAAACAACAAAGTAGAACTATAAGGGAATATTACCATGAATTAAAAACTCGTTTATTGCGTTATGGCTTAGAGGAACATGCTGAAGCTATAGAGAATAGATTCTTACGTGGGCTTAATAAAGAAATTCAGGACCTTCTCATTCACAAAGAATATAATTCTCTACATCATTTGTTTATACTTGCTTGTAATGTTGAACGTCAGATTGAGAAATTGAGAGTGTTTGATGATAAGAAACATGAGAACAAACCCATGTTCGTGCCTTTTTCTGTGACTAACAACTTGCAGGCAGTTGAGAACCATGTCGAAGAGGAGCATGAGCTGATTGAACCATCGATTCCATTCGTTGAAAACGAAGATGAGGAGATGGATGCACCTACATCATCTGAGGGGAGCCAAAAAGGTAAAGAACATGGTGCTATCATCACTCACAGTGAGTATGCTGTGAAGAACAACAATTATGCACTGTTCATGCTATTTTAGAGCAAAATTTAGTGGAAAACAGTTCTGACACGCCCATATTTCAAGTAGAGAATTCACACTGCATTGATTTGAGTGTTGAGAATGAGTTGAGTGCACATTGTCAAAAAATAATTGAATTGCCTGCTGTTTTGAGTGATTCATGTGGTGAATTAGTCACATACAATAATCATGTGGCTTTGGTTAGATATAAAGAAGTTTTGACTAGAATTTCTCCTGCCAATTCATTGTGTTACATCATCTTGGATCTTCCTATGAAATTATCACATGCTATGAAGAAAGTTTCTGAACTTGGCTGTTCAGAATTCTTGTTTAGTGCCTACACCCCTGGATATAAGTTTAATTTGATTGGAGATTATGGTGTAGAAAATCAATTTCTTGTATATCGAATATGCATAACTTGCGATCACATGGATGAATTGAAACTTGCTACTTAGGACAACAATTCTTGTAAGCTGAATCTTATTCAATATGAGAGTAAAGTAAAATTTGGTACTCATCCAATGCCTAGGTGTTCATCTCTTTTTGCACCATCTAGTATGGACAATCTGAATAAAGATGATGAATTATGTAAGAACTTACAAATCTTTTCACCCTTGCTAGATAAATTTGTTATTGCTCAATTGAGATATGATTATATGGAAGAACTTTGCTTGATTCCAAAGTTGTAGTTTTGCCCATACGTGCCACCACTGCAAGTTTACAACTTCAGAGATTTGAATTGCATAAATGCTTCACTTACATTTGCAAAACAAGTTGCAATAATTACTGTGTGAGAAATATTGATTTGTTCATTAACATATATGATTACTCTTGGGTTAATAATACAATGAGCTTTTATGATCACTGCTGTTTTATAACATTAACTGTGCAACAACGAAGAACTACTAAAACGGATGACATATACATATACCATGCATACACTTGGGCTTCTTTGTTACCATACTTTCAGCTTATCAAAAGTCGAGGACGGCTTTGTTTGCAAGAAGGGGAGGATGATGAGGACACGACCCCTATGGATACAATCATATTTGCTATGCTTGTTATTTCAATTACAAGAGCTCCTACGCATCACTTAAATTATAAGGTGAGCTCGTTTCAAAAAGATTTTACTTTGTGTGATAAAGAACGTATGATATTACATAATTAGAGTTTGTTGCGTTTGTTATTATGTACCGAGATTTACGATGAAGATATGCAAAACGTGAGGCTACACATATGCTAAAACCGAGGACGGTTTTCTATCAAGAAGGGGAGGATGATGTGACCACGCCACCAACACATACAACCATAGCGTCCAATATCAAGATTGAACTAAAGCACCACATCACTTTTGCACCAATTCAAGCAAGAGATCAACTTGAACACGTTTTGGAATCCAATTCGGCCTCCAGATCAGTTCGGATTCAGCTTGACGACCCAACTTTAAATGTGCATAACTTTCACATACGGAGTCCGTTTGAGGTCCACGAGTACTCGATGGAAAGCTTTTCTCGTCCTCTTTCCAATGGATCTGGCCTCATCTCCAAATTCATCCTGTGCTTGCCGCAGTTACTCAAAGAAGGTGATGCGTCACCTGTTTTGGTCAAATTGGGCCTTGTAATGTTTGGACCCAAAGGGGAGGTGCCTCCCCTCCTAGGCCTATACTGTTCACGCATTACTATTCACATGAACAGTGCCATAAATAGTACCATCCCGTTTTTTCTTAGTTTTGTGTGGCTTTCCCACCCCTATTTAAGGAGGCTGCACCCTTCTAGTTTTTTTGGATTTCGTTTGATTAGTTTTTTCATGGTGAAAACTTTTGTTCTTCGCTTGTGTCGGCTAGACCAACCGTAAAGAACCTTCTACGAAATCCCACCTTTTGAGCTTAATATAAATATTTGCAATTTCAGATTGCTTGTTATCTTGTTCTTGTGTGTTCTTCGGTTGCATGCAGGAATAGACCTTTGTGGTCAGGTCAACCGTGTTCTTGGCACGGTTGATAATGACTTGGAGTGTGGTTCAGCGATTGCTAAGGTGCAAGCGACGTCGTATGGTTGTAGTCGGGTCGCAAGAGTCACCTCCGCCAAAATCGAGGTTATCATCCTATCGGAGATCGGGACTCCATCGCCTCATCACGTGGCCCATTGGGCGAGCAGACGACAAGTGCCTATCGCCTGGCCAGCAGATGGCAAGTGGCCTGCCGTCTGCCCACAAAATGACATGTGATTAAGTTGGCTAATTAGTCGGCTTAATTATCTGTCTAAATTCATAATTTTATGTTATAATTTTTTAATTTGTAAATATAGCAAATGAGCTCAAAAAATTATGGAATTTTTAGTGGAGCTTCTTGAGGTATCGTGGTATGTTGTATAATTTTTTCGTAATTTTTTGAGGCCATTTTCTACTTCTAGAAATTCCTAGAATGACACATAATTAATTAGGCGATTCCTAGAGGTAGCAAATGGTCATGAAAAATTACAAATTTTTTTGGAGCTTTCTAATGCAGTGTGCTACATTGTGTAATATTTAAGTAATTGCTCGCACCACTTTGCTACCTCTAAAAATTATTTGAGTGGCGCGTAATTAAACGGGTGATTAAGCACTAATGGCCTATCGTCTGGCCACTGTGCGGCACCAGGCCTGCCTCACAGTGGCTGGGCAGCTGGCCATTAGTTCTTAATCAGTCATTTAATTATGCGTCACTTAAACAATTTTTAGAGGTAGCAAAGTGGTGCAAAAAATTACGTAAAAAATACAATGTAGCACACTACATAAGGAGCTCCATAAAAAATTTTGTAATTTTTCACGGCAATTTGCTACCTCTAAAAATTCTTAGAGCAGCACATAACTTCTTAATCGCCTGATTAATTATGCGTCGTTCTAAGAATTTTTAGACGTAGCAAATCCCTCAAAAAATTGCAAAAAAATTAGACAATGTACCACGATGCCTCGGGAAGCTCCACCACAATATGCGAGGAGGGATGTCGAGGGGTCGCATATCTCTAATTACGATTAAATTATCACAATCAACATGACAAATTTGTAGTACATAAAATTCTAAAAAAAGCACACAATTAGGTCGGTTGTTTTGGGAGCAGTGTTAAAACTTTCGGTTGCAAAAAAATTTCAAACACCGGTGAAAGGAAGAAATGAACAAAATTTTGTTCATTTTGTTTGAAAATTCAGATGAAAAAAAAATCAAATTTTGATAAATTTAACCATAAGTTGAATAAAATTTGAACAAATTTTAAACAGGGCCAAATTCAGCCAAATTTTAGCTGAATAAAATATATTTAGGAGGGTACCGAAAGGGACAAACTTTCGTCCATTTCGCAAAATTTCGTCCAAAATTTGTAACCCTGGTTGGGTGACTCCACATAAAATGTTAATGAATAAAATTTCGTCCTAATGATTTTTAAATATTTATTTATGAATAGAGTGGTTTCTTGAGGTAGTTTTAATAAGTTGTTATGACTGAAGTCATTGTAGAAGTCACTTTGAATGGAGTGATTTCTCAATGTGAGTATCCTTTACTCTCTCAATCTGTCACACAATTAATCAAAAGTTACAACATTTTTTAATAGAACCTCAGTCCATAAGACCACTGACCTAGACTGAGGTCCAAGAATGGCAGTCACACTCCGACGAGGACCCCATGATCTCGAGGTCCATATTGCGTGTCCGTACGTTCATCGATAGCGAGGCAGCGACTTGTGTACTCAATGTTCCGGAGCTAGTGTTAGTGAGGCAGGGAGAGTGCAGGTCCTCAAATAGTTCCTGTGAGATAGTAGAAAGATGTAATGGGCTCATGACAGCGTGTGTGGTGGCAGATGGGTTGGATGGAGCGGGACGGTCGGCCAGTAGCAACATGGTTACTGGTGGGAAAAGATCTCGTGTTGCTTCTAGACTTCTAGTGTTACTTGGTTGTCAGCAATAGCATTAGGGGTGGAAATAACTCAATACTGGCGAGCTGGCTCAACTCGTTTAGGGCTTGGCTCAGGCTCGTATCAATCAATCCAAACCCTCTTTTTTGCTCATTTAGTCAACGAAGTGACCACAAGTTGGCTTGCAAGCTGCTTGCTAACTCGTTAGGCTCGGCTGAAGTACGAGCAAAACCAAGTTATCAGGCCTGGCATCATAGGACACTAGGTCCACAAAAAATTTAGCAAGGATCAACACCTCCAGCTCATGTGTTGACCCCTCAGCCTAAACTCAGTGTACCCAGTTCTTTTCTTGAAGCCCAACAAAGGGAGTACTAGTAGCCCAAATTCCTAGTAGCTAGTAACAGCCCACAAGGAGCCTCCAGTTCCCTCAACCCATGAGGCAACAACAGCAGGCCAAGCTAGCCCTTGAACCAGCCTAAGAGGGAGGGCCGCAACAGGCCACGATGTCCATTTGATCGATTTTGAAGCGTGTTACCTCGCAGGAGCCGTTGACGTCTGTTTGTCTCGCATGGTCAAGCAGGAGATGTGCATCATGTTCACTGGACAGTCACACCCAGCTAGACAGCGATCGGTCTCTAGAGAACAGGAGAAATTGGCACCACTGGCTACCCTCGCATGCCATCTTGCACGCAGTGCCACTTGGTCCCTATTGCCTCGTGCTCTCGCCGGCTGAAGGAAGCTTAGGTTCACCGATCAGTATATAGTTTGCTCTAAATTTCTCTCAATTCTTCCAATTGTTTCAAGAACAGGGGCTAAATTTGTGAGTTAGGGTTTCAATGTAATGATTGTTAGTTGATTTTTGTCGAATTATAGGGTTAAGACTTAGAGTTTTGATTTTGATTTTTGGAATACCGGCCTAGCTTGTTGCAAATCGAAGGCAAAATTGTGATATTTGACGACAATATCAAGTAAGCTATTAGACATATTTTTTCTATTTATTGTTCTAGAATTGTTGAACATACAAATATCTAGTAAACTTTTTCAATTAATTGGTGATGATTTCATGAAGATATAGTTATTTGCTATGTAGAGAAACAAGAATTGACAAAAATTATCAATTATGTTGTGGTTTGTCGCTTTATAAACTTGAAAGAACGTAAATACTAAAAGGTAATGCATTAACTTACATTTGATCATTTCACTATTTTTACTTGAATACTTTAAGTAATTTTGTTCTCTTTTAACAAGCCATTGAGTAGGGCTATGCACATTTGGACCGAACCAAAAAAATTGGATAAAAAAATCGAACTGTACCGTCAACTTGGTTTGACCGGTTTTTGGGATTCAGTACAGTATGCAGATTTTGGGTTTTTTCTGGGGTTTGGTTTTTTTTTGGTAAAAACCAGCTGAAAACGAAAAAAACCGAGTACTGTATGTGAGTAACTGAGTCTAGGCATAGCACCACAGTCAGGCATCGCCAATCCATCCCATTTGATTTCGGCCCATCCATCCTCAATCCTCATCGACTCATTACTAGCCATTAGATTCAGGGCATTAGGTCAGGACTCAAGTTAGGCATGTACTGTGTGAGATGACTCAAAAGCCAAGTAGCTGTGTGCTCACGCACAATGTCCCGAGTGCAAGCGACTGAATAGTCGTCCTCTGTTTGAGTCTTGCACTACGCCGCCCTGGCGCCCGTGGGAGAACCTTCGAGCCTGCCGCATCGACCAGCTCACTCCTTCGCCATCTACTCACATCGCCCGGCTAGTGCCCTACCATGCCGCTGTGCACTCCCACCAAGCCAACCAGCGATTCCCATCAGATCCAAGGTAAACGATTTCTTGCACCATTGATTGTTCGATTCCCATCAGTTCTAGCCAGTAGATAGCAACAAAATAGCCAAATGAATGCAATATGCTTATATTATATAGATGCAACTGCTTGTTTGTAGCAGATCTATAGGATTTGGGGTTAGTGGCTAAGTGGGAATTTGTGCTTTCTACGAACAATGGAGTCAATAGGATTGTGGAAAGTAATTTCCTTCTCTATGTTTCATTTCCAATGATAATTGCTAGTTTGTTGTGATTGTCTGAGTCTCTTTCTTTTTGGTATTTTAGATGTCCGAGTCTGAGGATATAGGAAGTATTCCTGATGAGGCCACCCTTGTCCCAACTCCTCCAATTGAACCAACAGGACCAATTACACGTGCGCGCGCAAAGAAGCTCCAACAACAGGTGACTTTGTTCTTTAACGAATATAATTTTGAAAGGAATTTGCTACTACCTGATTCTCGTGTGTTATGCTTGCTTAGGTATGAGGAAGAGCTTGTTGGCAAAACCAAAGAAACATGCATGCATGCTGGTTGACGTGAAGCGCAAGACAAGGAGAGATCTCGGGTGGGGGAGATAACATGCACGTGGCCAAGACCGAGGGCAACACAAGGAAAACCATCCGAATTAGTTTCTATCTATGGCATCCGAGTTGTTTTCTATCTCGAGTTAGTTTCTATTTATGGCCGCACCTTGTGGTGCCAATATAAGGCCAGGCATAGCTTCATTGTAAGGGGACCACTTTATTTTTCAGATTGAAATTAGAACAGCATATTGCTTGTTTCTTTTCACCAAAATATCCATGCGAGGAATACTTGAGAGGAATTGAGCGATTGTTCTTGAATCAAGGTCGTGTTTGCTTTTCCATTGGGAATTGATAGCACAGCATTTCTCCACTCGTGGTCTCGTGGAAAATCCTCTTTGGTGTATCTTAGCGAATTTCCAAAGAGCTGTGAGTCCTTGCATTGGCACGGGTGTACAGCTAGAGACATTGGTTGAGAGACACTAGTTATCGTGATTTGTGCATGATGGTCGCACAAATTGTTACAAGTTTAGGTGGAAAAACAAGGATGTGATTTTGAAGCCGCTGACTCCTGCTGAAATCATCAACCAATCCATACAAAAGATTGAAGTAAGAGATGAGAGTGAAAAGAATAGAGTGCATCCACCATCGGAAAGTGAGCGCCACATTCCAAACCTGAGCGGTAAAAAGAAAAGTGAGGATAAGTTAATCATGCTAGCTACAAGAGCTGAGATTCGAGAGTTGAGTGAGGATGCTAGCACGGTGCACTTTGTGCTGTTGTACAAGGATGCATTGATTTCCACTAACGATATAATCTCTCTTCCTAGTGCTGTGAAACATGTTTTGCAGGAGTACAATGACGTGTTTCCAGAGGAGGTTCCGGCAGGTTTGCCACCAATTCGTGGGATAGAACATCAAATCGATTTAATTCCAGGGGCAACGCTGCCCAATCGACCACCATACCGTGTCAATCCCGAAGAAACAAGGGAAATCTAGAAACAAGTCCAAGAACTTCTTTCCAAAGGGTATGTACGAGAAAGCTTAAGTCCTTGTGCTGTTCCTGTGATTTTAGTTCCTAAGAAAGATGGTTCATGGCGCATGTGCATAGATTGTAGAGCAATTAATAACATCACTATTCGATATCGTCATCCCATACCTCGCTTAGATGACATGCTTGACGAATTGAGTGGTGCAGTTATTTTCTCAAAAATTGACTTGCGTAGTGGATATCATCAAATTAGGATGAAAGAAGGGGATGAATGGAAGACTGCTTTTAAAACAAAATTTGGGTTGTATGAGTGGTTAGTGATGCCTTTTGGTCTAACTAATGCACCTAGTACGTTCATGAGATTGATGAACCATGTTTTAAGGCAATTCATTGGTAAATTTGTGGTTGTTTATTTTGATGACATCTTAATCTATAGCCGCAATGAATCTGAACATGTTGAACATATTAGACAAGTGCTACAAGTTTTGTGAACAGCTAGGTTATTTGGTAATCTAGAAAAGTGCACTTTTTTGCAAAGACAAAGTTGTTTTCTTGGGATACGTTATTTCAGCACAGGGCATAGAGGTAGATGAATCAAAAGTTGAATCAATTCGAAATTGGCCGACACCCATCAATGTAAGTCAAGTTAGAAGCTTTCATGGGTTGGCTAGTTTCTATAGGAGATTTGTGAAGGACTTTAGTACTATAGCTGGCCCTTTGAATGAGCTAATCAAGAAGGGAGTTGCGTTTGTGTGGGGAGTGGCACAACAAAAGGCCTTTGCTGAGCTTAAGAAATGTTTGACTAAAGCCCCTTTGCTTGTTTTGCCTGATTTCACTAAGAGCTTTGAAATTGAATGTGATGATGGTGGAATTGGTATAGGGGGAGTGTTGATGCAAGAAGGTAGACCGGTGGCTTATGTTAGTGAGAAATTGAATAGTGCTCAATTGAATTATCCGGTCTATGATAAAGAACTTTATGCGTTAGTGCGAGTTTTATAAACTTGGCAGCATTACTTGTGGCGCAAGGAATTTGTTATTCACTCAGATCATGAGGCTTTAAAATATTTGCGTGGTCAAGCCAAATTGAACCGACGTCACGCCAAGTGGGTAGAATTCATTGAATCTTTTCCTTGTGTTGTCAAATACAAGAAAGGGAAGGAAAACGTGGTTGCTGATGCTCTTTCGAGGAGACATGTGCTTTTAACTCAGTTAGGAGTACAAATTCCTGGCTTGGGGAGTTTTCGTGAATTATATGCTAATGACCATGATTTTGCTGTTCCTTATTCGCAATGTATAGATGGGAAAGGTTGGGATAAGTTTCACATACATGATGGGCTCTTGTTTCGTGCTAACAAACTTTGCATTCCAGACTCGTCCGTTCGGTTACTTTTGTTACAGGAATCTCATTCCGGAGGTCTCATGGGACATTTTGGATGTGAAAAGACATTGCTTATGTTAAACGATCATTTTTATTGGTCTAAGATGAGGCGTGATGTGGCCAGGTATGTGCAACGTTGCATGACTTGCCAAAAGGCGAAATCAAAGCTCAATCCACACGGCTTGTATACTCCTCTTCCTTTTCCTGATGCTCCTTGGAAAGATATTATGATGCGGATACGCACATGCTTAGCACTTTTAAGTCAAATACATTATTTCACTGGAAAGAAGTATTGAGCCGCATTAAATATTGTCAGGTGAATTTGTTTCTTAATGAATTTCCTTTTATTCGTGGGAACGATACACTACCTTATGCCAAATTCTTGTTTATTATTAGGTTTGAATATTGTGATGATTCCGGGGCCAAAGCAATGGAGAAGCCCATGCAGCTGATCAAGGAGGAAAGAAGCCCATGTAGTGGGAGAGCAAAAAGAGAGGAGCCCAAGGACTTAAGCTACAAGTTTTTGATAAGATTTTCAAGCTAAATTCAGACTTCCCACGTGCTCAATCCAATTCAAACTCGGATTCAACTCAGAATTCAATTCGGATTCGGTTCGGGACAGCCTGACAGAGTTACTAAAAAGGCCATAACTTTCACAAACGGAGTCCGATTCAGGTGTTCTTGTACTCGTTGGAAAGATAATTTCAAGGGCTATGCAATGGATCTGGTCCCACCTTCAAGTTCAACACGGATAAAAAGTTATGACCGAAACAATATGACGGGTGGAAAATATAGTTTCCTTTTTGTGAGAGTTCGTCTCTAAAACCATATAGGGTTGAGTTGTACTTAGTTTGGGGACCATATGGACGTCCTAAGGGGCTATATAAGCCTTGTATTGGCAGCCTTTAGGGCTTAGACCACGTTTGAGAAAAATCAATCTACTAATGTTTTCGAGTTTAGCATTGCTGCCGAAATTCCGTATGGAATTAGGAGTATCTTCTTCAATCAAGATCGTTCAGCCTTTCCATTGGGAATTTGGTGCACGATAGATCTTCGCTTGGTGGTCAGCGAAATCAACACGAGTGTGTTTTGGTGGATTAAAGAGTGTTCGTCCCTTGCATTGGCATTGGAGAGTCATTATGATTCATCAAGACTCACGTGAGTATCCATCCTACGTCGAGAAGATCGGGCGACCCCGTATCATCTTGGTATCAGAGCGCGGTTTACTCGGTAGGATCTTATCCCTTTAAATTTTAGTTTATTACTTGCTGTCCTATAGTCCATAAACCGAAAACACAAAAAAAATCCAAACCCTAGTTTCACATTTGCTATTTTTGTGAGTTTTATTAAGTTTTGATCCATTAGAAATTTTGTTTACGTGCTGATCTTTGTGTTCCTTCGCGTAACTTGATCTTGTGTCCCCATAAAACAAAAAAAAAGTAGATTCAATTTACTCTTGAAGTTGAGTCCATGTCCATAACTCCTTCCTGATCAATCCGAGTACAACTCTAGAATCCAAGTCGGTTTTGGGTAGCTGTCCACTTCCGAATCCGTGTGGAAGTTGCCATCCGAAACCAACTCTAGGGAGGTGTTAGTGTTCGCGTTGGCTTTTCCTTGAACACCATACGGCTGAACACCACACATACGAGTTTCACTTATATCCTTTGAATACTTGAGACTAGTCATTGATATTGCATTGAGGGCTGCTCTTGAATATTTATAGCTGAATATTGGGCTTGTGCATCACCACTCCGGCCGATCAAAAAAAATTTCAAAGTTTAGAGAGAGAGATATCCCTACCTTCCACAAAAGTTTGTGACCCATATACCTTAATAGACTCAGAACAGTGAGTTGAACATATTTGGGTGATTGGCAAGGTAGCAAAAAAAAAAAGAAAAAAGGAGGTGAGCAAAAAAAAGAGAGAGAAAATAAGAGAGAAGGCTGATTGGGTGAGTGGTTCTAGTTCCTATGTTCAGTTTGAGTGACTAAAATTCTTGAGCAATCCTGTGCCCTCTATTCTTGTTATTACAATTGGCTAGCGTCTCTCCTAGTACTTGATGCAAACAAGCTATTGTTCCTAATTGTTTCTATTTAGCTCATTCCTTTGTTGCATTGAGTCACATTGATCATTGCGTGTGCGTTCATACACATCACTTATATCTATTGGATCAGCACATAGGCAATATTTTCTAGCTTGGATTATTACTTAATTTTACAAACATCGAGAAATTCATATTATGTAGGATAAATACTTCCTAACCAAGCTCCACAAAATATCCTTTGCCGTGCAATTGTGAGTCACTTTTAAATTTGCTTGATCATCACTTGTTATTGTAACCACCACCAAGTGTAAGTTTCTTGTTGTCTCAATTCACTTCGGAAAGGTAAGAACTTTACTTGGGAGAGGAAAAGTGAGATTGAGTGACTCCACATATTACCCATATATTGTGGTTTTGTGTTTTCTTTGCACAATCTAACCATGACAGGAGGAGAAGAAAACTATGATACCGTTTCCAACGTCATTGCTTGAGACATTACACAAGAAACTGTAATGGAGGGACAACTGAAGGCGGATATGCAGGATCTCCGTATTGAGCTCAATCAACAAATGAAGGTGTTACAAACAAACATCGTGAATGACATTGTGCGGGCACTTCGACCACAACAAGAAGATACCTTTGTTCCTTTCTATGGTAGTAATGACCCAGAGGAGTATCTTAAATGGGAATGGCGAATGGAGAAAGTGATTAGATTTTAGAAGCTCCCCAAATCCCAAGAGGTGATGCGTGCCACTAGAGAGTTTCAAGACTATGCTTATAGTTGGTGGTGACAACTATTTGGGAAACAACTCATTCAATCTTGGTCAGACTTGAAGGCGTTCATGAGGAGTGAGTTTGTGCCATCATATTATGCACGAAAATTACTTCGCCATCTAGAGAGTATCACACAAGGGAGTAACACTGTTCAAGATTACTATTATGAGTTGAAGCATGCATTGCGTCGTGCCGGCGTCACAAGTGCATTAAGGGAGAAGGCATATTTCAAAGAAGGCTTGAATTCTGAGATCGCCACTGCACTTCAAGGTAAATATTTTAATAGCATGCATGACCTTGTGAATTGCGCTGTTGAGCAGGAAAAGAGACTTATAGATATGCGTACATCACGGTTTCATCCAAGTCCACACTTCTGTTCTTATGGTCCCACTAGTGTGACACATGCGAAGATGACCGAGCATGGGACTTTCCCTTGGGTAAAGGAGACATCTTGTGCTGCCCCAATAACACATACAATATTTGAGATGCGTCAAAACCCATGTGAGAAAGAGAGCCATATAGCCAAATTGAGTAAGAGTGATAAAAAGAGTGAGCTATGTGATCCCACCATATGTGAGTTTGAGGGCATCCAAATTGAGAGTGAGAGGAACACCAAAAGAGAAGAAAGTGGTAGATGATGGACAAAGTGAGGTTGATTTTGAAACTAACACATTAATGTCTACTTCTAGTGTTGTTTCTCACATTGTGCAGGTTGAAATTGAAGATGAGGAATTAAACATTCAACAACCGGCATCATTGCAAGTCAAAGATGAGGAGATAACCACGGTTGAAGATGAAGTACTTGCTGTCCCGTTGTTACATCATGATGATTTAATACCTACAACACCTACATCAACTGAGGAGAACAACAAAGGTAACAATATTGGTGCTGAAATTAATTGTGAAACGGTGAGTATTTGTGAGAACTCGTATGTACGACTGAAAATTCCATGTTCTGAAATTTCTTTGCTCAATTTATATAATGTGGAATTGATTACTCATAAGGAAGTTCTTACTCGAATATCTCCTAGTGATTCTTTGTACTATATCATGTTTGATGATCCTAGAGAGCTATCTAGTGTGCTTGAGAATCTTGTTGAAATTTCATGTTTAAAATCACTAGTTAGTGTTTATGCCTACACCTATAAGTTTAATTTGATCAGAGATTATGGTGTAGATGACAAGTTTTATGTATTTCGAATATGCATTACATGTGATAAGCTTGCTGAATTGAAATAGCATATTTTGGACAAACAATCTTTTATACCACGTCATGATCACAATGCGATGATGTATAACAATAATGCTCGCTATTTACAAAGATTTCTTGTGCCGACTTGTTCCTCTTTCGATGAACAATCATATACAAATAATCAGAGTAGCGCAGTTGAAGCAAGGAAGGCCCTTAAAATTACCTCTTCCATATTTGAACCGTTTGATCTGGTTTTGCCTATTAATGACTTGTCCATGTACTTCACAAAGTCGAGGATGACTTTTTCTTATGGGAGGGAGAATGGTGTGAATGAAAATATTACAATGTATGCATTTGATAGCTGTTGTAGTAACAATTGGTTTGTCCAAAACAGTGAGAATGACACAATAATTGATTCATACATGTACCACGCATATGTGTTGTTCTTTTTGCTTACTACACCTCCAGGTAATAATAATATGAAAGACGGAAGGGGTGTAACTGACCAATATATATACCATGCATACACATTGTATTCTTTGTTTAGTACAATTTCAGGCTATCAAAAGCCGAGGACGGCTTTTCTTGAAGAAGGGGAGGATGATGCGGATACGCACATGCTTAGCACTTTTAAGTCAAATACATTATTTCACTGGAAAGAAGTATTGAGCCGCATTAAATATTGTCAGGTGAATTTGTTTCTTAATGAATTTCCTTCTATTCGTGGGAACGATAGACTACCTTATGCCAAATTCTTGTTTATTATTAGGTTTGAATATTGTGATGATTCCGGGGCCAAAGCAATGGAGAAGCCCATGCAGCTGATCAAGGAGGAAAGAAGCCCATGTAGTGGGAGAGCAAAAAGGGAGGACCCCAAGGACTTAGGCTACAAGTTTTGGATAAGATTTTCAAGCCAAATTCGGACTTCCCACATGCTCAATCCAATTCAAACTCGGATTCAACTCAGAATTCAATTCGGATTCGGTTCGGGACAGCCTGACAGACAGTTACTAAAAAGGCCATAACTTTCACAAACAGAGTCCGATTCATGTGTTCTTGTACTCGTTGGAAAGATAATTTCAAGGGCTACGTAATGGATCTGGTCCCACCTTCAAATTCAACACGGATTAAAAGTTATGATGAAAACAATATGACGGGTGGAAAATATAGTTTCCTTTTTGTGAGAGTTCGTATCTAAAACCATATAGGGTTGAGTTGTACTTAGTTTGGGGACCATATGGACGTCCCAAGGGGCTATATAAGCCTTGTATTGGCAGCCTTTAGGGCTTAGACCACGTTTGAGAAAAATCAATCTACTAAAGTTTTCGAGTTTAGCATTGCTGCCGAAATTCCTTATGGAATTAGGTGTATCTTCAATCAAGATCGTTCAGCCTTTCCATTGGGAATTGGGTGCACGATAGATCTTCTCTTGGTGGTCGGCAAAATCAACACGAGTGTGTTTTGGCGGATTAAAGAGTGTTCGTCCCCTTGCATTGGCATTGGAGGATCATTACGATTCATCAAGACTCATGTGCGTATCCATCCTACGTCGAGAATATCGGGCGACCCCGTATCATCTTGGTATCAGAGCGCGGTTTACTCGGTGGGATCTTATCCCTATAAATTTTAGTTTATTACTTGCTGTCCTATAGTCCATAAACCGAAAATACAAAAAAAAATCCAAACCCTAGTTTCACATCTGCTATTTTTGTGAGTTTTATTAAGGGGAAAATTTGTTCAGTAGCACTGAAAGGTGACCTCTTTCGGAAAATACCACTAAAAAAACGGGGTTCTGAAAATTACCACCGAAAGATTCATTTTTCTTTGGAATTTAGCATTTTGGACAAAAATACCCCCTCCCTCACCTTCTCTCCTCTTGCGCCGCCCCGTCCGCCTCCCTCTTCGCCGCCGGCCTCCCCGCTCCTCTCCCTCTTCTCCCCGCCCCCCTTCCTCTCCCTCCTCCTCGCCCTCCGCCTCTTCCCCCGCCGGCTCCCCTCCCCGCCGCTCCTCCTCCGCTCCTCCCAGCCACCCCCTCCCTCGCCGCCTCCCCTCGCTCCTCCCGGCTCCCCCTCCCCGCCGCCCTCCCGGCTCCCCTCCCCGCCTCTCCCCCTCCGCTCCCTCCCGCCGCTCCCTCCCGGCTCCCCCCCCCGGCGCCTCCCCCTCCCGGCTCCTTCGGCGCCCGACGCCCGGCTCCTTTGGCGTCGCGGCGCCCGGGCGCGGGGATCGCTGAGCGGGAGGAGGCGGGGGAGAGGGTGAGGAGGAGGCGACGCGGGAGGAGAGAGAGGAGGAGCGGCGGGGGAGGGGGAGCCGGCGGGGGGAGAGGCGGAGGGCAAGGAGGAGGGAGAGGAAGGGGAGCGGGGAGAAGAGGGAGAGGAGGGGAGGAAGGGCGGCGAAGAGGAGGCGGACGGGCGCGCAGAGGAGAGAAGGTGAGGAGGGGGTATTTTGTCCAAAATGCTAAATTCTGAAGAAAAATGAATCTTTCGGTGGTAATTTTTGGAACCCCGTTTTTTTAGTGGTATTTTCCGAAAGAGGTGACCTTTCAGTGCTACTGAACAAATTTTCCCTTTATTAAGTTTTGATCCATTAGAAATTTTGTTTACGTGCTGATCTTTGTGTTCCTTCGCGTAACTTGATCTTGTGTCCCCATAAAATAAACAAAAGTAGATTCAATTTACTCTTGAAGTTGAGTCCATGTCCATAACTCCTTCCAGATCAATCCGAGTACAACTCTAGAATCCAAGTCGGTTTTGGGTAGCTGTCCACTTCCGAATCCGTGTGGAAGTTGCCATCCGAAACCAACTCTAGGGAGGTGTTAGTGTTCGCGTTGGCTTCCTTGAACACCATAGGGCTGAACACCACACATACGAGTTTCACTTATATCCTTTGAATACTTGAGACTAGTCATTGATATTGCATTAAGGGCTGCTCCTGAATATTTATAGCTGAATATTGGGCTTGTGCATCACCACTCCGGCCGATCAAAAAAAAATTTCAAAGTTTAGAGAGAGAGATATCCCTACCTTCCACAAAAGTTTGCGACCCATATACCTTAATAGACTCAGAACAACGAGTTGAACATATTTGGGTGATTGGCAAGGTAGCAAAAAAAAAAGAAAAAAAAGAGGTGAGCAAAAAAAAAGAGAAAAAAAGAGAGAAGGCTGATTGGGTGAGTGGTTCTAGTTCCTATTTTCAGTTTGAGTGACTAAAATTCTTGAGCAATCCTGTGCCCTCTATTCTTGTTATTGCAATTGGCTACGTCTCTCCTAGTACTTGATGCAAACGAGCTATTGTTCCTAATTGTTTCTATTTAGCTCATTCCTTTGTTGCATTAAGTCACTTGGATCATTGCGTGTGCGTTCATACACATCACTTATATCTATTGGATCAGCACATAGGCAATATTTTCTAGCTTGGATTATTACTTAATTTTACAAACATCGAGAAATTCAGATTATGTAGGATAAATACTTCCTAACCAAGCTCCACAAAATATCCTTTGCCGTGCAATTGTGAGTCACTTTTAAATCCGCTTGATCATCACTTGTTATTGTAACCACCACCAACTGATGGACAGACGGAGGTCGTGAATCGCACCCTTTCTATGTTGCTACGGGCAATGATCAAGAAGAATATCAACGAGTGGGAAGATTGTTTGCCGCACGTGGAGTTCGCTTATAACCGGGCTGTGCATTCTACTACTCAATTGTGTCCGTTTGAAGTGGTGTATGGCTTCAAACCACTTACCCCACTTGATTTGCTTCCACTTGCAAGCCAAGAAAGAGGTAATATGGAAGCCTCCAAGCATGCAGAATTTGTGAAGAAGATTCACTTGAAGACAAAAGAAGAGATTGAGAAGAACGCAAAGTATTACGCTGAGAAGGCTAACAAACACCGCAAGAAGATGTTATTTCAGCCGGGAGACTTAGTATGGGTTCATTACCGTAAGGATCGTTTTCCTGAAAGGCGCAAGTCCAAATTGTTGCCGCGGGGAGATGGATCTTTCAAAGTACTTGAAAAGATCAATGACAATGCATACAAAATCGAGTTACCGGGCGATGACTATGGAGTTAGTTTGACCTTTAATGTTGCTGATTTAAAACCATTTTTCGGTCCGGAGGATTCATATCATACAACGTTGAGGGCGACGTCTTTTCAAGAGGGGGAGGATGATGAGGCCACCCTTGTCCCAACTCCTCCAATTGAACCAACAGGACCAATTACACGTGCACGCGCAATGAAGCTCCAACAACAGGTGACTTTGTTCTTTAACGAATATAATTTTGAAAGGAATTTGCATTGGCACGGGTGTACAGCTAGAGACATTGGTTGAGAGACACTAGTTATCGTGAACCTGCGTTGAGAAGATCAGGGCCGCCCATATCAATTCCTGTTGGTGGTTGGGTGTGGGCAGCGATGCAGCTATTGGACCCATTCAAACTCAAGATGGAAAAAAAACAAATGAATCTTAGATCGAAGATATGGAACCATTATAGACAACTGCCAGATGACTGGAATAAGGCTACATGCAATTATCATTCTCGAATCCTTGCCTACGATTCACAAAAGAATGGTACCTCCTCTTTGGTCTCTCATACAAAATCTTGTCAGAAGCACCCTGATAGGAGCAACAATCAAACTCAATTAAGCTTCCAACCTAGTGCAGATGGCTGAAGTAGTTGTGTAGTTCCTTGGCAATATAATGTTGAAGAGGTTAGGGTAGCATTTACTCGATGATAATCATAGATGAGCTACCTTTCATTTTTTTCAGAACACGAAGGTTTTATTGACTTTATATCTAAAGCTTGTCCTAGGTTTAGTCCACCATCTTGGTATAGAGTTGTTATCCACCTTTATGAAGCTGAGAAAGCAAAGCTAAATGGTATTTTAAGGCTCTCATCAAACTATTATTCGTACAATCGACACATGGACTTCTTGACCCTTCAAAATTCATGGTTCTAACTACCCATTACATCGATATCAATTGGCAACTTAATAAAAAAAATACTTAACCTCTGCTTAGTAGACAACCACAAAGGGGAAGACATTGGGAAAGCATTAGATAAATGCTTGCTTGAGTGGGGCATTGAGCATGTGTGCACTATTATCAGAGATAATGCTAATTTGATGGTGCTATAAGCTACATGAGGAGTGCTTTGAAAAAATCGGGGTTGTACTTTTGCGAAAGGTTGTCAACTTCACATGAGATGCATAGCTCAACATGGGTTGAAGACAGTGACTCCTTTTATTTCTCGTATCCGTAATGCTATTAAATATGTGAGAAGCCCCACTGCAAGAATGAATAGCTTCAAAAGATATGTGCAAATCAGTAAGGTAGAAGAAAAATGTTTGGTGTCTCTTGATGTGTGCACTAAATGAAACAAGTTTCATTTAGTGCACACATCAAGAGACACCAAACATTTTTCTTCTATCTTATATTAGACACCGCCATGGGTTTTGAGAAGGCATTTGAAAGGCTTTGAACTTTAGGACCCCTCATACAAGGTAGAGTTGGGTGTGGATGGGATTCCAAAACATGATGATTGGATGCATGCAAAAGACTTCAAAGAGTTTCTAGAACATTTCTTTGATCTTACAAAAAAGTTTTTGGCCTTCAATATGTTACTTCCAACACATTCTTTGAAGATATTTACAGGTGTAAATTATTTGTTGTGCGAATGGACTGAACGTGAACATGGTGATGATAATACCTTCAAAGACATGGTTGTTAAGATGAAGGCAAAGTTTGATATGTATTGGGGGATCCTGAGAAGATGAACGACTTAATTTTTATTGCTGCTATTCTTGATCCTAGGTATAAGCTTCTTTTTTCTGTATTTTGTCAAGATATGGCTTGTGTTCTTGATCACTCACTAATGTTAGTTTTGTTTTTGTTTTAATGTTTACGCAAGGGCCAAGCAATCTGGTTTTTTTCGAGTGGCAAGTCAACAAGACATATGGCCAGATTAAATGTGCTAAGACATGGGAGAAGGTACAAAAGGCACTCTTAGATCTTATTGGAGAATACAAGAATGGGTACTCTCAATTTTGATGCCAACGCACTAAGGAATCAAGTAGTGCTATTGAGCAATCAACTAGTGCATCTACAAATATTATGAGGTCTTTATATAACAAGAGAATGAAAGTTACTATTAGAGGTGGTAAATCTGAATTAGAGAAGTACCTTGCTGAAGATGTAGAAGATGATGTTAAAGATTATGACATTCTGTCGGACACCGGGTTAGCAAACCCAGATCCTCTGTGATTCCACCGCACTATTCCCTGGATCAGTAGATAGTGCTCACAGATACATTACTGTATATCAAAAACATATAATGTGGAAGCGTAAATAATACAGTAATACTTACTCATGGGCCGATTGGGCTGAAAACAAATGCAGCAGCGGAAACTTCACACAGATGGGACCCTCCGGACTTGCCCACAGGCAGCCAACTGGGGTGCGCAACCTAGTCCATGGCCTCTTCTCCTTCCAGCTCTGTCGACCCCTTTTTAGCGTCGCAGGGCTTGACATTCCTGTTCTTTCTGACTGAATGATGGTAATAAGCAAGAATGAGTACCACCGTACTCCGCAAGCCACCACACAGGATGCAAATAATAATAGATGCAAAGCTGTCAAGGGAGGCTTGAAGTTCTTTTAGTTGCTAAAAAGCAATATTTTGGAATTACCATAAGTAAAACTCCTGAGACTTAGCAATTTTAACTAAAACAGATTTATGAAATTGATTGCGAGAATGCGATAATAATAGAAGTGTAGGTTACATCCACCTTTTACATTGCATGGTTACCCCCACCTATGCTAGTTTTCACCACTGGAGTACTTCCCTCCAGGAAAAATTCAAAAGTCAGAGTACGTCCCTCTGACTGGTTTTATCCCATCCACAAATGTTTTTGGAAATAGAACTAACTCGAGTAAGTTCCCGTGTCCGCCCTTGACCGTGGGCACGGCTGCTCGAACAGTTTTACACTCTGCAGAGGTTGTACACTTTCACCACAAGAGATAAATTATCCTAATAGCCAGCACGCTTCCTAAGGCGTGAGGCCCAGATAATCTATCACAAAGCCTTTACCTTACCCAGATCTAGCTGGATACCACCCGATGAGGTTTCACCGCTGAAGGGCTAAATCCACCACAGTCAGAGGCCCCCTCTTGCGCCATATGGATACAGTCTACCCTTGTATCCCACTCTCCACTGGTGTTACCCAAACTAAACCCTGGCATTACTCAGCTAGGTCATACCCATATAGACTTGTGGTTGTACTATTTTACATAAGGAGGTCGTTACAAGATTCAGTCCATAATTTGTCCCGGCGGTTCTTTCCACAAACCACGAGTTCTCGTGCGACATCAGCACCAACCACTCTCACCATCCGCCCAGACAGGTGTAGCTGGTTTTGAGGGTTTTGAGAAGCATAAAACAGTTGTATCAACATATTTGGCCACGTACATCCCATGACTATCCCAAATCAAATTTTTATAATTTTTGAGGATTGATGATCAGGGCAATTACTGCCCTGGACTTGACCGGACTAGCATAACATTTTAATGTAATCTAAAGCTAGTAAAGATTATCAATACTATCTAAGGTGACAAGGATTAAGTGATTCAAGTGTCAAGGAATGGCATACTAAATTTAATACAACAAGTGGGCATGTAGCTACCTTAAGCTTTGACATACATTTGCATATTAAATTAGGCATGCAAGTTGATAATTTAAAGGGACATATATTTGCATAAAATGTGGGATCAATATGGTCAAAGTGATGACTTGCCTCGCTTGTTTTACCACGGCCTTGATTGCTTTAATTCAAAGCTGCTCAGTCAGTGACTTTAAATTACTGGTCCTCGCTTTTACCCAGACTTACTGTTCGAATCCGTCGCCTTGTCGAGTCTTCAAATTCTAATACGCAGCGAAGAAAAGAAAGACCAAATAAATTCAAACACTATAAATGCCCAATTTAATTTAAATTATACATTTGTTACAATTTGAGAATAGAAGAATGATTCAGATTAGCGCGCCGTAAACACAGCAGTAGCTGGATTTGAGGAAGAGAATGAGTTGTCTGAATAGCTTTGCCGTGAGGTAAAATTTTAGGATAATGAGGATCACAATGAAAAAGTATCTTCAGGCATTTATCTTCTCTGGGAAAGGTAGTGGCCAAACCTAGCCAATTTGGGGAATGGTGAGGCTCGATTGTATCGATTCCTATTTATCAAGGAAGTTCCTTGAGTTAGGCAGGACTTAGGGACAGATAAAAGAGAGTATCGATGGTAGTACAGAGAAACATGATTTTATGATTTTAAGATACGGATACATAAAGTGAGTATAATTAAATATGTGGTGTAACTTTGATATTTTATGTGGCAGTATTTATCTGAGATTGCAACTGCCAACTTAATGGAGCAATATTTTTAATAACTTCATTAAAGTGTAGAGTTAATCATTTAACCAACTATTATTATGGACAAGGTTGGTTATTTTGTTGATTACCAATCTATTATTCATTTTATTGATTAGATGAGTCATGAATTAACATGGATTACCTCGATGAAGCTATTTCTTTTAGTATTAATTATTTTCAATTATTACATTTGAATTATGAGAAAATGAATGGAGATTCGGATGTGAGGCAAGGACTATTTTAAGTACTAATGGGAGAGATGACAGGATTCTTGATATGAGCGATTTATGGTTAATATTTTATGTGGCAAAATCTTGTTAAATTGATTTACTTAATTTGTATAAATATAATTAAGTTGACGGATAAAGGATAGTATCTAACTACTTCAGATAGGATTAAAGGTATCATTCGAATTTCTATGGTAAGGTTTGAGAGCATTGAATTTATCTTTATAAAACTTCCACCATGCGACTATAAGTATTTAGGATTAACTCCTAACAACTGGAATAGACCACGCCTAATCTTGTCTTAGTCGTACATGAAGATCAATGTATTAATCTTAGGTGGTACAATATTAAGAAGTGTTAAGTTTGAAATTCTATTGTGTAAATCTTTTCTTTAGGCACTCATGAGTAACATCTTATTCCCATTATTAGCCATAATTTATTATTATTGTTGTTGTTGTTAGAACACATGCATGAATATTTCTTACACATGATTTTCTGCATTTAGCAAAAGGGGTACATGTCATTGTTCAGTTCTTGCACAAGAGTTCAACTCAGTCACTTGATTGGGCCCACCTGTCATACCAGAGAGTGGGAGTATAAAGGAGGGTGCTGTCTTCGGCTGGGAACCAGAACAGAGCAGAGCAGGGTAGCACCGGCAGGAACAGAGGAGAGAGGAGCTGAGGCTAGGCGGCGGCGACCGGTAAAACTGAATGCCCCGGCAACGAGGAGTCTCCCGGTGGCAGTAGCTCCGGGCGGGGAGGGGCCAAGCACGCGGGCGGCGGCCTTATGCGGCCGACGGTGTGGAGGAAATGGGCACCGGCGACCGAAGGAGAGGGAAAAGAATGGAGGCGCGCGTAAGCAGGAGGGAGGCACGGGGAAGCTCACCAGAATGCTTGAAGCGGTCGGAGGGTGGCCGAGGCGGCCTGTCACCGTGCGCGGGCGGCGGGGCGGCCGGGTCGCCATGGCCGGGAGGCTTTGGCGGCGGAGGACGGCGGCCAACCCCGGGGGCGGCTTCGGTACTCCGAAGGGCAGCTCCCGCCGTGAGGAATCGGCCATTGGTCGATCGGGGTGGAGGCGGCGGCGGAAATGGCGGCTGTCGGCCGGAGATGGAGGAGGAATGGGTGCGGTGAGCTCGGGCGACGATATTTCAATTAAATGCGAGGGGAGGCAGCGGGTGGCAGGGGGTGCGCCGTGATGCGGGCGATTTGCGGAGTGCTCGCCAGAGATGGCCGGGACGGGGAGGGGCGGCGGCGGCACAAACCCACCGCAGCTTGGATGGGCGCCAGGGAGAGGGGCAACTGAGGTTTGGCCAGCATTTTATAGGCGGCGAACACGGGTGACAACTGGGCGAGGGTGTAACTGGGGCGAGGCCGAGCGGACCCGGGGGCGGTGCCTGCTGGACCACGGCGGAAAGGAGGGAGGAGACGACGCGCGGCTGAGCTAGAGAAGACAGGGGCGGAGCTAGGCCGGTGGTAGGGGAGTGAAGGCGCGTACGGAGGCGAAACCGGGGTGGAGCTGGCGAAACCCGTGGGCGGAGCGCGGGCTGGGCCGTCGGCCTGGTCGGTGGCGCCGTGAGCATTGGAAGGAGGAAGAGGAAATGGGGAAGAATGGAGGTGTCGGTGGCTTGGGCCAAAGGCCAGGAGAAAAGAGAAGGAGCAGGGCGGGTGGAAGAGAAAGAAGTGGGCCGGCCCAAGAGAGGATTTTTGGGGATTTTAAGAAATAGCTCTATCTCTTAAATTTCTAATTTGGGTTTTGAATTTGAAGGCTTGATGTAAATTTTTGAGTCCATCAATTACACTTTTAGGATTCCTGAGTTTTGAGAGATAATCTTTGAATTTCATAACTTAAATTTTTGGCCTACTAACATTAAGTGAAAAAGGATTGATCGTAACTTCTGCTCTTGGTTTTGAATCTCCGGATGCCAAACTTCAAATTTGGAAACAAGGCCTCCAAGGAGTTTTGGATTTTTATTAATCGGGCTATCGGCAAGAAAAACAAATCGAGGAATTTGAATAACACTAAAAACTTTTGGAGAAACTCGGGAGAAACAATTAAAATATTTTACAATTTTCGCAATTGTAATAGTTCCCTAATTGGGATGTTACACATTCTCTCTCCTAGTGGAATGCAACTCACCTCAATTTCCTATCCTTTCGTGGATGACTCGTGATATATTAGCAATTAGCAATCCTCATATCAACTGTTTCTTCTGAATCAGTTTTTAGTACTAGTGGTCATGTTCTTGATGATTTTTGAAGCTCCTTGACTTTGTTAACACTCCAATGCTTGATATGTGCACAAGATTGGTTGCATTGTTCAAAGCACATCAACATTGTCTAAAGGAATTAACTAAATTTAAAGAATGTGCTAATCTAGACATAATATTTCTATTTGTGAGAGATGCAAACTGCTATGCTCACTTTATTTTTTCTGTGTCATGTACGTACTAAAATGGAAGGCCTAGTGGATAATGCTATTCCAACATCAAGTGTCTTCTCCTCGGATTGAGATTGATGCTTGAAGAATAAAAGTGTGTCTCTTGTTGTATAGTTGTGAATTGATTAGTTTGTTCAAGACTTCAAGTGATGAAGTGCGATGACTTCATGCTGTTTGGCGTCTACCGGGATGGGATGTTAGATTGTTGTTCTATTTGGGCATCTGGCTTAGTCTGGTTATGTGATTACTCTGAGTCTCTGATTAGTTTGTTCAAGACTTAAGTGATGAAGAGTGAAGACTTCATGTTGTCCCATAGGATGTTGGATTGTTGTTCTGTCTAGCTGTGATTACTTCATGCTGTTTAGTGTTTACTACTTGTTGCTGTGTCTGTGACTCTTGAGTTTTTTGTCTGGGGCTGGGAGATGTTGGGTTCTGTCTATGTGACTGTGTCTTTGTTGCACTGTGTGAATTGTCATGTACTGAATACTGATGTCTTTGTGACTGTGTCTATGACTGTGAGATGAATAGTAATCAGACTTGTCCTGGCTAGGAGCCTGGGATGTTCATGTTCAGTTGGGTTTTGTCTATGTTATGCTGTATCTGTATGTGACTGAGTGAATGTGACTGTGTGATGCCTATGTGACTACTGAGTACCGACTGTGTCTGTGTCACTGACTCTCTGTGAGACAAATCAGATTCGGACCAATAGACCATGATTGACTCATGAATCAATAATCATGATGAATTGATGAGTCCATGATGGAGTGATGGTAACAAACCAAATGACCAGGCTAACCAACTAATAGACATCACAACATTTCATGGTTGCTATATCGTTGCAGGCTTGCAGTTCATGGTCACCATGGTGGTAACACACTAACAATTGCAGACTCACTAGTCGCTACACCGTTTGCAATTCGCGTCAACTTTGGTAAATATATTTAACGATACCTGATGCGGATACGCACATGCTTAGCACTTTTCAGTCAAATACATTATTTCACTGGAAAGAATTATTGAGCCGCATTAAATATTTCAGGTTAATTTGTTTCTTAATGAATTTCTTCTATTCATGGGAACGATATACTACCTTATGCCAAATTCTTGTTTATTATTAGGTTTGAATATTATGATGATTCCAGGGCCAAAGTAATGGAGAAACACAAGGAGGGTAATCATATTTGCTACCAAGAACAAAAAGCTCAAACCCACGGGGATGGAAAGGAGAAAGCCAAGCAGCTCATGCAGCTGATCAAGGAGGAGGAAAGAAGCCCATGCAGTGGGAGAGCAAAAGGGCAGGAGCCCAAGAACTTAAAGCCCAAGTTTTGGACAAGATTTTGAAGCCCAATTCGGACCTCCCACATGTACAACCAAATTCAAACTTGGATTCAACTCAGAACTCAATTCGGATTCGGTTCGGGACAAGCCCAACAGGCACCTACTAAAACGGTCATAACTTTTACAAATGGAGTTCGATTGAGGTGTTCTTGTACTCTATGGAAAGCTCTTGAAGTCTACTTTCAGATGGATCCAGCCTCACCTCCAAATTCCCTACGAGTCGATCAGAAACTGCGAAACAAATCACATCACTTTTTCAGTCCGAGTCAAAGTGGGCCTAGGGTTTTGTAATCGAGTCCTATTCGGCCTCCAAGTGTTTGGCCGACTCTTCACCCCATGTATCTCTTTAAAAGACAGTCGCCACCCCTGTAAAATTCAGACCACTTTTGGTAATAGAATACTCTTGTTCTGTTTGTTGGGCGAACCAATATGAGGGAATTGGGAGTTCGCTGAAATCAAGATCGTTTAACCTTTCCGCTGGGAATTGGGAGCGTGATAGAACTTCATTGGTGGTTGTGAAGTTCAGCACGTGTGGTTAGGCAAATTATAGAGTGCTAACTCTTGCATTGGCAACGGGAGATCACTACGGTCCGTCGAATCCTCGTGAGTATCCAGATCCTACGTCGAGAAGATCGGGCGACCCCGTATCATCTTGGTATTAGAGCACGGTTTACTCGGTAGGATTATTTACCCTTACTTTTAGATTGTTTTACTTCTGTTCCTATAGTCCATTAAAACCGAAAATTGCCACAAAAAAAATCCAAACCCTAGTTTCGCATCTGTTGTCTTCGTGAGTTTTATTAAGTCTTGATCCATTGAAATTTTGTTTAGGTGCTGATCATTCGTGTTTATTTGCGTAACTTAATCTTTGCGTCCAATCCAAAATTCAAAAAAAAAATCTTGCTGATATTTTTTTTCATCAATTGAGACTAGCTGTTGAATATTGCATCTAGGGCTGCTCTTGAGTATT
Source organism: Dendrocalamus sinicus (assembly GCA_036346575.1). NCBI lineage: Eukaryota > Viridiplantae > Streptophyta > Magnoliopsida > Poales > Poaceae > Dendrocalamus > Dendrocalamus sinicus. The sequence continues at coordinate 21,738,003 of CM070652.1, forward strand.
TTACACTTTGCTGAATATTTGTGATCTGCAAAAAAATCAAAGGAACAATTAAAGCTAGTTCGGCCTTTAAAAAAAAGACGACTGAAAAAAAGAAGAAAAGAAAAAGAAAAAAACATGGCCGAATTTGGGTGAGTTCTTAGTCCATAAATTCAGATAGTGTAATTTAATTTCTAGAGTAATCTCATGCCCTTACATTCATATCATTGCAATTGACTAGCGTCTCTCCTAGTACTTGGTGCAAAACGAGCTATCTAATCTTTAATTTCAGATTCCCTCTAGTTAGCTCATTTCTTTGTTTGCATCGAGTCACATTGATCTTTGTGTGCGCGTTCATATACTTCACTTAAATCTTTTGGATCAGCACTTAGGCAAAGTATTCTAGCCTGGATTATTACTTTACAACATCAAGAATTTCAGATTGCTATGATATACACTTCCATACCAAGCTCCACCATATAATCGTTGTTGTGCAAGTAGTGAACACTCTTGAATTCGCTTAATCATCATGTTGCTGTTATCACTTCTACCAGGTGTAAGTTTTTATTGGCCTTAATTCACTTCGGAAGGGTAAGAACTTTACTTGGGAGAGAAAATAGTGAGATTGAGTGATTTCCACATATATATGTTGCATAACCAACCATGACAGGATATTCAACAATTCGTTCTTCTTGGTGTGAACAAAATAGGAATGAATTTTCAGTATTTCGTTCCTCATGGTGCGATTCCAATCCCAACAATTTGTCTCTTCCGTTCTGTGGAAGTGAATATCCAGAGGAGTATCTTGAGTGGGAAAGACAATTGGAGAAAGAGTTTAGATTTCAGAAGCTTCCCAAAGACCAAGAAGTGATGCAAGCCACTATGTAGTTTAAAGACTATGCTTATAGTTGGTGGCAACAATTATCTGGAAAACGATTCATTAGATCTTGGTCAGATTTGAAGGTAATCATGAGAATTGAATTTGTGCCAACATATTATGAGCGGGAATTGCTTTACCATGTGGAGAGCATCACACAAGGGAGTAACACTGTTCAAGATTACTATTATGAGCTAAAGCGTGCATTGCGATGTGCCAGTGTCACTAGTGCAATAAAAGAACATGTATACTTCAAAGGATGCTTGAATTATAAGATCGCTGCTGCACTTCAATATAAATATTTTAGTAGCGCGCATGATCTTGTGAATTGTGCTATTGAGGAGGAGAAGAGACTTATGGTATGCGTACACCACAGTTTCATTCAAGTCCATACTTCAATTCTTATGCCTCAACAAGTGTGACACATGGGAAGATGACCGAGCATGGGACTTTCCCTTCGGTCAAGAAAACATGTAGTGCTGCCCCATTGCTACAACAACACTTGAGATGTATCAAAACCCATGTAAGGATGAGTGCCACATAGCCAAATTGAGTGAGAGTGATAAAAAAAGTGAGTTGTGTGATTCCACCAAACGTGAGGTTGAGAGCATACAAATGGAGAGTGAGAGAAATACACAAAAAGAAAAGAGAGAAAGAGATGATAGGAAAAGTGAGATTACTTTTTATACTAACGACTTACTCTCTACTTCTAGTGTTGCTTCTCATATTGTGCAGGTTGATATTAAAGATGAGGAGTCGATTATTCCACAACCGGTACCATTGGAAGTCAAAGATGAGAAGATAACCACAATTAAAGATGAAGTATTTGCTGCGCAATTGTTACATCATGACGATTTGATACCTACAGCACCTGCATCAACTGAAGAGAATGATAAAGGTAACCATATTGGTGCTGAATTTATTTGTGAAAAGGTGAGTAATTGTGAGAACTCATGTGTTCAATCAAAAATTACATGTTCTGAAATTCCTTTGGTCAATTTATATAATGTTTAATTAATTACTCATAAGGAAGTTCTTGCTAGAATATCTCTTGATGATTCTTTATATTATATCATGTTCGATAATCCTAAAGAGCTATCTAGTGTCATTCAGAATGTTGCTGAAATTTCATGTTTAAAATCACTAATTAGTTCCTATGCCTACACATATAAGTTCAATTTGATCGGAGATTATGGTGTAGATGACAAATTTTATGTTTATCGAATATGCATTAAATGTGATAAGCTTGTCGAGTTGAAATTGCATATTTTGGACGAACAATCTTTTATACCACATCATGATCACAATGAGATGAGGTTTAACAATAGTGCTTGCTATTTACAAAGATTTCTTATGCCTACTTGCTCCTCTTTCGATGAACAATCACGTATAAATAATTAGAGTAGCGCAGTTGAAGCAGGAAGGCACTTAAAATTTTTTCTTCTATATTTGAACCGTTTGATCTAGTTTTGCCCATTAATGACTTGTCCACGTACTTCGCAAAGTCGAGGACGACCTTTTCTTATGGGAGGGAGAATGGTGTGATTGAAAATATTGCAATGTATGCATTTGATAGCTGTTGTAGTATCAATTGGTTTGTGCAAACAGTGAGAATGAGAATGACACAATAATTGATTCATACATATACCACATATATGTGTTGTTCTTTTTGCTTAGTACACCTCCAGGTAATAATATTGTGAAAGACGGAAGGTGTGTAACTGACCAATACATATACCATGCATACACATTGTATTCTTTGTTTAGTACAATTTCAGGCTATCAAAAGCCGAGGACAGCTTTTCATGAAGAAGGGGAGGATGATGCGGATACGCACATGCTTAGCACTTTTCAGTCAAATACATTATTTCACTGGAAAGAAGTATTGAGTCGCATTAAATATTGTCAGGTGAATTTATTTCTTAATGAATTTCCTTCTATTTAGGGGAACGATATACTACCTTATACCAAATTCTTGTTTATTATTAGGTTTGAATATTATGATGATTCCGGGGCCAAAGCAATCGAGAAGCACAAGGAGGGTAATCATATTTGCTACCAAGAACAAAAAGCTCAAAGCCCATGGGGATGGAAAGGAGAAAGCCAAGCAGCTGATCAAGGAGGAAAGAAGCCCATGCAGTGGGAGAGCAAAATGGGAGAAGCCCAAGAACTTAAAGCCCAAGTTTTGGACAAGATTTTGAAACCCAATTCGGACCTCCCACTTGTACAACCGAATTCAAACTCGGATTCAACTCAGAACTCAATTCAGATTCGGTTCGGGACAGCCCAACAGGCACCTACTAAAATAGCCATAACTTTTACAAACGGAGTCCGATTGAGGTGTTCTTGTACTCTATGGAAAGTTCTTGAAGTCTACATTCAGATGGATCCGGCCTCACCTCCAAATTCCCTATGAGTCGATCAGAAACTGTGAAACAATTCACATCACTTTTTCAGTCTGAGTTAAAGTGGGCCTAGGGTTTTGTAATTGAGTCCTATTCGGCCTCCAATGTTTGGCCGACTCTCCACCCCATGTATCTCTTTAAATGACAGTCGCCACCCCCGTAAAATTCAGACCACTTTTGATAATAGAATACTCTTGTTCTTTCTGTTGGCCGAACCAACATGAGGGAATTGGGAGTTCGCTGAAATCAAGATCGTTCAACCTTTCCGCTGGGAATTGGGAGCGCGATAGAACTTCATCGGTGGTCGTGAAGTTCAGCACGTGTGGTTGGGCGAATTATAGAGTGCTAACTCTTGCATTGGCAACGGGAGATTACTACGGTTCGTCGAATCCTCATGAGTATCCAGATCCTACGTCGAGAATATCGGGCGACCCCGTATCAATACCGTACCAAAATAAATAGGGATTTACTGAAACCGAACTGTATTTTTGAAAATGTCATATTTTACCAAACTTGTAAGTATTTGGTATATATATATACCAAATGTACCAAACCAAATATACTGCCATACTGAATGCATAGGCATACTATTGAGATCGGATAATGTATTTTACTAATACCGCCGACCAACTTTTGTATGTGGTTATGTTGAAATACTAATGCTAAAAAGTCGGACGTATTACTATTTAGCACAATATGTTTGAAAATTATATATATTGTTATATGTATGGTGAAGTGGTGAACTCCAGTTCATTTTCATTCTAGTTCTGTCCTTGGATTGAAGTAAAACCAACTAAGAAACAAGCCCAATCCAGCAACACTCAAGCCCACAACCCAACAAGCAACATCAACCCTAGATGCCCCCAACTACCCAACCGCCCTCATAGCACCAGTGCAATCGTTGCTACTTTGCCTGCGCCAAGTCACGACATGTGACACCTAAAAATTCACTGCCATCCCCCTCGACTCTATGCCTCCGTGGCTCCGCCAGCCCCTTCCACCTCCGCCTACTGTGCGCATTGCACCTTGTCCTCGCATCGTACAACGATGCAGTGATAGCGAAGCTTTGAGTCCAAGGACAGCTGAGGGCTTGTTGCATATTTATCTAGGACTGTCCAAACTCAAAAATGTACCCTTTGTCATATTCTAGACTTGCCATTTGGTATGCATGATGTTATGGTTTGTTACGAAATTACAGCTTAGTGGTAATAGAAACTAGGCAAATGTGACAATTTTAGTGTTTGGCAAGTGAGCCTAATGAGGCAGCTCAAGCTTTCAAACAAGCCAAGCTGAGCATCAGTTTTAGCCTGTTTACTTAACGAGCTCAACCGAGCTAAGTCAGCTCGTTATTGATGAGGGCATCCCTAACACTTATACATCTTCCCCTATTGGTGGTCATACACATACTGATGAGGACATCCCCATTACATATACATCTTCCACTCCAAGCATGCGTGAGAATAACCAAGAACCAGAGGGCCCATGACGAGGGCAAGAGCCAAGCGCTTAAACAAACAGGTGCTTTTGTTTCCTAAGGAGTTTCCTTTAATTGATGAGGAACTTGGAATACTACGTCATGCTAGTATTTTATGTGTTCTTAGGTTTGACTCATGTGAAGACTTGGGAGAGCAAAAGGGAGGAGCCCAAGGACTTAAACTACAAGTTTGGATAAGATTTTCAAGCCAAATTCGGACTTCCCACGTGCTCAACCCAATTCAAACTCGGATTCAATTCGGATTCGGTTCGGGACAGCCTGACAGGCAGTTACTAAAATGGCCATAACTTTCACAAACGGAGTCCGATTCAGGTGTTCTTGTACTCGTTGGAAAGATAATTTCAAGGGCTACGCAATGGATCTGGTCCAAACTTCAAATTCATCACAGATAAAAAGTTATGACCGAAACATATGATGGGTGAAAAATATAGTTTCCTTTTTGCGAGAATTCGTATCCAAAACCATATAGGGTTGAGCTGTACTTGGTTTGGGGACCATATGGACATCCCAAGGGGTTATATAAGCCTTGTATTGGCAGCCTTTAGGGGTAGACCAATTTTATGCATAAGATTGAAACATAGCTATTGCTTGTTCTTTCAACACCAGAGTTCATGCAAGGACTTTGAGAGAGAACTAGGCAATCCATTGTTCGTTCTGCAATTCAAGGTCAAGCCATCGTTCCATTGGGAATTGGGGACTTGGCGTTCGTCGTTTGTGGTCTCGCGACGAACAATTATCCGGTGTGTTTTGGGCGTATTCCGAAGAGTTGAGGGTTCGTGCATTGGCACGAGTGTTCAACTAGCGACATCGTCTACTTCGCATCAACTATCGACGATTCCTCACTGAGAAGATCGGGACCCCTCCCCGTATCATGTGGTATCAGATTCTAGGTTTACTCGGTGAGAACTTCTTTACCTGTAGTTAGATTCGTTTTCTGTCCTTTCGTCCATTAAACCGAAAATTGCAATACCAAAACCGTAGTTTAATCTGTTGATTTCTTGTGCGTTTTGTTAAGTCTTCGTCCATTAGAGTTTTGCTTTGGTGCTGATCCGTGTGTTTCCTTTTACGTTGCTTAATCGTTGTGTTCACATAAACCCTACAAAATTACTGGTTGATTCCCTCAATTAGCAACAAAAAAAGCTTCCATCTTTTATCGTGCGCCATCTTGAGAGCACAATCCGAGTCGGTTTGTGTTTCTTTATCCGAACTCCTTGGTGGGACTAGAGTCCGACTCGACCTCTAGCTCAAACACAATCCGAGTCCAATTGTTCCAACTTCTGTTTCGGTCACTACATCATAGCAAGCCGAACCACATTTGGTGTCTTCGCGCTTCACTTATATCCTTTTATCTTGAGACCAGCTGTTGACATTGCAATTAGGGCTGCTCATTAAAATTGATTACACCTTGCTGATTTGTGAGGCTTGCAGCCGCAATTAGGAAGAGTTGCGGCATAAAAAAAAAGAAGAGAGAGAAATACCTAACTTTTGCATACGACCTCCGATTGAGGCGTTTCTTGATCCGTTGGAAAGGAAACGAGAAGTCTAGGAAATCTGGAGATTTTAGATCTACGTAAGCCTCCAGGCACACGCGCAGCAACTTCGACCGCAAAAAAGGTCGTTTAGGGCCTCAACGGGCCTGCAAACCAAGAAAAATTTAAGTTTCTCAGAATTTGCTCAAAATTGACAGAAACCTTTTACAAGTGATTCTAAGGTTCCCCGTGCAGACGGCATCCTTTTGGGAGCTTCCAAACTCCTTTTTTAGCAATCTTGTGCCCTCATATATTCTGTTGGAATTGGCTAGCGTCTCTCTTAGTACTTGGTGCAACACGAGCTAGTTTCATCTCTGTTTCCGATTGATTCTCCCTAGCTCATTCCTTTGTTTGCATTAAGTCCCATTTATCATTGCGTGTGCGTTCATACACTTCGCTTAAACCAATTGGATCAGCACATAGGCAAAATACTCTAGCATGGATCATTCCTTAGCTTTGCAATACCTTGAATATCAGATTGCATAGGATACCCACATACCTGTCCAACTCCCTTGCTCTTGGTTACGCTCATACATTACCGGGTTGAGGTCGTTCGCTGTCACAATTGTCGATTTGCCGTCCTTGATTCACTTTGGAACGGTAAGCTTTCTTGTTTTCAAGATAGTGAGTTGCAAGCATAGAGAGAGCTTTTGTTTTACTAACCCGGATATAACCTCGTTTCTTGTTTGTGAGTCGTTCCCATGTCAGGTCACGAGGAGGATCCTCCTAATCCGGAGGCGCCGGTTATGTGGACCGAGTACACTCGGTTGCGCGAGATGCCACAAAAACAACTTCATGATGGTGACAATGGTGTGCGCGATGAGCTCAGGGAAGTTCAGACTGGACTGAACACCCTCGGGGAGGAGGTCACACAATTGCGTACAACCATCAACAATAACTTTCTGGAGTTGCGTGCCATGTTCGCACACCACAATCTACGTGGGGGTGCACCAGCTGATGATACAAGTGTGCACGACCCTCCGGTCGTTCTGCACAATGAGATCGAGGAGGAGCGTGCTATTCATCTGGATGAGGAGCGACGTCAGCGACAGGCGCATCGCATGGCCGTGCCGCCAAACGTCGGGATGGCTGCCACGGCACGCCCTCAGGCACATGGGCCTGGCCGAGGCAACGGTGGCCAGCGTGGAGGTGCACCACAGGGTGCCACGGAGGAGGTGTGCATCATGCACCTTGTAGCGAGCTGACGCGGTCGAGCGCTGGGATGACGATTTCCCCGTCGACGACTACGATGACCGACAGCGCCACCACCGCAACAACGTGCAGCGTCCTCGCCACGACGACGCCGAGGATCTTGTCGCTAAGCCCAAATTTAATCTTCCTATATTTTCAGGTGGTTCAGATGTGGAACAATACCTCACTTGGGAGCTGAAAGTTGATAAGTTGTTTCGGATGAACAACTATTCCAATGAGAAGAAGCTGTTGCTTGCGTCCAATGGCTTGGATGATTATGCCACACATTGGTGGGAGCAGTTCATCCGTAAGCGCATGGAGTGCCATGAGTTGCCGATTATCACCTGGGAGCAGATGAAGCAGCATTTGCGGGCATGCTTTGTACCTCGCCACTACAAGCTCTCACTATTTGAGAAGTTGACAGGGCTGCGACAAGGTATGAAATCAATTGATGAATATTATAAAGAAATGGAGACTATCATGATACATGCAGATGTCCGCGAGAATGAAGAACAGACCATGACGAGATTTCTAGCTGGCATGAATCATGCTGTCAAACGCATTGTCAATCACCATCCCTATAATGATATGATTGAGTTGCTGCACCAAGCACATGAAGCTGAGAGACAAGTGATTGAAGACGCACGGTTCGCTGCCCGGTCACGTTCTTCAGCCAGTCTAGGACAGCCATATAACAACAGCCAACCAAACAAGAGCACTTCGGCTGCAAGCAATTCGGCGATGCGCACTTCCGCAAGTAAGGAGCTGGAGAGTACACCATCACCGGTGCGTCGACCCATGGCGCCCGCTGCTAGTGTGACCTTGTCTATGGGTCAACAAGCCATTCACGTAACATTATTTGCCACAAGTGCAAGGGTGTTAGCCATTTTCAAAGGGACTGCCCAAATGTCAGAACTATGCTTACACAGAGGATGGCGGTTATGTTTCAGCTAGTGAAGATGAGTCGCCTAATGCACAGGCAGTCTTGCACACTGATGACATAGAACAATGTGAGTGCGATCCTGAGTTTCCTAACACTGAGCAGTATTCCATTGTTTGCACGCCCAAGGTGCTTAGTGTGATGCCATCGCCATCACTCGAACAGCGGTGCAATTTGTTTCAGACATGGGCAAAGCTTGATAAGGGTAAGGTGTGCAAGGTGATCATTGATGGCGGGAGTTGTCACAATCTGGCTAGCAAGGATATGTGTCATAAGTTGGGTTTGAAGTATTTGCCACATCCGCGTCCTTATCATGTGCAATGGTTGAGCGACAAAGAGGAAGTGAAGGTGAACTATATGGTGCGTGTGACGTTTTCTATTGGAAAGAACACCGATACTGTGGACTGCGATGTTGTGCCTATGACGGTGTGTCACTTGCTCTTGGGACAACCATGGCAATATGACCGTTCTGCTGTTCACGATGGGCGTACAAATCGTTACACATTTCGATGGAACAATATGGATGTCATCTTGAAGCCGCTTACACCGCAACAGATTGTCAACTCCTCCATGCAGAAAATTGATATGCACGTTGAGGGTGCACAAGAGCGAGAGAACCATCTGAGTAGTAACAAAAAACGTGAGGGACAGAAGAATTTAGTGATGTTAGTCACCAAATCAGAGATGAGGGAATTCAGCGAGGATCCTAATTTGGTGCACGTCGTGCTGCTGTACAAAGACGCATTGCTTTCGACTAACGACATAACTTCTCTTCCTAGTGGTGTTGTTTCTGTTTTGCAGGATTTCATCGACGTCTTTCCAGAGGAGGTACCAGCGGGGCTACCACCAATACGCGGGATAGAACATAAGATTGACTTGATTCCAAGAGCGTCGCTGCCGAACCGACCACCGTACCGCACCAATCCCGAGGAAACAAAGGAAATTCAAAAACAAGTACAAGAGCTTCTCTCCAAAGGGTATGTCCGTGAAAGCTTCAGCCCTTGTGCTGTTCCTATTATTTTAGTTCCTAAGAAAGATGGTTCATGGTGTATGTGCGTAGATTGTCGAGCGATTAATAATATCACAATTCGATATCGTCATCCTATACCTCGCTTAGATGATATGCTAGACGAATTGAGTGGTGCTATTATTTTCTCTAAGATAGATTTGCGCAGTGGTTACCATGAAATTAGAATGCATGAAGGGGATGAGTGAAAAACAGCCTTTAAAACGAAATTTGGGTTGTACAAGTGGTTAGTCATGCCTTTTGGTTTAACTAATGCACCTAGTACATTCATGCGCTTAATGAATCATATTTTAAGGAATTTTATTGGTAAATTTGTGGTTGTGTAGTTTGATGATATTCTGATTTACAGTCGCACTGAATCTGAACACATAGACCATCTTAGACAAGTTCTACACGTTTTGCGTGAGAATAGGTTATTTGGTAACTTAGAGAACTGCACTTTTTTTGCAAAGATCGTGTTCATCTTTTTGGGCTATGTTGTTTCTGCACAGGGAGTTGAAGTAGAGGAGTCTAAAAATTGAAGCGATTAAAAATTGGCCAACTCCTGTGAACGTAAGTAAGATTCGGAGCTTTCATGGTCTCGCTGGTTTTTATCGGCGTTTCGTGAAGGATTTTAGCACCGTCGCTGCCCCTTTGAATGAACTTACTAAAAAGGGTGTTGAATTTGTGTGGGGGTAGCCAAAGAAAATGCTTTTGCTGAACTTAAGAGAAGCTTGACTGAAGCAACCTGATTTCACTACAAATTTTGAAATTGAGTGTGATGCTAGTGGATTGGGTTTTGGCGGTGTTTTAATGCAAGGGGGTAGACCGGTAGCTTATTTTAGTGAGAAACTGAATGGTGCTCAATTGAATTATCCGGTCTATGACAAGAGCTTTATGCGTTAGTGCGTGCGTTAGAAACTTGGCAACACTATTTATGGCCTAAAGAGTTTATTATTCATTCTGATCATGAGGCTTTGAAGTATTTAAAGGGCCAAGCAAACCTGAACTGTAGACATGCCAAATGGGTCGAATTCATTGAGTCGTTTCCTTACATTGTGAAATATAAGAAGGGAAAGGAAAATGTGGTAGCTGATGCTCCTTCTAGGAAAAGTGTGCTTTCAACTAAATTAGGAGTGCACGTTCCTGGTTTAGCGAGTGTGCGTGATTGCTCATGACCATGATTTTTCTGTCCCTTATGCACGTTGCAAAGAGGGAAAAGGCTGGGACAAATTTCACATCCATGATGGGTTTTTGTTTCGCACTAACAAATTATGCGTTCCAGAATCCTCCGTGCGTTTGCTATTATTGCAGGAATTACATGCAGGTGGATTGATGGGACATTTTGGATGTGAAAAGACGTTGTCTATGTTGAGCGATCACTTTTATTGGCCTAAGATGAGGCGAGATGAGGAGAGGTATGTGCAGCGATGCATTACTTGCCACAAAGCGAAATCGAAGTTGCATCCACACGGTTTGTATACCCCTTTACCTGTTCCCAATGCCCCATGGGAGGATATTTGTAACACCCCGCCCACTCACTGGGCCAAGATGCTTCCACCTCTGCATACTCTTACCAATTCATCAGCAGCTAGAAGAATTTAAGCCAACATTAAATTTTATTCATACTACTGCGTTCCGTTACATCATAGCATTTCTAGTGATTACTCTAGCCTAACAAAGCTAAAGTACACTTGACAAAAGGTGATACAAAAGTGCTATTAGTTCGTGCCGTTATTTCATGTGCTACTCCTGCCCGTGCTTGACCTCCTCAACGGTCACCTAAAAACAACAACGAAGCAAGGGTGAGTCCACCGACTCAGCAAGTACAAAGCAAAACAGCAAATAACAGGTTCATTCATTAGACCATGTTTATCCCAGTTTTCATTAAGCACTTCTCCCTTTAACCACTTTACGCACCGATGAACTACTCATGCACATACACATTTCTCTTATCTCTTTAGGTTCTCATCAACCGATCGTTATGCATATGCCCATGCACATGCTCATGCACTTCTTTCTCAACTCTTTAGCCTATACCACTTAACGGTTTTCACTTCGCATCTCTGTGGACTGCACCTCACTATCTCTGTAACTATTCTAACGTCATCACTTCCCAGTTCTGTCAACTAATCCCCACTATCTCTGTACTGTTCTAATAGCATCACCCCCACTTCTGTGAGCTATTACCTTCCATCTCTATGAACTACACATCACTATCTTTGTAATTATTTTACTGTTATCACCTCCCATCTCTGTATCGGTTTTATTATTAACTCCCTTTTGCAATACAATGTATCTGTAACTGTATCACTGTTCAGTTATGTTTTCATGCAATGCCATGCAATGCATCTGTAATGCGTCTGTAACTGTAGCTTATACCGGTATAGCGGAGTGTTCACCCGTCGATGAACCACTCAAACCCCGTCCTCTTTCATACGGGGTTCCAAGCCCCACTCCCGTGGAGTACCTACTGAAGTAGGTCTTACTCAAGAGCACTCCGGATCAGTCCACTAGCTTCACTCGTAGCTCCACTTTCTCACCGCCCTCACTCTTGAGTGCACATAATGCAAATGCATATGCCATTGTCATTATCATGGTCACCCATAAATAAGTAGCATGATGTGAATGCATGTACCCATTGTCATTGTCATTACCATTGTCATTGTCATTAGTATCATCGTGAGTAGGGTGGCATCGCTGCTCACCCCGCCCTATTACCATTGCCACCTTTAATTAAGCATCAGCAAGATATGAAAACATTGCAATTTCATATAATCATAATCATAACATGTAACCATCGCATATTACATAAAACCCACGGTCTACCGCTATACCATACACTTGCAAGTTATCTATGCATATCAACTTGCCATGTCTTAACGTTCATCATTCATCTTTCTCATTATGCACCCGGAAAAGGTAGACTTACCCCAAATCATTCAATTTAACCGAAATCACTACCCGAATTCACCGCTTTACAGTGCACTTGCCTGGTTAGCCTCGGGGATGATGTGTGGATGGCTCCGACCCAGGATCTCCACCTGCGCACACATCAACCCGACTCAACAGCAAATCGAAAACCAGAGCTTAACGGGTATCATCAATTCTAAGCGCAAATCCCGATCTTGGCATAAACGCTCGGGTTTTGAGGGACCTGTCGCGTAGGTGCCGAACCCTTTTTTTCCTCTCTTTCTTTTTCTCCTCTTTTCTTTTCTTCTTTTTTTTCTTCTCTTCCCTTTTTTTCTTTTCCTTTCCTTTCCTTCTCTCTCTCCTCTCTCTTTTCCTCCCTTTCTTCTTTTTCTTTCCTGGCCGAATGGCCCTCCTCATTTCTCCCCAAATACCTCTCTCTCTCTCTCTCCACTTTATCTGGCCAAAAGGCCTCCTCCTCCCCTCACCGGCACCACCTGGGGTGGCGCAGCAGCGCGTGGCGGGCGACCTCGCCGGCCCCCTCCACCGCCGGCGGCCCCCTACCTTCTCCTTCGCCGCCTCTATCCCCTCTCTCTCTCCTCCTCGCGTGCGGGGACCGGCCAGATGGCCCCCCCTCCAGGCGGCGGCGCACGGCGTGCCGGCTCCATCCCGCCGCCGGCCGCTGGGCCCCGCCGGCCCCTCCTCGACGCTAGGGCTGTAAACGAGCCGAGCTCGAGCGAGCTCGGCCTTCCAGGCTCGAGCTCGGTAGAAGCTCGAGCCGAGCTCGAGTTGGGGTCCGAGCCCGAACCTGGGCTCAAGCTCGGCTCAGCCTAAGCTCGAGTAGGCTCGAGTTCGGCTCGTTGAAGCTCGATAACAATTAAAATAATTTATTATGCACTATTTTTCAATAATAAAAAAAATTAAGTTCGAGCTCGGCTCTAATAAGCTCGATAACAGTCAAAATAATTCAAATACACACTAAATTTTAATAATAAGAAAAGCTCGAGCTCGAGTTCGGCTCGAGAAAGCTCGGTAAGAATTAATATATATTACTATTTAAGCTCGAATCGAGGCTCGCGAACTATTCGAGCTCGGCTCGGTGAAGCTCGCGAGCTCGAGATCAAGCTCGAGTTCGGCTCGTTTAAAGTTCGAACCGAGCTCGAATCGAGCCTAGAACGAGCCGAACTCGAGTAGCTCGCGAGCTTCGAGCTTTTTTTACAGCCCTACTCGACGCCACCTCCTCTGCTCTCCTTCCCCCCCACATCGGTCTCGTAAGGGGGCGGCGCGGCCGCGCATGGCCCCCTCGGCGTCGCCGGCCGCCACCTCACCGCCGGGCCCCCTCTCTGCCCCCATCTCCTCTCCGCTGGCCATCGGGCCGTCGCTGGTCTCTTCCCCCAAATCGGCCGGCCGGGGCCAGATCCGGCCGCCCCACAATGTCGGCGGCTCCCCCTTCGGCCGCCTTCTACTCCTCCCCGCGCCTTGGATCCGACCGGCCGGGACCGGACCCGCCTCCCCCTTGCGTGCGCGGGTGCGGCGGTGGGGTGCCGGAGCCGCCGCCCGGCCGGCACGGCCAACGGCCGCCGGCCGCCTCCGCGCCCTCGGTTGCCTGCGCCAGCTCGCCTCCCTCGGCTCCCCTACCTTTACTCTCTCTATGTGTGCTTGTGGTATGCCATTGATTGGAAGCTCACCTTGCTTACCTGGTGCCGGCCGGTGTGGCTTGTGGCTGCTTTAGTTGGGGAAGAAGAGAGGAGAAATGAGGAGTGTGCTGTTACTAGCTTTGTTCCCTATGCTATGCTCTTACCTTGGCTGTTGCTCTCGGTTGGGGAAAGGATGGTGAAATGAGGCATTGGCCTCACGGTTGGGGAATGAAAATGGCATTGCTATGGGGTGCTGACTTTATATGGGGGCTGCCCCTTTGCATTTACGAAATGACCGAATCGCCCTCCTATTCCTCTCTCATACCATTGACAGCCCAAGGGCATTTCGGTCCAAGGGTTTTGGGGTTTCTATTTCAGCGGTAAGTCGGTAAAAGGTAAGGTAAGAATTTACCGGATGATGAACACCTGAAACGCGAGATGGTGCCGACTGTCCCTAGGCGGTCCGGGAACCTCTGACGGCAAACTTCGCTCTTTAGTTGCTATAATTTTCCCTTATGCAATTTTGGGGTATTACAATATTAGTATGGATTTTGTTTTAGGACTGCCTAGAACCAAGAGGGGGAGTGATTCTGTTTTTGTCGTTGTGGATCGCTTTCGAAGATGGCACACTTTATTCCGTGCCACAAGAGCGACAATGCATCGCATATGGCCTAATGATACGGGGAGGGGTCCCGATCTTCTCAGTGAGGAACCGTGGATAGTTGATGAGAAGTAGACGATGTCGCTAGTTGAACACTCACACCAATGCACCCTCAACTCTTCGGAATACGCCCAAAACACACCGGATAATTGTTCGTCGCGAGACCACAAATGACGAACGCCAAGTCCCTAATTCCCAATGGAACAACGGCTTGACCTTGAATTGCAGAACGAACAATGGATCGTCTAGTTCTCTCTCAAAGTCCTCGCATGAACTCTGGTGTTGAAAGAACAAGCAATAGCTATGTTTCAATCTTATGCATAAAACTGGTCTCCCCTAAAGGTGCCAATACAAGGCTTATATAGCCCCTTGGGACGTCCATATGGTCCCCAAACCAAGTACAACTCAACCCTATATGGTTTTAGATACGAACTCTCACAAAAAGGAAACTATATTTTTCACCCGTTATATTGTTTCTGTCATAACTTTTTATCCGTGATGAATTTGAAGGTGGGACCAGATCCATTGCGTAGCTCTTGAAATTATCTTTCCAATGAGTACAAGAACACCTGAATTGGACTCCGTTTGTGAAAGTTATGGCCTTTTTAGTAACTACCTGTCAGGCTGTCCCGAGCCGAATCCGAATTGAATCCGAGTTTGAATTGGGTTGAGCATGTGGGAAGTCTGAATTTGGCTTGAAAATCTTATCCAAAACTTGTAGTTTAAGTCCTTGGGCTCCTCGCTTTTGCTCACCCAAGTCTTCACATGAGTCATACCTAAGAATACATAGAATACTAGCGTGAGGTAGTATTCCAAGTTCATCATCAATTAAAGGAAACTCCTTAAGAAACGAAAGCACCTGTTTGTTTAAACGCTTGGCTCTTGCCCTCGGCATTGGGCCCTCTGGTTCTTGGATATTCTCATGCATGCTTGGAGTGGAAGATGTATATGTAATGTGGATGTCCTCATCAGCACTTGTATTACTTGCAGCTTCACTTATGGCGTTCATCTCAGCATGTGCATGACCACCAATAGGAGAAGATGTATAAGTGTTAGGATGCCCTCATCACCTAATTTGCTTTTTTTTACAATATGTAATTATACAAGTTTGAGGTCCAAAAACGTATGTACATAACAGTACATTATAAGTTGCATGATACATGTCTATTAGATCATTCAAAAATTGGTGTACAACGTTGGCTCTTACTAATTTCGAAATCAGTAGGAGAAAGAGATTAGGCTGTGACCATGTAACGATGAAATTTGTTTGACGGGGTAGTTGATTTTCAATATCCAACCAAATTCTTTTGGCATATATATCAAGAAGGGAATGGAGGGTGAAGGTAGTCCGTGCAAAATGCACGAAGGTTCAGACTCGCATTTTCAAAGGTCACGCTGGTGATTCTATTATGTGGAGAGCGTGAGCTATCCTGCTTTGCATCGCGCGCTGCTTTCCCGCACAACCCATTGAACTCTGATCCTTGAGCACGTTGGTGGGCCACGACCATATACATGATCTAACACTCGAGAGGGGAGCAGACTAGTGTGAAAGAAGGGGCGAACGAAACAAACCCAACAGATGGGCCTATTTGCGCTTTTTTTTTCAAATTTGCCCCAAACATTGTTTAATACAAAAAATAGTCCTATTCTCGAGCTTGATAGGTATGTCAGGCGACATGTATCATCTGGACGCCACCAGAGCTCTGTAGGCCAGCAGGAGTGCGGCAGGTAGTGGCTTGATTTAGGTGCCAGTAAGCCCCGTAGGGCTGTCAAGCACCCCATGCTCGGTGGAGCGTGGTGGGCAGTGGCTTGACTCGGGCATTGGTAGGCCTTGTAGGGATGTCGAGCACCCCAGCCTCGGTAGCTCCCTTGGAGCCCCCTGTCTTGGCAAGAGCTGCTGAGCTGCCCCGACTCAGCAATAGCCCTCCGGAGCTACCCTGGTTCGGGAGGTGCCTGGGTGGCTGGCCAACGAGACGAGACGCGATGCACTTGGTAGTGATTCTTGTGGCTTTTGGCTGGTCTTACCACAATTGGTTGGTGGTGGCGGTGTGGAGCGTAGTGTTGGTGGGGATAGTGATGGAGATGTAGAATCTGCTGGTGCTGCCATGATGGTGGTGCGGCGAAGGATGGTGCCACTTGGGATGATGGACAACTTTGAGCCAACTGAAGATGCAAGGAGATGGTGTGCAGTGCGTATTGACTGCCATAAATATTTTGAATGGCTTATTGGATGAAAGCCATTTCGATGAGGATGAGAATGTTAACACAACCAATAGTGGAGACGAGGTAGGTGTAGGCTTTGGTGAGGGCGATGCATCTGATGGCATTGTGTGCACAGATGTTGAGTATGTCTCCTCAAGTTGGACACTATTGCATTGGCTTCCCTTCTACTGTCAAAAGATATGGGTTGGAATGGTCGTTCAGTGAAGACACTCATCGAAGGACAATGCTTCCCCAACATCTGAGAGCTAGTCCTACTGGCCCATGTAATTGGGGAGAATGAGAACATTGATAGCTGGCTATAGTTTCTGGTCAATGTAAAGCAAGCAGTGATGTCAGGCACAAGGGATACATGGAAAAAGCCTAACTCAATTAAGGACTGGTCTTTGAGGTACTGCAACAAATCTCTAACGTAATACCATAAGGCTGGTATGGGACAGTTCTGGCTGACTAATTTGCAGGTGTCAACCTAAGTCTCGCTATAGGTTGAAAGTGAGCGTGGCATAGGCCATGTGAAGTCTCATTCGGCTCAAGAGGGGGTCTTGGTTTTGTGGGTTCCTTATTGGGGTGAAACCTTAGTATTGGCTTGGCCAGGTTGAAGGCCTTGCATTGTAAAGACCTTGTTATGATTTTCTTAGTCACACGTCTACGGAAGCCTGCAATGGTCGACATTATGAAATAATCATATCTTGTGGGTAAAGTTTTTATGAATTAGACTTTGTTTTTCAAAATGGTTTACAAAATGCTTATGCATAAATGGAATCCATATGAGATCTTTTTCAAGAAAGATGGTTCGGGTGGGTTACCCATGGATAGGCTAGTGTGCGTGAGGGGGGGAGACCTGAACTAACAGTATCTATTTTGATTACAATGTTGTTTTTATTTACTATATTAAATTCAACAATTTCTAATCTATTTATTGTATTTCTTTAAAAGCTATTTTATGCACAAATAACCCTATGTGCCTTCACTTGTCAGCCTTGCATTATTGTGCATTTTCCCATGTAACTTGCGTAGTACATTTATGTACTCACTTTGCTTAAATTCTGATGCTCAGAGGAGGACTGCTTTGACATCGATGAGGATCAGGACATATAGGCCACGTCTTACTGTCGTTTGTCTATGGGCAGGCTTGTTGGGCTTCTTCTTCTTCTTCGGTTTTATCCTCTGCTGCTTATATATAATTTTGGCCTATGGGCCATGGATGTAAACTTTGGCCTTCAAGCCCATATTTAGTTAAATGAAGTTTGTCATTGTGCTTGATATGTATATCTGTTATCACTGTGTGAACTAGCTGATCTTGGACCAGTACGATTTATATAGAGGATTTCGGAGTTGTTGCTCCAAGATCCGACAAGATGTCAAAGTATGTCAAGGTACTTTGCTAGCATCAATTTGAGCAGGAAGCGATATGGGAATTGGAGTCTAAGTGTGTGAGAATTATCTAGAGTTGTTTACATCAGGTACATGTTAATATTTTTATGCAGATTAGGTCCATTTCTTGTGTAAAATTCAGGGCCGAATTATGTTCAAGAGGGTAGAATGTAATATCCTGTTTCTTCCTTTCCTAGGGACCTAATTGTGAATATAAAAAAGAGGTAAGGAAAATGGAATAGAAGAGAAAAGGGGGATTCAGTTGCCTGACCAAATAAGTCATGGTTGCGAACCGTGACCTACTCGGCCTCAGGCCAAGCCCTTACAAGCGAGAGAGGAGGGGAGGCTGATACAGACCA
Source organism: Dendrocalamus sinicus (assembly GCA_036346575.1). Lineage (NCBI taxonomy): Eukaryota > Viridiplantae > Streptophyta > Magnoliopsida > Poales > Poaceae > Dendrocalamus > Dendrocalamus sinicus. The sequence goes on from CM070652.1 coordinate 21,756,583, forward strand.
ACAAATTATTAGTTGATGCGTAGGGATGGCCCGATCTTTCCCGGTACGTTCAGCGAGGTTCCTTCTCCTTGTCTTGACACAACCAACAATCTTGATAAGGGTAATTTGCACTAGTATGCAAGGTGTACACTAGAGCAATCCACCGAACTCCCCAAACCGTGATTTCAGCAAGAAGACACAAATTAGAAGAGATGAAACTCGTAGATTCGATGGGCAATATCAAAAATCTCCTATTCTTACCTTGCACCAACTCAACAAACTCCAACGAGAAAACCTTGCAATCACACAATCTGGCGCCTAAGTTACAATGGGGCTAAGTTGCAATCACGCAATTTTCTCCTTTATTTCACAAGCATAAAAAACTTATCATATCATAGCCTAAGTTACAATGGGGCTAAGGCCCTTGCCTTATATTGGTGCACAATGCACAGCGTTGACTAAAAGTCACGCACAACCTGGCCTAAGGCCGAAACAAACTCCAATACGAACTAAAAAGGAAATACCTAAACTGCTACCTCTGGATTCTCTCTCAATTTGCGATGTGACCATGAGGATTCCATGGCTGGAACCCCATGCATTGTATGGGGCTTCGAAATAGCTTTCCAACGAGTCCAAGAACGCCCAAATCGGACTCCGTTTGTGAAAGTTATGTGCGTTTTATTGTTGGACTTCCGTCTGACCCGAACCGAATCCGAATTGAATTCAAATATTTATAGGTTTCCTTTTCTTATTCAAGGGGTTTCCAAATCCGTTTGGAACCTGAAAAGGAATCCTTCCCATCCTTTGGAAAGCCATGGTATGGTCGGATTTTACCCTCACTTGTATTGTAATACTTGGACTCTCTATGTTTGGCAAGTCTCGCGCGTCTCTCCGGACAGCCCGTGCAGCAAGCAATGAAGTTGCCATAACTTTGTGTAGGAAGCTCCAATCATGCACCGTTTGATTCGTTGGAAAGTAGACTTCATTTGCTTTCCAAATATGTATTTTGTGTGCATTCGAAACCTCAGAATTGGCGTTGCAATCTTTATGAACATTGTGGACAGAACTGCAATCACGAGAACTTGATTGATTTTATGTCTTCCTCTTTAACCAAAGTAGCTTTCTTTTTTTACCATCCACACCTCTAATTCCATGCATTGTTGGCTTGTTTGCATACACAAAGGAGGAATCACATAAGCATCCGCACGAACTAGGATATTCTTCATCCTCCCATAACCGATTGCTTCTTCTCCTTACGCAATTCAGAGCTACTAGGCCTTGTAACTTCAGATTGCATGGGTGAAGCACAAATCAATGTAGTATTCACACTCTTGGCCACATCATCCCCTCCCTCTTCAAGCGAAACCATCCTCGGTTTCGTGGTAATCTGCACAATCTCCTTGCTCTCGATGGCAATATCAGAAATAATCTCCTCATCTCTCTTGGGTAGCAAAGATTGAAATACACCTTTATACATAAAAGTGAAGCGATTGGCTCTCCCTTGGTGTGTAACATCGCGATTAAACTGCCACGAACGCCCCAACATGATGTGACACTTGTGCATAGTCAAGACGTCACACTCCACCTTGTCTTCATAACCATCAATTGAAAACGGCACGTGAACTTTATGAGTAACTTTCAGCTTACCAACATTGTGAATCCATTGCATATAGTATGGCTTAGGATGACGGCATGTGGTTAATGAGAGTGCATCAACCATGTCCTTGCTGATCACATTATTGTAGCTTCCACCATCGATTATAAGCTTGCACCGTTTGCCTTTGATCATTGCCTCCCAAGTGTGTGGACATTCAACTGCACGGTTCAATTGATCCCACAAATAATAGCGTTTTCGGTGAACTCAATCGAAGCAACACGAACCTTCTTTTCTTCAGAGTAGTTGTGGTTGTCAAAAATCTGATTTACATGCATCTCCCACTCCAAATAAGCCTCCGTATCAGCTTTGCCCTTGAACTCCGGTATGGTGATTTTGATGCGACCAATACCGTCGTCCTCACGTTCCACACCTCCTCCGTGGTGTCCTCAAGGTGCAGCAGCCCGCCGATAAAAAAATCACGCCGTCGGACATGTCCTCACTGTGCACGTCGCACACAAAGTTGGGAAATTGGTGCTGCGCGCCGGCCCCTCCCGGCGGCGGTAGTCGTCCTTCCAAGCGGCGGAGTGTCACCTCCAGATTGTTGAAGCCCTCCGTTAGGTGAGCATTCAACGTATCTTGCACCTCGGTGATTCTTGTATACACGCCATTGATGCTTTGGTCGAAATTAGCACGCATGACGTCCTCCTGGCATTTGATGTGGCCGGTAAGCGCCTTGACTGGCTCCGTACAGCGGGAGGTAAATCATCACCGAATGGTTCTCCCAATCATCGTTGTGGTAGCCGCTCGAGCCTCTTCTACTTGCTTCCGACATCCTGAAATCAGCAAAAACACAAGCACGTACCGCGATCAACCACGCTCTGATACCACGATGATACGTACCAACTAAGTATTAGTTGATGCGTAGGGATGGCCCGATCTTTCCCGGTACGTTCAGCGAGGTTCCTTCTCCTTGTCTTGACGCAGCCAACAATCTTGATAAGGGCAATTTGCACTAGTATACAAGGTGTACACTAAAAGCAATCCACCGAACTCCCCAAACCGTGAATTCAGCAAGAAGACACGAATTAGAAGAGATGAACCTTGTAGATTCGATGGGCAATCTCAAGAATCTCCTATTCTTGCCTTGCACCAACTCAACAAACTCCAAACGAGAAAACCTTGCAATCACGCAATCTGGCTGTCAACAAGCATCATGTCGATTCTCTCCTTTATTTCACAAGCATAAAAAACTTATCATATCATAGCCTAAGTTACAATGGGGCTAAGGCCCTAGCCTTATATTGGTGCACAATGCACGGCCTTGACTAAAACTCACGCACAACCTGGCCTAAGGCCGAAACAAACTCCAATACGAACTAAAAAGGAAATATCTAAACAGCTACCTCTAGATTCTCTCTCAATTTGCGATGTGACAATGAGGATTCCGTGGCTGGCACCCCATGCATTGTATGGGGCTTCGAAATAGCTTTCCAATGAGTCCAAGAACGCCCAAATCGGACTCCGTTTGTGAAAGTTATGGGCGTTTTATTGTTGGACTTCCATCTGACCCGAACCGAATCCGAAATGAATTCAAATATCTATAGGTTTCCTTTTCTTATTCAAGGGGCTTCCAAATCCGTTTGGAACCTGAAAAGGAGTCCTTGTCATCCTTTGGAAAGCCATGGTATGGTTGGATTTTACCCTCACTTGTATTGTAATACTTGGACTCTCTATGTTTGGCAAGTCTCGCGGGTCTCTTCGGACAGCCCGTGCAGCAAGCAATGAAGTTGCCATAACTTTGTGTAGGAAGCTCCAACATGCGCCGTTTGATTCGTTGGAAAGTAGACTTCATTTGCTTTCCAAATATGTATTTTGTGTGCATTCGAAACCTCAGAATTGACGTTGCAATCTTTATGAACATTGTGGACAGAACTGCAATCACGAGAACTTGATTGATCTTGTGTCTTCCTCTTTAACCAAAGTAGCTTTCTTTTTTTACTATCCACACCTCTAATTCCATGCATTGTTGGCTTGTTTGCATTACACAAAGGAGGAATCACATAATAAGCATCCGCACGAACTAGGATATTCTTCATTCTCCCATAACCGATTTCTTCTTCTCCTTACGCAATTCAGAGCTACTATGCTGTAGGGACCCCAGATTTTACAATCCGGATTCCTCTGTGATTCCACCGCACTATTCCCTAGATCAGTAGATAGTGCTCATAGTTTACAGTTCTGAATATCAAAGTACATATCATGCGGAAGCGTAAATATAATATTAGACCTACTCATGGGCTGAGTAGGCCGAAATCACTAAATTGCAGCAACGGAAGAACGAAGCACGCAAGTGGGACCTTCAGGACATGCTCACAGGCAGCCAACTGGAGGTTCGAGACCTAGCCATTGATGACTTCATCTTCTTCTCCATCATAACCAAAAGTATTGCTGAAGCGTAGTGATCTGATTCCTGCTTCTGGATTTGTTATGAGAGCGAGTGTGAGCACACTAACCACTGTGCTCCGCGAGCCAATACACAGAATGTAAATAAATAGTATGCATGCCTTATCAAAGGAGAGGCTCGGGTTATTTTATTTGCCATAAATTGCTTTTGGTAGCCTTAGCATTATTAAATCATAGTGTTATTGTTTCTACCTAAAGTCTACACGGCGATTGCCATAATTGACTTAATCTACCAAAGACACACTTTCCTTACTAATTGATATCTAAGACTCTAAACAGCGAGTGCCATCATTTACTTAATCCACCGAATATACTCTTTCCAAATTGATTGCTGTCTAAGACTCCGATCAGCGAGTGACATCATTTAATTATTCCACCGATCATACACTTTCTATATTGATTGCTGTCTAAAACTCCAAACAACGAGTGACAACATTTAATTAATCCACCGATTATATACTTTCTATATTGATTGCTGTCTAAAACTCCAAACAGCGATGTAATTAATCCACCGAATTCACATTTTTGATATTGAGTGCTGTCTAAAACTCCAAACAGCGAGTGTCATATCTCCAAATTCCCAAAAATTCAATTGACTCATATAATAACCGATCAGTTCCATTAATCCCAACATTGCCAACAGATCCCAAGACTCTATATTATTTATCCGTGTTGTAATCCAACAATTACTTTCACAATCCCTAATCCTCCAAAATTCATTTAAATCTTCTATCTAACCTATATACTCATTTAGACTCCACCAATTTATTTCTCCCAGAATCCACTCTATCATTTCATTTTTATGATCGACTTGAGTCCACCAATATCTTTATGTTTTTACCACAAACTTCTATCTCCTTTACTCCTGACTCTATTTATTCCTCCCTATGTTTTATTTTGTAAGAAGGGAAAACATTTTACTTTTGAAATATGATACATAAAAATTTCCTGAAACCTAGCAGTTTTGAACAAAAACATAATGTGTAAGAAAATGCATTAATAATAGCGATCCAGATTCCATCCACCGTTACATGGCATCCGCACCATATAGCATCTTTCAGCGTTATAGCCGCTTAACTTACCACTGGGACAACACTCAGGACAATTCAAACCAGGGCTTTTGATGAGGACATCCTTTCTATGCATCCAACCATGCCGACTCCACATCAAACTGAAACTATGATACAAGGACCAATGACTAAAGCGCGAGCACGTCAACTTAACCATCAGGTGAATGCGTTCCTAAGTTTGCATACAAATGTTTCAAAGAATAGAATACTACTTAATTCTGGTGATGATTTAATTGTCCTTAGGAACCATGGGGAAGAACCACGTGAGCTCAAGTATAGAAGTGGAACTGTCAAGCGCAAACCAAGTCCTGTTCGCGAGTTCGACTTGGATTCGGCCTTCCCAACAGCGTCTACTTCAAACGGCCATAACTTTTGATCCAGAAGGTTTCTCGGGGCCCGTGAGTACTCGTTCGAAAGCTCTTGAAGCCTACTTTTAGATAGATCCAGTCTCACCTCCAAATTCTATCCGAGCCAGTCAGAAACTGCAAAACACGTCACGTCACTTTTTCAGTCCGAGTCAAAGTGGGCCTTGAGCCTTGTAATCGAGTCCTGTTCGGCTTCCATGTGTTTTGGCCGACCCTCCATCTTCCGTGTCCCTTAAATAGGCAGCCGGACCCTCTTCTAGGGTTTGGGTTTTGATATACTAAGTTAGCTTTTGCTATTTCGCCTTGTACTCGCGCGTGTCGGCTAGACTGCCCGAATACTTGTCTTCGGAACCCCACCGTCTTTCTATTTCAGATTGAATCCTACATCGTTTATTTGCAATTGAGTTGCTGTTCATCTTGTTCTTGCCTGTTCTTCGATTGCTTGCAGGAACAATTACCCTCGTGGTTTGGTTGATTGTGCGCTGACAAGGTCACGGACAACCTCTGGAGTTGGTGTATCGATCGCTAAGGCGCAACGTCCTTGGATGGTTGTAGTCGGGTCGTCAACGCCATCCCGGTGATTCTTGTATGCACACCATTGATGCTTTGGTCGAAATCAGCACGCATGACGTCCTCCCGGCGTTTGATGTGGCCGGTAAGCGCCTTGACTCGGCTCCGTACAGCGGGAGGTAAATCATCACCGAATGGTTCGCCCAATTCATCGTTGTGGTAGCTGCTCGAACCTCTTCTACTTGCTTCCGACATCCTGAAATCAGCAAAAACACGAGCACGTACCGCGATCAACCACGCTCTGATACCACGATGATACGGACCAACTAAGTATTAGTAGATGCGTAGGGATGGCCCGATCTTTCCCGGTACATTCAGCGAGGTTCCTTCTCCTTGTCTTGACGCAGCCAACAATCTTGATAAGGGCAATTTGCACTAGTATACAAGGTGTACACTAAAAGCAATCCACCGAACTCCCCAAACCGTGAATTCAGCAAGAAGACACGAATTAGAAGAGATGAACCTTGTAGATTCGATGGGCAATCTCAAGAATCTCCTATTCTTGCCTTGCACCAACTCAACAAACTCCAAACGAGAAAACCTTGCAATCACGAATCTAGCCGCCAACAACCATCATGGCGATTTTCACATTTATTTCACAAGCCTAAAAAACATATCATATCATAGCCTAAGTTACAATGGGGCTCAGGCCCTGGCCTTATATTGGTGCACAATGCATGGCCTTGACTAAAACTCACACACAACCTGGCCTAAGGCCGAAACAAACTCTAATACGAACTAAAAAGGAAATACCTAAACTGCTACCTCTGGATTCTCTCTCAATTTGTGACGTGACCATGAGGATTCCATGGCTGGCACCTCATCCGTTGTATGGGGCTTAGAAATAGCTTTCCAACGAGTCCAAGAACGCCCAAATCGGACTCCGTTTGTGAAAGTTATGAGCGTTTTAATGTTGGACTTCCTGTCTGACCGGAACCGAATCCGAATTGAATTCAAATATTTATAGGTTTCCTTTTCTTATTCAAGGGGCTTCCAAATCCGTTTTGAACCTGAAAAGGAGTCCTTCTCATCCTTTGGAAAACCATGGTATGGTTGGATTTTACCCTCACTTGTATTGTAATACTTGGACTCTCTATGTTTGGCAAGTCTCGCGTGTCTCTCCGGACAGCCCGTGCAGCAAGCAATGAAGTTGTCATAACTTTGTGTAGGAAGCTCCAATCATGCGCCGTTTGATTCGTTGGAAAGTAGACTTCATTTGCTTTCCAAATATGTATTTTGTGTGCATTCGAAACCTCAGAATTGGCATTGCAATATTTATGAACATTGTGGACAGAACTGCAATCACGAGAACTTGATTGATCTTGTGTCTTCCTCTTTAACCAAAGTAGCTTTCTTTTTTTTTACCATCCACACCTCTAATTCCATGTATTGTTGGCTTGTTTGCATTACAGAAAGGTGGAATCAGATAAGCATCTGCACAAACTAGGATATTCTTCATTCTCCCATTACCGATTACTTTTTTCTCTTTACACAATTCAGAGCTACTAGGCATGTTGAGAGGTTTGTTCAACGATGCATCACGTACCAAAAAGCGAAGTCAAAGCTCAATCCACGTGGTTCGTATACTCCACTTCTAGTTCCTAGCGCTCCTTGGGAAGATATTAGTATGGATTTTGTTTTAGGATTGCTAGAACTAAGAGGGGGAGGGATTCTGTGTTTGCAGTTGTGGATAGGTTTTCTAAAATGGTTCATTTTATTCCTTGTCATAAAAGTGACGACGCGTCGCTTGTAGCTGACTTGTTTTTCAGGGAAATTGTGAGACTACATGGCATGCCAAGAACCATTGTATCCGATCGAGACGTCAAATTTATGAACTACTTTTGGAAGACTTTGTGGGCCAAGTTGGGACAAAGTTGTTGTTTTCAACGACTTGTCACCCACAAACAGATGTACAGACGGAGGTAGTAAACGTACACTCTCAATGCTGCAGCGGACAGTGAACAAAAAGAATTTGAAAGAGTGGGAAGACTGTCTACCGCATGTTGAATTTGCATATAATTGGGCGGTGCATTCTACAACTCAATTGTGCTTCTAAGTGTGCTGATTTTGTGAAAAAGCTCCATGAAAAGACTAAAGAGGTAATTGAAAAGAAGGTACATGGTACGGGGAGGGGTCCCGATCTTCTCAATGAGGAACCGTGGATAGTTGATGCGAAGTAGATGATGTCGCTAGTTGAATACTCGCGCCAATGAACGAACCCTCAACTCTTCGGAACGAACAATGGATTGCCTAGTTCTCTCTCAAAGTCCTCGCATGAACTCTGGTGTTGAAAGAACAAGCAATAGCTATGTTTCAATCTTATGCATAAAATTGGTCTTCCCTAAAGGCTGCCAATACAAGGCTTATATAGCCCCTTGGTACGTCCATATGGTCCCCAAACCAAGTACAACTCAACCCTATATGGTTTTAGCTACGAACTCTCACAAAAAGGAAACTATATTTTTCACCCATTATATTGTTTTGGTCATAACTTTTTATCCGTGATGAATTTGAAGGTGGGACTAGGTTCATTGCGTAGCCCTTGAAATTATCTTTCCAACGAGTAGACGAACACCTGAATCGGACTCCGTTTATGAAAATTATGGCCTTTTTTGTATCTGCCTGTCAGGCTGTCCCAAACCGAATCCGAATTGAATCCTGAGTTGAATCCGAGTTTGAATTGGGTTGAGCATGTGGGAAGTCCGAATTTGGCTCGAAAATCTTATCCAAATCATGTAGTTTAAGTCCTTGGGCTCCTCCCTTTTGCTCTCCCAAGTCTTCACATGAGTCATACCTAAGAATACATAAAATACTAGCATGGGGTAGTATTCCAAGTTCGTCATCAATTAAAGGAAACTCCTTAAGAAACAAAAACACCTGTTTGTTTAAACACTTGGTTCTTGCCCTCGTCATTGGGCCCTTTGGTTCTTGGATATTCTCATGCATGCTTGGAGTGGAAGATGTATATGTAATGGGGATGTTCTCATCAGCACTTGTATTACTTGCAGCTTCACTTATGGCGTCCATCTCAGTATGTGCATGACCACCAATAGGAGAAGATGTATAAGTGTTAGGGATGCTCTCATCATCCTCCCCCTCTTGAAAAGGTGTCGTCCTGACGCTGGATCGTCACCACCAAAGAAAGGTGATAAATCAGCGACATGGAACTAGAGCTCACGCCATAGTCATCGCCGGAAAGCTCTATCTTGTAGGCATTGTCGTTGATCTTCGCAAGCACCTTGAAAGGCCCATCACCGCGCTGTTGTAATACAAGCAACGGTGCATTAGTCAAGCGTCTCTTAAGTTCGGCAGAAGCATTTTCTTGCGCTACCCCCAAAACAAATTCAACACCCTTTTTAGTAAGTTCATTCAAAGGGGCTGCGATGGTGCTAACATCGTTCACGAAACGCCGATAAAAACCAGCGAGACCATGAAAGCTCCTAATTTGATTTACGTTCACAGGAGTTGGCCAATTTTTAATCGCTTCAATTTTAGACTCATCTACTTCAACTCCCTGTGCAGAAACAACATAGCCCAAAAAATGACACGATCTTTGCAAAAACTGCACTTCTCTAAGTTACCAAATAACCTATTCTCATGCAAAACGTGTAGAACTTGTCTAAGATGGTCTATGTGTTCAGATTCAGTGCGACTGTAAATCAGAATATTATCAAAGTACACAACCAGAAATTTACCAATAAAATGCCTTAAAAATGATTCATTAAGCGCATGAATGTACTAGGTGCATTAATTAAACCAAAAGGCATGACTAACCACTTGTACAACCCAAATTTTGTTTAAAAGGCTGTTTTCCACTCATCCCCTTCATGCAATCTAATTTGATGGTAACCACTGCGCAAATCTATCTTAGAGAAAATAACAGCACCACTCAATTTGTCTAGCATATCATCTAAGTGAGGTATAGGATGACGATATCGAATTGTGATATTATTAATCGCTCGACAATCTACGCACATACGCCAGGAACCATCTTTCTTAGGAACTAAAATAACAGGAACAGCACAAAGGCTTAAGCTTTCACGGACATACCCTTTGGAGAGAAGCTCTTGTACTTGTTTCTGAATTTCCTTTGTCTCCTCGGGATTGGTGCGGTACGACGGTCGGTTCGGCAGCGACGCTCCTGGAATCAAGTCGGTCTTATGTTCTATCCCGCGTACTGGTGGTAGCCCCACTGGTACCTCCTCTGGAAAGACGTCGCTGAAATCCTGCAAAACAGAAACAACACCACTAGGAAGAGAAGCTATGTCGTTAGTCGAAAGCAATGCGTCCTTGTACAGCAGCACGACGTGCACCAAATTAGGATCCTCGCTGAATTCTCTCATCTCTGATTTGGTGGCTAACATCACTAAATTCTTCTCTCCCTCACGTTTCTTGTTACTACTCAGATGGTTCTCTCGCTCTTGGGCACTCTCAACATGCATATCAATTTTCTGCATGGAGGAATTGACAATCTGTTGCGGTGTAAGCGGCTTCAAGATGACATCCATATTGTTCCATCGAAATGTGTAACGATTTGTACGCCCATCGTGAACAGCGGAACGGTCATATTGCCATGGCCGTCTCAAGAGCAAGTGACACACCGTCATAGGCACAACATCGCAGTCCACAGTATCGGTGTACTTCCCAATAGAAAACGTCACACGCACCATATAGTTCACCTTCACTTCCTCTTTGTCGCAACCATTGCACATGATAAGGACACGGATGTGGCAAATACTTCAAACCCAACTTATGACACATAGAGGAGACAACTAATGGCACTAACTTTATTATTTCTAGTTCCTCTAGTGTTATTTGTGAGCTACAGGAAAGCTTTCAAGAAGACGAGCATTGTGGGCTGCTTCCATACACCATAAACATTGTTCTATTGGCAATAAAAATGAACTTGCATATTATTGAGATCAACAGTATTAGGTCACAATCCAATACCCTATTTTCTAAAGAAGGGGAGCAAGACGAGACACATACATACAAAGTTTTAACACCATACAGTGAGAATACTACCAATCAGGTACGATCGTTTCAAAGAGGTTTTACTTTGTTTGATAAAGAACTTATGATATTACATAATACGAGTTTGTTGCGTTCTTTGTCATGTACCGAGATTTATGACCAAGATCATGCAATACGTGAGACCACACAATTATTAAAACCGAGGATGGTTTTCTGTCAAGAAGGGGAGGATGATGTGACCACGCCACATACGCATACGACCAAAGTTCCCAAGAATAAACAAAAGGTGGATTCGTTTCTTCGGTTTCAATTTATTTTAAATGAGAATATGATGCTATCTAAAGATGAAAATGTATAATTGTCTAGCTATACAAGGAGGATTGCATCAACACTACGCGCTCGAGGTTGGGGTTCACCTAAAGGGAAGCCGACCAATATATCAAGACCAAGTCAATACTTTCCCCAACTCTTCCTTATGGTCACCACGTCACTTTTGGACCAATTCAAGCAAGAGTTCAAGTGGGACACGTTTTGGAATCCAATTCGGCCTCCAGATCAGTTCGGATTCAGCCTGACAGGTCTAACTTCAAACGAGCATAACTTTCACATACGGAGTCCGTTTGAGGTCCATGAGTACTTGATGGAAAGATTTTCTCGTCCTCTTTCCAACGGATCCAGCCATGCCTATAAATTCCATCTGTACACTCCGCAGTCATCAAAAGAAGTTGCTATACCACCTGTTTGGGCCAAATCGCGCCTTGTAATGCATGGGCCTATAGGAAGGTGCTACCCCCACTATTCATGGCCGAGTACTGTTCACGTGAACAGTAAAATAGTACCACCCCTTTGTTTCTTAGTTTTGTGTGGCTTCCATTCCCCTATTTAAGGAGGCCGCACCCCTGTACTTTTCTTGGATTTCGTTTATGTTTAGTTTGCCTGTGTTGCAACTTGTATCTTCAGTTATGTCGGACGACCACCTGTCAAGATCCTTATTCGGAATCCCACCATATTGAGTTTTTCAATCCTATTTGCAATTTGAGATTGCTTGTTATCTTGTTCTTGCGTGTTCTTCGGTTGCATGCAGGAATAGACCTTCGTAGTCAGGTCAACCGTGTTCTTGGCGCGGTTGATAACAACTTGGAGTGTGGTTTAGCGATTGCTTGGCATTCTGGTCGTGACCGGTTAGTAGCCGCATCGTTAAAGTCGTTCTCCTCCAAATCGAAGTTATCATCCTATCGGAAGATCGGTACCCCGTCGCCTCATCACTCTGTGATAAGCATAGTTCTGACATTTGGGCAGTCCCTCTGAAAATGGCCAATGCCCTTGCACTTGTGGCAAATAATGTCATGTGAACGGCCTGTTGACCCCATAGACGAGGTCGCACTAGCAGCGGGCGCCATAGGTCGACGCACCGATGATGGTGTACTCTCTAGCTTCTTACTTGCGGAACTGTGCATCGCCGAATTGCTTGCAGCCGAAGTGCTCTTGTTTGGTTGGCTGTTGTTATATGGCTGTCCTAGATTGGCTGAAGAACGTGACCGGGCAGCGAACCGTGCATCTTCAATCACTTGTTTCTCGGCTTCACTTGCTTGGTGTAGCAACTCAATCACATCATTATAGGGATGGTGATTGACAATACGTTTGACAGCAGATTCGTGCCAGCTAGAAATCTCGCCATGGTCTATTCTTCATTCTCGCGGACATCTGCATGTATAATGATAGCCTCCATTTCTTTATGATATTCATTAATTGATTTCATACCTTGTCGCAGCCCTGTCAACTTCTCAAATAGTGAGCGCTTGTAGTGGCGAGGTACAAAGCGTGCCCGCAAATGCTGCCTCATCTGCTCCCAGGTGATAATCGGCAACTCATGGCGCTCCATGCGCTTACGGATGAACTGCTGCCCACCAATGCGTGGCATAATAATCCAAGCCATTGGACTCAAGCAACAACTTCTTCTCATTGGAATAGTTGTGATGCGGATAAGCACATGCTTAGCACTTTTAAGTCAAATACATTATTTCACTGGAAAGAAGTATTGTGCCGCATTAAATATTGTCAGGTGAATTTGTTTCTTAATGAATTTTCTTCTATTCGTGGGAACGCTATACTACCTTATGCCAATTCTTGTTTATTATTAGGTTTGAATATTGTGATGATTCCGGGGCCAAAGCAATGGAGAAGCACAAGGAGGGTAATCACATTTGCTACCAAGAACAAAAAGCTCAAAGCCCATGGGAATGGAAAGGAGAAAGCCAAGTAGCCCATGCAGCTGATCAAGGAGGAAAAAAACCCATGCAGTGGGAGAGCAAAAAGGGAGGAGCCCAAGGACTTAAACTACAAGTTTTGGATAAGATTTTCAAGCCAAATTCGGACTTCCCACGTGCTCAACCCAATTCAAACTCGGATTCAACTCAGAATTCAATTCAGATTCGGTTCGGGACAATATGACGGGTGGAAAATATAGTTTCCTTTTTGTGAGAGTTCATATCTAAAACTATATAAGCCTTGTATTGGCAGCCTTTAGGGCTCATACCACGTTTGATAATAAAATACTCCTGTTCTTTTTTATGGCCGACCCAACTTGAGGGAATTGGGAGTTTGCTGAAATCAAGATCGTTCAACCTTTCTGTTGGGAATTGGGAGCGCGATGGAACTTCATCGGTGGTCGTGAAGTTCAGCACGTGTGGTTGGGCGAATTATAAAGTGCTAACGCTTGCATTGGCAACGGGACATCACTACGGTTCATCAAATCCACGTGAGTATCTTAATCCTACGTCGAGAAGATCGGGCGACCCCGTATCATCTTGGTATCAGAGCGCTGTTTACTCGGTAGGATTATTTACCCTTACTTTTAGATTGTTTTACTTCTGTTCCTATAGTCCATTAAAACCGCAAATTGCCACAAAAAAATCCAAACCCTAATTTCGCATCTGTTATTTTCGTGAGTTTTATTAAGTCTTGATCCATTAGAAATTTTGTTTAGGTGCTGATCATTCGTGTTTATTTGCGTATCTTAATCTTTGTGTCCAATCCAAAATTCAAAAAAATATCTTGCTGATATTTTTTTTTATCAATTGAGACTAGCTGTTGAATATTGCATCTAGGGCTGCTCTTGAGTATTTTACACCCTGGTGAATATTTGTGACCTGTGCAAAATCAAAGAGACTATTAAATCTAGTTCGGCCTTTGAAAAAAACAAAAAAATCACATATTGCAAAAAAGGAGAGAGAGAAGAAGAAGAAGGAAAAAAAGAAAAAACAATGGCCTAATTTGGCCGAACTGCAAGATGCGATGCGTCGAGCTGGTGTCACTAGTCCATCAAAGGAGAAGGCATACTTCAGGAGTGATACGGGGTCGCCCGATCTTCTCGACGTAGGATCAAGATACTCACGTGGATTTGATGAACCGTAGTGATCTCCCGTTGCCAATGCAAGAGTTAGCACTCTATAATTCGCCCAACCACACGTGCTGAACTTCACGACCACCGATGAAGTTCCATCGCGCTCCCAATTCCCAACGGAAAGGTTGAATGATCTTGATTTCAGCAAACTCCCAATTCCCTCAAGTTGGGTTGGCCATCAAAAAGAACAAGAGTATTTTATTATCAAACGTGGTCTGAGCCCTAAAGGCTGCCAATACAAGGCTTATAAAGCCCTTGGGACGTCCATATGGTCCCCAAACCAAGTACAACTTAACCTTATATGGTTTTAGATACGAACTCTCACAAAAAGGAAACTATATTTTCCACCCGTCATATTGTTTCGGTCATAACGTTTTATCCGTGATGAATTTGAAGGTGGGACCAGATCCATTGCATAGCCCTTGAATTATCTTTTCAACGAGTACAAGAACACCTGAATCGGACTCCGTTTGTGAAAGTTATGGCCTTTTTAGTAACTGTCTGTCAGGCTGTCCCGAACCAAATCCAAATTGAATTTTGAGTTGAATCCAAGTTTGAATTGGATTGAGCACGTGGGAAGTCCGAATTTGGCTTGAAAATCATATCCAAAACTTGTAGTTTAAGTCCTTGGGCTCCTCCCTTTTTGTTCTCCCACTGCATGGGCTTCTTTCCTCCTTGATCAGCTGCATGGGCTTCTCCATTGCTTTGGCCTCGGAATCATCACAATATTCAAACCTAATAATAAACAAGAATTTGGCATGAGGTAGTATATCGTTCCCACGAATAGAAGGAAATTCATTAAGAAACAAATTCACCTGACAATATTTAATGTGGCTCAATACTTCTTTCCAGTGAAATAATGTATTTGACTTAAAAGTGCTAAGCATGTGCGTATCCGCATCAAGGGGTGGCTTAAATTCTGAGATCACTGCTGCACTTCAACATAAATATTTTAGTAGCGTACATGATCTTGTGAATTGTGCTATTGAGGAGAAGATGACCGAGCATGGGACCTTCCCTTCAGTCAAGAAGACATGTAGTACTGCCCCATTGCTACAAACAACACTTGAGATGCACCAAAACCCATGTGAGAATGAGAGCCACATAGCAAAATGGAGTGAGAGTGTTAAAAAGAGTGAGTTATGTGATCCACCATATGTGAGTTTGAGAGTGAGAAATACACAAAAAGAAAAGAGAGAAATAGATGACAGGAAAAGTGAGATTACTTTTTATAGTAACGACTTATTCTCTACTTCTAGTGTTGCTTCTCACATTGTGCAGGTTGACATTAAAGAAGTGGAGTCAAATGTTTCACAACCGGCACCACTGGAGAAAACTGAAGAGAAGATAACCACAGTTGAAGGTGAAGTACTTACTTTCCCGTTGTTACATCATGATGATTTAATACCCATAGCACCTACATCAACTGAAGAGGACGATAAAGGTAACCATATTGGTGCTAAAATTAATTGTGAAACGGTGAGTAATTGTGAGAACTCATATATGCGAATGAAAATTCCATGTTCTGAAATTTCTTTGCTCAATTTACATAATGTGGAATTGATTACTCATAAGGAAGTTCTTACAAGAATATCTCCTGATGATTCTTTGTACTATATCATGTTCGATGATCCTAGAGAGCTATCTAGTGTGATTGAGAATGTTGCTGAAATTTCATGTTTAAAATCACTAGTTAGTATCTATGCCTACACCTATAAATTCAATTTGATCGGAGATTATGGTGTAGATGGCAAGTTTTATGTTTACCGAATATGCATTACCTGTGATAAGCTTGTTGAATTGAAATTGCATATTTTGGATAAACAATCTTTTGTGCCATATCATGATCACAATGAGAAGAGTTTCAACAATAGTGCTTCATGTTTTAAAAGGTTTCTTAAGCCTACTTGTTCATCCTTTAATATACAATCATGTATAAATAATCAGAGTAGCGCAGTTGAAGCATGGAAGACACTAAAAAGTTTCGAGATGATACGGGGTCGCCCGATGTTCTCGACATAGGATTGGATACTCACGTGCAGCCTCTCGAATCGTAGCGGTCCTCCGTTGCCAATGCAAGAACGAACGCTCTTTAATTCGCAAGATCACACGTGCCGGACTTCACGACCACCAAGCGATAGCCCTATCGCGCTCCCGATTCCCAGTGGAAAGGTTGAACGATCTCAATTTGCAAGAATTCACAAATCTTCTATTGGATTTTTGAGGGCTCTCAAAAGATCAGAAAGGTGTACAAAGCATCAACTCCATCTCAATCTCAATTATCTAGTATACTGTTTCCCCGTAACTTCTCGTCACGTAGTGGTGTTTTCCCATCAGTTTCTAGTCGGTTCCCTCATTCTTTTCTCATCACGTATGGATCTCCATGGATTGGATTTTCTAGTCCGTTCCTGTTTTCCCGTCCGTGCATGTATTTATACGGCGGCGGCCAGTAGTCCGCATACACACATGCATCCGATGCCCATTCCAATCAGTAGTATGGGCCAAAAAAAAATAACTATACTACTACTAGCCTTTAGACTTACACCAAAAAAACGTTTTGGTTTGGATTTTAAGCTAAACAAAAATTCCATAAGTTGGGAATGTGACAGGCTTTGGCATCCGCATGGCTGCATGGCACTGCTCTTGTTCTGGTGATATGGGCAGCTGATGAGGACATCCCTCCATGGATACAACTCAGCCACAGCAAGTGTTACAAGGACCACTCACTCGAGCTCGTGCTCGTCAACTTAATTACCAGGTGAATTCATTCCTAGGTTCATATATTACTGAGAATAGACCGCTACCTAATGCAAGTGATTTAATTGTGCTTAGGAACCTGGGAAAGGATGAAGGAGAGGGACGTGGAGTCATGGACATGCCTGGATGGAATAATGGAGTTCACGACGTCACTTTGGGGCTAAGCCAAACAAGAATTCGAGTTGGACACGTTCTGGAATCAGATTCGGACTGCTGCATTGGTACCAAGTTCAAACGGGCATAACTTCATCATACGGACTCCGATTGGAACGTTCTTGTATTTCATGGAAAGCTTAGGAACTCTATTTTCCAACGGATCCAACCTCATCTTCAAATTCTATCTGAGCCGGCCGCAATCATCAAAAGACTCCACATTGGTTTCTGAGTCCGAGTCAAAAAGGGTGCTGCGCCACCTCCACTTGGGCCCATGGGCCTTGTAACCCTAGGGCATGCCCTTGGACGCCCCCCTGGTCGTCCTCCCTATAAAGGAGCCGCCGCCTCCGTTGCTAAGACTTGGATTTCGTTGAATTTAGGTTTAGCCATTGTGCAAACTTTTGTTCTTCAGTTATGTCGGACGACCACCTGTCAAGACATCTTCGGAATCCCACCTTTGTGATTCGCAATACAATTTGTGCTTCATTCATATTCGCAATATCAGATTGCCTACATCTTATTCTTGCTAGTTCTTCGATTGCTCGCAGGGATTGAACTTCATATTCAGGTTGATCGCGCTTCCAGTGAGATCAATAACATCTCGGAGTTGGTTCAGCGATTGCTAAGGCACAAGCGACGTCGTGCGTTTGTAGTCGGATCGCCAGGGTGACCTCCACCCAAAATCGATAGTTATCAATCTCATCGAAAGATCGGGCACCTCGTCTTCATCAGCAGCCGATGTGGATTTCCTCCATGGATTTAGTTCCCAGCCTCTATCTCTTTCATCGTAGCTCCAAAGTCTTCGACAGGTACAAATCTAAGAATACATAAGGAGCTTGCATGAGGTAGAATATTGTTCTCATCAATAGAATAAAATTCGTTAAAAAAAATTCACCTGATAATATTTAATGCGGCTCAATAATTCCTACCAGTCAAATAATATTTTTAATTCAAAAGAACATATGCACATCCACATCATCCTCCCCTTCTTCAAGAAAAGCCGTCCTCTGCTTTTCATAGCCTGAAATTGCACTAAACAAAGAATACAACGTGTATGCATGGTATATATATTTATCGTCAACACTTCTCCTGTTTAGCGCAACATGAACATCTGAAGGCGTAGTAAACAAAAAGAATAACACATATGCATTATATATATGTATGAATCCATTATTGTGTCATTCTCATTGTTTTGTCTAAACCAATTAGTACAACAGCAACTATAAGATGTATATATTGTAATATTGTCATTCACATCAGGTGAGACAAATGAAACTCAAGCATTCGTCAGCAATATCAATTTGGAGCACTCCGTGAACACATTCAACGTGAGCTACGCCAAGGGCTCGATCAACTCCATGAGAAGCATGATGCTTTTGCTGATCAGATTGTAAGGGCGATGCAAAATATGGAGATACAAGCTGATGAAAATGCGCGCCAATTGCGGAAGGACATTGGAGCCCTCACTAGGCTCATACAAGTTCACAATGGTGGCGATGAAGCAAGTGTTCAAGGAGGAGAAGCTGCTACACATGTACCTCCTGCACCACAACACCGAGTGGCGGCCAACGTGGTGCGTCCACCACAGCTCGGAGGACGAGGAGGAGGCCATGGAGGGCGTGGCCAAGGCCTAGGTGGAGGCTGTGGTGGTGCTGCACATGCGATGGAATGGGATGGTGATTTTGCTTTGCATTACAATGACCATTATCATCATCCATGTAATGAAGATGATGGATTGGGCAAGCTCAAGTTTTCCATGCCTAAGGCCCTGTTTGGATCCCTCCAACTAAAGTTTAGTCACTAAAGTCTCCAAACAGGTGGTCTAAAGTTAGATCTAAACTTTAGCTAACCCCTAAAAAACACTTTAGACCATTAGTCCACCAAAGTGAACTAAAGTGGTCTAAAGTTTTGGGTTCTTAGGCACAAAGACGTGTTTACCTATGCATGTTGGTCTCTCACCTCCCATTTAATGGCTGATGCACAAAACGAGGAGAGGTAGTATGGTCTTTTTGAAACTTTAGTCCTATCCATTAGTACTGGATCCAAACAGGACCTTCGACTAAAGTTTAGTGGCTAAAGTTTAGCCAACTAAAGTTTAGTCCAAAACTTTAGACAACTAAACTTTAGACCATGGGATCCAACAGGGTCTAAGTTTGTTGGTGGGACTGATCTCGAGCAGTATTCACTTGGGAATTGAAGGTTGACATAATATTCCGTATGCATCACTATACGGATGAGAAAAAGATACAGTTGGCATCACTTGAGTTTGAAGGTACTTTGGATTGATGGGAACAAGTCATTACTCAAAGAGCTTAGAATGGAGTAGATCCTGTGGCATCATGGCAAGAGATGAAGCGAGAAATGAGAGCCCGTTTTGTTCCTCGTCATTACAAGCGTGATCTATTTGATAAATTGCAGAATATGAAGTAGGGAGCACATTTTGTGGAGGAAAAGAGACTTATGGATATGCATACACCACAGCTTCATCCAAGCCCATACTTCAATTCTTATGCCTCAACAAGTGTGATACATGGGAAGATGACCGAGCATGGGACTTTCTCTTCGGTCAAGAAGACATGTAGTGTTGCCCCATTGCTACAAACACCACTTGAGATGTATCAAAACCCATGTAAGGATGAGTGCCAAATAGCCAAATTGAGTGAGAGTGATAAAAACAGTGAGTTGTGTGATTCCACCAAACGTGAGGTTGAGAGCATCCAAATTGAGAGTGAGAGAAATACACAAAAAGAAAAGAGAGAAAGAGATGATAGAAAAAATGAGATTACTTTTTATACTAACGACTTACTCTCTACTTCTAGTGTTGCTTCTCATATTATGCAGGTTGATATTAAAAATGAGGAGTCGAATGTTCCACAACAGGTACCATTGGAAGTCAAAGATGAGAAGATAACCACAGTTGAAGATGAAGTACTTGCTGCTCCGTTGTTACATCATGACGATTTGATACCTACAGCACCTGCATCAACTGAAGAGAATAATAAAGGTAACCATATTGGTGCTGAATTTATTTGTGAAAAGGTGAGTAATTGTGAGAACTCATCTGTTCAATCGAAAATTCAATGTTCTGAAATTTCTTTGGTCAATTTACATAATGTGGTTTAATTACTCATAAGGAAATTCTTGCTAGAATATCTCCTGATGATTCTTTACATTATATCATGTTCGATGATTCTAAAGAGCTATCTAGTGTCATTGAGGATGTTGTTGAAATTTCATGTTTTAAATCACTAGTTAGTTCCTATGCCTACACATATAAGTTCAATTTGATTGGAGATTATGGTGTAGATGTCAACTTTTATGTTTATCGAATATGCATTACATGTGATAAGCTTGCTGAGTTGAAATTGCATATTTTGGACAATCTTTTATACCACGTCATGATCACAATGAGATGAGGTTTAACAATAGTGCTTGCTGTTTACAAAGATTTCTTGTGCCTACTTGTTCCTCTTTCGATGAACAATTATATACAAATAATCAGAGTAGCGCAGTTGAAGCAAGGAAGGCCCTTAAAATTTTCTCTTTCATATTTGAACCGTTTAATCTGGTTTTGCCCATTAATGACTTGTCCAAGTATGATGAGGCGATGGGGTCCCAATCTTCCGATAGGATGATAACTTCGATTTTGGTGGAGATGACCCTTGCGATTCGACTACAACCGAACGACTTCGCTTGCGCCTTAGCAATCGCTGAACCAACCCCAAGATGTTATCAACCGTGCCAAGAACGCGGTTGACCTGACCACGAAGGTCTATTCCTGCATGCAACCGAAGAACACGGAAGAACAAGATAACAAGCAATCTGAAATTGCAAATATTTCGATTGAATTCAAAAGGTAGGATTCTGAAGGCTGTCTTGACAGGTGGTCGTCCGACACAACTGAAGAACAGAAGTTTGCACAAGGGCTAAACCTAAACTCAACCAAATCCAAGTCCTAGCAAAGGAGACGGCGGCTCTTATATAGAGATAAGAACCAGGGGTGGTGGCCAAGGAGCATGCCCTAGGGTTACAAGGCCTATGGGCCCAAGTGGTGGTGGCGCAGCACCTTTTTTGACTCGGACTCAGAAACCAGCGTGCACTCTATTGATGATTGCGGCCGGCTCAGATGGAATTTGAAGCTGAGGTTGAATCCTTTGGAAAGTAGACTTCATAAGCTTTCCATCAAGTACACGAACGTCCCAAACGGAGTCTGTATGAGAAAGTTATGCCCGTTTAAACTTGCACCATTGCAGCAGTCCGAATCCGATTCCAGTACGTGCTCAACACGGACTCTTTTTATGATTGCGGTGCGCACAGAAGGAATTTAGAGGTGATACTAGATCCATTGAAAAGAGGATGAGAAAACCTTTCCAACAAGTACTCGTGGACCTCAAATGGACTTCATATGTGAAAGTTATGCGTATTTGAAGTTGGGCCTGTCAGGCTGAATCTGAACTGATCTGGAGGCCGAATTGGATTCCAAAACGTGTCCATCTTGAACTCTTGCTTGAATTGGTGTAAAAGTGACGTGGTGCTGTAGAAATATATATTTTCATCACTAGATAGCATCATATTCTCATTTAAAATATGTTGAGGCTGAAGAAATGAATTCACCTTTAGTTCAATCTTGATATTGGGCGCTATTGTCGTATGTGTTTGTGGTGTGGTCACATCATCCTCCCCTTCTTGACAGAAAACCGTCCTCGGTTTTAACATATGTGTAGCCTCACATATTGCATGATCTTGATCATAAATCTCAGTACATGATAACAAACGCAACAAACTCTCATTATGTAATATCATAAGTTCTTTGTCAAACAAAGTGAAACCTGTTTGAAACGAACTCACCTGATAATTTAAGTGATGCGTAGATGTTCTTGTAATTGGAACAACAAACATAGCAAATATGGTTGTATCCATAGGGGTCATGTCCTCATCAACGTACTTCACAAAGTCGAGGACGACTTTTTCTTATGGGAGGGGAGAATGGTGTGAATGAAAACATTACAATGTATGCATTTGATAGCTGTTGTAGTATCAATTGGTTTGTGCAAAACAGTGAGAATGAGAATGACACAATAATTGATCCATACATATACCAAGCATATGTGTTGTTCTTTTTGCTTACTACACCTCCAGGTAATAATAATGGTGTTAGACCATGTGGCCTGGTCTAGGTTATTTTAGATGATGAATAATTGACAACGTTGGTTATGGTATTACTGTATTATTTATGGTGTGTTGTTTCTTTGGCCCTGTTTGGATACGCTTAAAATCCGATTCTGGGTAGAATTAAGCGAGAATCCCACCCAAACGCTTTGATTATTTTTCGATTCTTTCAACCGCCGCGGTTGGAAAAATCAGCATTTGCACTGAGAATCCAAAATCCTGTACCGCAAGCCCCATCAGGATTATTCAGATTATTCAGATCGCAGATTCTTCAGATCGCGACTTATCAGAAAATCTTGATCAAATTAAAATCGATTCTCAGATAAGCGTATCCAAACAGGGCCTTTATATGCTTGCGATAGCAAGGCGATAAGATAGGTTGCATGATACGCTCGTGTGAGGTATTGTGCGGATTGACTTGAGTCAAGTCGTGGACTTGTGCTCGTACGCGGTTGTTTGTTTATTCATGTGCAGGTGTTGCTTGAGGCGGAACATGGTCGATGACGGGATTAAAACTAGGTTCGGGTGGAACTGAGGTGATAGGACTAGGGGTCCCGATCTTTCGATGAGAGTGGTAGATTCGATTGGGGAAGGAGGTGACGTTGACGACCCGACTACAACCATCCAAGGACGTTGCGCCTTAGCGATCGATACACCAACTCCAGAGATTGTTCGTGACCTTGTCGGCGCACGATCAACCTAACCACGAGGGTTCTCGTTCCTGCAAGCAATCGAAGAACAAGCAAGAACAAGATGAACAGCAACTCAATTGCAAATAACGAAGTAAGATTCAATCGAAAACAGAAAACGATGGGGTTCCGAAGACAAGTATTCGGGCGGTCTAGCCGACACGCGCGAGTACAAGGCAAAGCAGCAAAAGCTAACTTAGTCTAAACAAAACCCAAACCCTAGAAGAGGGTGCGGCTGCCTATTTAAGGGTCACGGAAGGTGGAGGGTCGGCCAAAACACAAGGAAGCCGAATAGGACTCGAATTACAAGGCCCAAGGCCCACTTTGACTCGGACTGGAAAAGCGACGTGAATTGTTTTGCAGTTTCTGGTCGACTCGGATGGAATTTGGAGGTGAGGCCGGATCCATCTGAAAGTAGACTTCAAGAGCTTTCCAACAAGTACTCATGGGCCCCGAGAAACCTTCTGGATCAAAAGTTACGGCCGTTTGAAGTAGGCGCTGTCAACAAGGCCGAATCCGAGTCAAACTCGTGAACAGGACTTGGTTTGCGCTTGACGGTTCCACTTCTATACTTGAGCTCATGTGGTTCTTCCCCATGGTTCCTAAGGACAATTAAATCATCACAAGAATTAAGTAGTATTCCATTCTTTGAAACATTTGTATGCAAACTTAGGAACGCATTCACCTGATGGTTAAGCTGACGTGCTCGCGCTCTAGTCATTGGTCCTTGTATCATAGTTTCAGTTTGATATGGAGTCGGCATGGTTGTATGCATGGAAAGGATGTCCTCATCATGAGGTTTCGGGACTAAGTTCAGGGAGGAACTGAGGTCCTATCGGTCAAGGATGTCATGCGGGATGTTCAGGCTAGAGAACAATGCGCATGGAGATGTTGCGTGGAAAAGATACAGGAGGTGCGGTCCTGGAGACTTCGACACGTGGAAGGCTGAAAAAATTGGAAGCATAAAAAGAATTAAAAAAACCCATGTTATGAAGGGTTTTTGGTCCCTTGAAAAGTAGTGGGCCAAAAAGCCTAGTTGAGGGAAAAAGGCCTAGGATGAGTTGTATTAGGGTTGATGTCGTATTGGAGTGGATTGAGGTGAGCACTAGATAAATAGGTTACGTATGCTTGGCGGCTGGGTGCTATCGAGAAAAAAAAGCTGTGTCGTGCGAGTAGGAAAAACAAAAATCGTATACGTTGCATGCATGGAAGTTGTGATCGGCGACTCATTTTTGATTGGAGAAAAATTATGGAGTTTTGCATGCGTTGGTGCTGATGCTTGATTGTGTGCTTTGTCTGCAATTCTGCATGCGCAAGCTGTGATTCAGTTGATTGAAGTTGTGTGTGGCGGCGCGTTTTTTTTTGGATTGTTTGATCTTGTCTCCTGTGCGTTTTTGTTTTTGTTTTTGATCAGCGTCGTCGTCGTTGTGCGTACGAGAAGCGAGCAGAGGCGTCTCGACTTGTTGTTCTTTGTTTGCATGCAGTTTCATCCACAGGCGATAGAACTGGTGCATCACTACATCACGTCCGTCGTTGCCTGCGCGTGTCCAGCACTCATCAAGCTGAAATCATCAAGTGATCTTTTCATCAGAGCACGCACGCAATGAATGCCGTGATCTTTTGCATGCAGTGATGTTATGCATTGAGGTGAGAGAAAAAATAATTAGTGTCAGGTGATTAGGTAAGGTTAATTGAGTTCTGTTTTTTTATACTTACGGATTTTGTTTATTCGCTTAATTAGGGCTTAATCAATTCTCGTCACTATCTGCATCAGCAATCTTGTTTATTTTATATCTCGAGTTCTAGATATCCGTTTGACGTAATTCCAGTTGGATTAGTTTAATAATTTTGTCTAGTTTATTCTGTCAAAATTTGATGTCAATCAGAGTTACGGTTTTTTATCGAGATCAGTTGCTCCCTTGTAACTCCCTTGCTTCAAATTCTGCAACTTATCAAAAAGGTCACGTTTGTAATGTTTAGGAACAAACCTTGTGATGAGGACATCCCTTCCATGGATACAACTCAGCCACAGCAAGTGTTACAAGGACCACTCACTCGAGCTCGTGCTCGTCAACTTAATTACCAGGTGAATTCATTCCTAGGTTCATGTATTACTGAGAGAATAGACCGCTACCTAATGCAAGTGATTTAATTGTGCTTAGGAACCTGGGAAAGGATGAAGGAGAGGGACATGGAGTCATGGATATGCCTGGATGGAATAATGGAGTTCACCACGTCACTTTGGGGCCAAGCCAAACAAGAATTCGAGTTGGACACGTCCTGGAATCAGATTCGGACTGCTGCGATGGTACCAAGTTCAAACGGGCATGACTTCCTCATACGGACTCTGATTGGGACGTTCTTGTACTTCATGGAAAGCTTAGGAAGTCTATTTTCCAACGGATCCAACCTCATCTGCAAATTCCATCTGAGCCGGCCGCAATCATCAAAAGACTCCACATTGGTTTCTGAGTCCGAGTCAAAAAAGGTGCTGCGCCACCTCCACTTGGGCCCATGGGCCTTGTAACTGTAGGGCGTGCCCTTGGACGCCCCCCTGGTCGTTCTCCCTATAAAGGGGCCGTCGCCTCCGTTGCTAAGACTCGGATTTCGTTAAGTTTAGGTTTAGCCATTGTGCAAACTTTTGTTCTTCAGTTGTGTCGGACGACCACCTGTCAAGACATCTTCGGAATCCCAACTTTGTTATTCGCAATACAATTTGTGCTTCATTCATATCTACAATATCAGATTGCCTACATCTTATTCTTGCTAGTTCTTCGATTGCTCGCAGGGATTGAACTTCGTGTTCAGGTTGATCGCGCTTCCAGCAAGATCAATAACATCTCGGAGTTGGTTCAGCGATTGCTAAGGTGCAAGCGTCGTCGTACGGTTGTAGTCGGATCGTGAGGGTCATCTCCACCGAAATCGATAGTTATCAATCTCATCGAAAGATCGGGCACCTCGTCTCCATCAAGTGGTATCAGAGCGCCAGGTTGCTCGGTGAGAATTTCCAGTTTACCCTAGATTAAATTGCTATTCCTTAACTAGAGTACACAAAAAAAAATTAGCAGTAGATCAATCTGTCCAAACCAGTCTTAGCCTCGCAATTTTTCTTTTCAGTACATTGCATTGTTGAACTTTCGGTTGCATCGTCGTGTCCTTTGCTGGTCTTAGTGTCTAGTTCCTCTAGAGTTTCGAGTTCTATTCACGTTTTGGTCTCACCGCTGCAGTTAGATCCGAATTGCCACGGTGAGGGAAGGAAAGGAGGAGGACACGCTTCTAGGGAGGCTTCGGCCTAGTTGGTTTCGGAGTAGGACACGATCTCGGAGTTGGTTTCGGAGTAGGTCTCAACTGCGTCGTGTGTAAAAAAAAAGAAAAAAAAGAGAAGGAACAGGCAGCCGCATTTAAAAGAGCCGCGGTAAAAAAAAAGAGGAGAGAGAAACAGCTAACTTTTGCATACGACCTTCGATTGAGGCGATTCTTGATCCGTTGGAAAGGAAATCAGAAGATAGAGCGAAAAAAAAGTCTGGAAAAACTGGAGATTTCAGATCCGCGTAAGCCACAAGGCACATACGCGGCAGCTTCGACCCCAAAAAACGTCGTTTAGGCCCTCAAAACGGGTGCCGATCGCCCTGTGTGCTTGGTAAGAATTCGATAGAAGGTTTGAGACGAGCGATTTTTGAACCACCATACCCTAGTACTTGTTAGGGACATATTCTTGTATTTTTGCTAACAATGGCAGGTTCTGGAGAGTTTTCAGATCAGAACTCATCTCATAGTCCTCGTACGAAGGGAATCATACAACATTTCACACGCGAAATGAATCGCCGTGCGGAGGGCCTTGAGGAGGATGTCAGAGTCACAAATGAGTGACTTGCTCAACTCGAGGGCGCCCAGATTGAGACAAACACAACGCTTGCTGCGATGAAGAAAGCACAAGGTATCACTAACAAGTCTTTGGCAGATATTATGGCGCGCCTTGAGGAGATTGCCCAAGCTTCGGCTATTGTTCCCCCTGCTGTGACGGTAGAGGGACAAGATGAAGTTGACAATGCGCGTGTTAACCGGCGGGGTATGCAAAGAGATCCCCACGGCGTGAGGTACGTGACCACGATGATGCTTTTGCTAAGGTTAAATTCACTATGCCCTCTTTTAATGGTAAATATGATCCTGATGGTTATCTTGTTTGGGAACTAGCTGTTGATCAAAAATTTACTTGCCATGATTTTCTTAAGAATAGACGAGTTAGGGCTGCTACTAGTGAATTTACCGATTTTGCTTCTATTTGGTGGAAAGAACATTGTCGTCAACATCCCAATAACATACCAAACACTTGGGAGGCTTTAAAATTGCTCATGCGCCATCGATTTGTTCCCTCATATTATGCTCGTGATTTGTTAAATAAACTGCAACGCTTACAACAAGGTGCAAAGTCTGTGGAAGAATACTATCAGGAATTACAAATTGGTATGTTGCGCTGTGAGTTAGTTGAGAATGAGGAGGTATCAATGGCTAGGTTTTTGGGAGGGTTGAATCGTGAAATTCAGGACATTCTTGATTACAAAGATTACAACTCCATGACTAGATTGTTTCATCTTGCTTGCAAAGCTGAACGAGAATTGCAGGGACGCCAGACGAGAACGCGATCTAACTTTTCTGCAGGTCGCACAAATTCATGGACGCCGCGTACACCTTCTTCCTCATCCACTTTGGCGCCCCCACCATTACCCTCCAACAGCAAGCAGCGCCCTACTACGTCAAATTCAGCGCCACGAGTTTCCGAAACACCCAAATCAGCACCACAACTTTCTGCAAAAACTTCCTCTTCGGTTGCTTCGACAGGACGGATGAGGGACGTTCAATGCCATCGATGCAAAGGCTTTGGACACATGATGCGGGACTGTCCAAGCAAGCGTGTATTGATTATACGCGATGATGTGTGGGTATTCTTCTGCTAGTGATCTTGATGATGAAACATATGCTATGCTTGCAAATGACCCTGCAGGACATGATGATGAGTCTGACCATGAGGAGGAACATGTTGGCGCCGAAGATGCCGACAAGTATTTGAGCATTATAGTGCAACGCGTACTAAGTGCTCAAGTGTCTCGTGCCGAGCAAAGTCAGCGCCATAATTTGTTCCAAATCAAGGGTGTTGTCAAGGAATGCTCGATACGAATAATTATTGATGATGGAAGTTGCAACAACTTGGCGAGTATGGATATGGTGGAGAAGCTTGCTTTGCCAACCAAACCTCATACCCACCCATACCATATTCAGTGGTTCAACAACGGTGGTAAGTTAAAGGTAACACGGATGGTGAGAGTACACTTTTCTATGGGTTCATACCATGATTATGTTGATTGCGACGTTGTTCCTATGCAAGCTTGTTCATTGTTATTAGGAAGACCTTGGCAATACGATACTGATTGCGTGCATCATGGTAGGAATAATCAATATTCTCTCATGTTTAATGGAAAGAAAATTGTGCTGCATCCTATGACTTATGAACAAATTGTTAAAGATGATCTTGTTAGAGCTAGTAGAGAGAAAAGCCGAGAGAATGCTGAGAGCGAAAATCAGATTGTAGCAAAAGAGCTTGAGCAACATAAAAAGAAAAAACCTAAATCTGTTCATGCGAAGAATAAAGAAATTAAATTGAAAGGTGCTTGTTTCCTTGCTACCAAATCTGACATGACTGAGCTGAATGCTAGTGATTCTGTTTGCTATGCATTAGTTTGCAAAGAAGCTTTGTTTTCCTTTGAGGATATCCTCCTTCTTTGCCACTGCTGTCACTAACATTTTGCAGGACTACCAAGATGTCTTTCAAAGGACATACCACCGGGGCTGCCACCACTTCGTGGGATTGAGCATCAAATTGATTTAATTCCCGGTGCATCTTTGCCCAACCGCGCACCATACAGGACCAATCCAGAAGAAACTAAAGAAATTCAGCGCCAAGTTCAAGAGTTGCTTGATAAAGGGTATGTGCGCGAATCCCTTAGCCCTTGTGCTGTTCCGGTCATTTTGGTACCAAAGAAAGATGGGTCATGGCGCATGTGTGTGGATTGTAGAGCAATCAATAATATCACCATTAGGTATCGTCATCCTATTCCTAGGTTAGATGATATGCTTGATGAATTGAGTGGCTCTGTTGTCTTTTCCAAGGTTGATTTGCGTAGTGGCTATCATCAAATCCGCATGAAATTAGGCGATGAATGGAAAACGACATTTAAAACTAAGTTTGGGTTATATGAGTGGTTAGTAATGCCTTTTGGTTTAACTAATGCACCTAGTACCTTCATGAGATTAATGAACGAGGTTTTGCGTGCTTTCATTGGTAGATTTGTGGTGGTTTATTTTGATGATATATTGATATATAGCAAATCATTAGAAGAACATCTTGACCATTTACGTGCTGTTTTTAATGCTTTACGTGATGCACGCCTATTTGGTAACCTTGAGAAGTGCACCTTTTGCACCGATCGAGTCGCATTTCTTGGCTATGTTGTTACTCCACAGGGAATTGAAGTTGATCAAGCCAAGGTTGAAGCAATACAGAGTTGGCCGACTCCTAACACGGTCACACGGGGGCGGAGCTTTTTAGGACTTGCCGGGTTCTACCGCCGTTTTGTGAAGGATTTCAGCACCATCGCCGCACCATTGAATGAGCTTACCAAGAAAGGCGTGCCATTTGTTTGGGGTGCCGCAC
Organism: Dendrocalamus sinicus; assembly: GCA_036346575.1. NCBI lineage: Eukaryota > Viridiplantae > Streptophyta > Magnoliopsida > Poales > Poaceae > Dendrocalamus > Dendrocalamus sinicus. Next base: position 21,786,481 of record CM070652.1, read on the forward strand.
AGGAGAATGCCTTCACCACACTGAAAGATAAGTTAACACATGCACCTTTACTCCAACTCCCTGATTTCAATAAGACTTTCGAACTAGAATGTGATGCAAGCGGAATTGGTTTAGGTGGTGTGTTGTTACAAGAAGGCAAACCTATAGCATACTTCAGTGAGAAATTGAGTGGGCCTAGTTTGAACTATTCTACTTATGATAAGGAGTTATATGCCCTCTTTCGAACCTTAGAAACTTGGCAACATTACTTATGGCCCAAAGAATTTGTTATACATTCTGATCATGAATCTTTAAAGCATATTCGAAGTCAAGGTAATCTGAACCATAGACATGCAAGGTGGGTTGAATTTATTGAGTCTTTTCCCTATGTCATAAAACACAAGAAGGGAAAGGAGAATGTTATTGCTGATGCTTTGTCTAGGAGATATTCCATGCTATCACAACTTGACTTCAAAATTTTTGGATTAGAGACTATTAAAGAGCAATATGTGCACGATGCTGATTTTACGGAAATACTGTTGAATTGTAAAGAAGGGAAAATGTGGAATAAATTTATCATTAATGATGGGTTTGTGTTTAGAGCCAACAAGTTGTGCATTCCTGCTAGTTCCGTTCGTCTGTTGTTGTTACAGGAGGCACATGGAGGCGGGTTGATAGGACATTTTGGTGTGAAGAAAACGGAGGACATACTTGCTGATCATTTCTTTTGGCCAAAGATGAGACGGGACGTCGAGCGCTACGTTGCTCGCTGCACTACATGTCAAAGAGCTAAGTCACGACTTAATCCTCATGGGTTATATATGCCTTTACCTGTTCCTAGCGTTCCGTGGGAAGATATTTCGATGGACTTTGTTTTAGGATTGCCTAGGACAAAAAAGGGGAGGGATAGTATATTTGTGGTTGTTGATAGATTTTCTAAGATGGCCCATTTTAAACCATGTCATAAAAGTGATGATGCTACCCGTATTGCTGATTTATTCTTTCGTGAAGTTATTCGCTTGCATGGTGTGCCCAATACTATAGTTTCAGATCGTGATACTAAATTCCTTATGCTAAACCAGCTGTGTTGTGGGAAGAATGCTTGCCTCATGTTGAGTTTGAATTGATGTTTGAAGTTGTTTAAAATGCATGAGACAACTAAGGAGAATATAAAATGCATGAGACAATGAATGCTAAATACAAACAAACTTACTGGTAGTCAGGAGAGGAAACGTTTAATTTTTGAACCTGGGGATCTTGTTTGGTTGCATTTAAGAAAAGATAGGTTCCCTGAATTAAGAAAATCGAAATTGATGCCAAGAGCTGATGGTCCTTTCAAGGTGTTAGAAAAGATTAATGATAATGCATACAAGCTTCAACTGCCTGCAGATTTTGCTGTGAGTCCCACTTTTAACATTGCAGATTTAAAGCCCTACTTGGGAGAAGAGGACGAGTTTGAGTCGAGGACGACTCAAATGCAAGAAGGGGAGGATGATGAAGACATCCCTTCCATGGATACAACTCAGCCACAACAAGTGTTACAAGGACCACTCACTCGAGCTCGTGCTCGTCAACTTAATAATGAGGCGATGGGGTCCCGATCTTCCGATAGGATGATAACTATCGATTTCGGTGGAGATGACTCTTGCGATCCGACTACAACCGTACGAGACGTCACTTGCGCCTTAGCAATCGCTGAACCAACCCCAAGATGTTATCAACCGTGCCAAGAACACGGTTGACTTGACCACGAAGGTCTATTCCTGCATGCAACCGAAGAACACGCAAGAACAAGGATAGTGAGCAACCTGAAACTTGCTAGATATAAAAGTCGCACAAGGATAGTTGAGGTTCTGTAACACGAATCTGTTGGTCTAGCTGACACAAGAGAACGTGGAGTTTGCACAAGGGGCTAAACTGATCTAAACAAAACCTAAATCCTAGAAATGGAGGCGGCGGCTCCTATATAGAGAAAACAACCAGGGGAGGCGGCCCATGGGCCCAAGTGGAGGTGGCGCAGCACCCTTTTGACTCGGACTCAGAAACCTACGTGGATTGTTTTGACGATTCCGACCGGCTCGGATAGAATTTGAAGATGAGGTTAGATCCATTGGAAAGTAGACTTGATAAGCTTTCCATGAAGTACAAGAACGTCCCAAACGGAGTCCGTATGAGGAAGTTATGTCTGTTTAAACTTGCACGATTGCAGCAGTCCGAATCCGATTCCAGTACGTGACCAACGTGGACTCTTTTGACGATTTCGGCCGGCTCGGATAGAATTTCAAGATGAGATTGGATCCGTTGGAAAGTAGACTTCATAAGCTTTCCATGAAGTACAAGAACGTCCCAAACGGAGTCCGTATGAGGAAGTTATGCCCGTTTGAACTTGGTACCATCGCAGCAGTCCGAGTCTGATTCCAATCCAAAACGTGTCCAACTCGAATTCGTGCTTGACTTGGTCCCAAAGTGATGTGGTGACCTCCCTTATTCCTTCCATGCATGTCCAGGACTCCATGTCCCTTTCCTTCATCCTTTCCCAAGTTCCTAAGCACAATTAAATCACTTGAATTAGGTAGCGGTCTATTCTTAGTAACATATGAAGGCTGAAGAAACGAATTCACCTTTAGTTCAATCTTGATATTGGGCGCTATTGTCGTATGTGTTTGTGGCGTGGTCACATCATCCTCCCCTTCTTGATAGAAAACCGTCCTCGGTTTTAGCATATGTGTAGCCTCACGTATTGCATGATCTTCATCATAAATGTCGGTACATAATAACAAACGCAACAAACTCTCATTATGTAATATCATAAGTTCTTTGTCAAACAAAGTGAAACCTGTTTGAATCGAACTCACCTGATAATTTAAGTGGTGCGTAGGAGCTCTTGTAATTCGAACAACAAGTATAGCAAATATGATTATATCCATAGGGTACATGTTCTTATCATTCTCCCCTTCTTGAAAGTAAAGCCGTCCTCGGCTTTTGATAAGCTGAAAGTATGGTAACAGAGAAGCCAAGGTGTATGCATGGTATATGTATATGTCATCCGTTTTAACAGTTCTTCGTTGTTGCACAATTAATGTTAGAAAACAACAGTGATCATAAAAGCTCATTATATTATTAACCCAAAAGTAATCATATATGTTAATGAGCAAATCAAAATTTCTCACACAGCAATTATTGCAACTTGTTTTGCAAATGTAAGTGAAGCATCTATGCAATTCAAATCTTTGAAGTTGTATACTTGTAGTGGTGGCACATATGGGTAAAGCTACAACTTTTGGAATCAAGCAAAGTTCTTTGATATAATCATATTTCAATTGAGCAATAGCAAATTCATCTAGTAAGGATGAAAAGATTTGCAAGTTCTTCCATACATCAATTTCATTATTCAGATTGTCAATGTTAGATGGTTCAAAAATAGATGAACACATAGGTATTGGATGAGTACTAAATTTTACTTCCTTCTCATATTGAACAAGATTCAACACACAAGAATTGTTGTCCAATACAGCAAGCTTCAATTCATCCATGTGATCATAAGTTATGCATATTCGATATACAAAGAATTGATTTTCTACACCATAATCTCCAATCAAATTAAACTTATACCCAAGGGTGTAGGCACTAAACAAGAATTTCGAACATGCAAGTTCAGAAACTTTCTCCATAGCACAATCCAAACTAACGGCCTCATTAAGCTTGATATAGCACAATGCATCAGCAGGGGATATTCTATCAAATACTTCCTTATGTGTAATTAATTTGACAAGTGCAAAATTGTGAGAATTTAGATCAGCACATGGTTCGTTCAAGTCAACACAAGGAATATCAAAATATTGCACTACAGCAGGTATATACTCACAAGGTTGATCTATGTCTTGTTGTAGCACCAAATCAGTACCTTTGTCATTATCGTCCTCATTAGATACTGTATTTACCTCAAACTTCTCCTCTAATGGCATAAGATGCACCAGATCATCCTTCACCTCTTCAAGTATCTCGGTGGTATCTGTAGATGGAGTAGAAACCAAAACAATATCAGCATCTTCAATTGCCTCAGATTCCACCTCGCTTGTGACCGTGAGTGCTGGAGGTACAAAACGATGTCGCAATTTCTTTTTCATCTCCTCCCATGTGTATATATAGTGGAACTCGAGATTTGACCACCAATGTTGAACATCACCAATCAGCGCCGTCCTTGCCATGCTCATCTTCTCATAAGGATCAAGATCTTGTCTTTCAAAGTAGCTATCCATCATAGTAACCCACAAGAAGTAGTCCAACGACGTACTCTTAGCGGTGAGTGGCAAGATATATACCGGTAATTGTTTCCCTTCAAGTTCAATCTGCCCGCGATGACATCATAATCTACCAATTTTCTCAAGCCTGTCATTGTTAGTAGAAAACAAGGAAACAAATCACAAGTAAATGTTCCTATCAACTACTAGGATATGGAGACTCAAATCAAGTCACGCATCTCTCAAGCTCTTACCAAATTCTTACAAGTTCTTACCAAAACAAACAGGTGGTGCAACCGGTGGCTGGTTCGTGATAAATCTGACTCAAGTGATGAGTAAAGCGATTGCAAGGTGCGGCGAGACCTGTTCGGTTAGTAGAAAAGTGGAGCTTGGATAGGCTATGTATTTTGTAGCAAAGGAAAGCAATCAATTAATTTCAGAAATTGCACAGAATTGAATTATAGTTCGTATCTAGCACTTAGCCTATGTTGCTGATCAACCAAAGATGGAAGAAGGCTAAAATAAGTGTATGGCAATGTATGGGAGTGGTAAATACAAGATAATTCAATTGAATACAATCTGGAATTGAAGGGCACAAGGATTGACCCAAAACCTGGAAACTGAAGATTTCTGTCCACTGGACAGCAAGTCGGTATTTCGGCCGTAACTTTTTGTCAGTTGCCTTTTTTTCAATGATTCTTTTTTTCTCAGTTTCCTGACGGCTCTTTGTACAACTTTTGTTTTGGGGCCAAGTTCTGGAAACCGACCGAAAAATTCGGACAAAATTCACAAGTGCCGGCTGTTGCAGATTCAATCTGGATTTTTAGGTGAACTTGCACCGCAGATATCTCTTAACTTCCTTGCTGGACTGACGTGACATTTTACAGATAGATGGACGATGAAGTTTTGAATCTAATGGCGGTGGTCTCACTCAAAACTAATCTCGGAATCAAAAGTTATGACGTTTTTGGTGGCGGCTGCAGAGAAAGGAAAAATCAGCCGAAATTGGAATTAGGATTTGTGATAGGGGAATTTTTTTTTGTTTGGATTTTTTATGGAATCAAGGATATGACCAGCAACTAGACAAAGCTAAAACGGACACAAATTCAATTTAGCAAACCAAAACTAACAGATTGAAAGGCACAACGGGGTTTGGACAGCGGAAATTAACTCTTTTTGTGGGGCAATTTTTCTGGACTATGGGAAATAAAAATCAATCTACTAACTAGGGATACAAAGAATTCCTACCGGTCAACTGAAGCTCTGATACCAACTGATGAGACGATGGGGTCCCGATCTTCCGATAGGATGATAACTATCGATTTCGGTGGAGATGACTCTTGCGATCCGACTACAACCGTACGAGACGTCACTTGCGCCTTAGCAATCGCTGAACCAACCCCAAGATGTTATCAACCGTGCTAAGAACATGGTTGACTTGACCACGAAGGTCTATTCCTGCATGCAACCGAAGAACACGCAAGAACAAGGATAGTGAGCAACCTGAAATTTGCTAGATATAAAAGTCGCACAAGGATAGTTGAGGTTCTGTAACACGAATCTGTTGGTCTAGCCGACACAAGAGAACGTGGAGTTTGCACAAGGGGCTAAACTGATCTAAACAAAACCTAAGTCCTAGAAACGGAGGCGGCGGCTCCTATATAGTGAAAACAACCAGGGGAGGCGTCCCAAAGGATACACCCTAGGGTTACAAGGCCCATGGGCCCAAGTGGAGGTGGCGCAACACTCTTTTGACTCGGACTCAGAAACCTACCTGGATTGTTTTGATGACTCCGGCCGGCTCGGATGGAATTTGAAGATGAGGTTGGATCCATTGGAAATTAGACTTGATAATCTTTCCATGAAGTACAAGAACGTCCCAAACGGAGTCCGTATGAGGAAGTTATGTCCGTTTAAACTTGCACCATTGCAGCAGTCCGAATCCGATTCCAGTACGTGACCAACGTGGACTCTTTTGACGATTTCGGCCGGCTCGGATAGAATTTGAAGATGAGGTTGGGTCCGTTGGAAAGTAGACTTCATAAGCTTTCCATGAAGTACAAGAACGTCCCAAACGGAGTCCGTATGAGGAAGTTATGCCCGTTTGAACTTGGTACCATCGCAGCAGTCCGAGTCTGATTCCAAAACGTGTCCAACTCGAATTCGTGCTTGACTTGGTCCCAAAGTGATGTGGTGACCTCCCTTATTCCTTCCATGCATGTCCAGGACTCCATGTCCCTTTCCTTCATCCTTTCCCAAGTTCCTAAGCACAATTAAATCACTTGCATTAGGCAGCGGTCTATTTTTAGTAACATATGAAGGCTGAAGAAACGAATTCACCTTTAGTTCAATCTTGATATTGGGCGGTATTGTCGTATGTGTTTGTGGCGTGGTCACATCACTTAATTACCAGGTGAATTCATTCCTAGGTTCATGTATTACTGAGAATAGACCGCTACCTAATGCAAGTGATTTAATTGTGCTTAGGAACCTGGGAAAGGATGAAGGAGAGGGACATGGAGTCATGGATATGCCTGGATGGAATAATGGAGTTCACCATGTCACTTTGGGGCCAAGCCAAACAAGAATTCGAGTTGGACACGTCCTGGAATCAGATTCGGACTGCTGCGATGGTACCAAGTTCAAACGGGCATAACTTCCTCATACGGACTCCGATTGGGACGTTCTTGTACTTCATGGAAAGCTTAGGCTTCCTCATACGGACTCCGATTGGGACGTTCTTGTACTTCTTGGAAAGCTTAGGAAGTCTATTTTCCAACGGATCTAACCTCATCTTCAAATTCCATTTGAGCCGGCCGCAATCATCAAAAGACTCCACGTTGGTTTCTGAGTCCGAGTCAAAAAAGGTGCTGCGCCACCTCCACTTGGGCCCATGGGCCTTGTAACCCTAGGGCGTGCCCTTGGACGCCCCCCCTGGTCGTTCTCCCTATAAAGGGGCCGCCGCCTCCGTTGCTAAGACTCGGATTTCGTTAAGTTTAGGTTTAGCCATTGTGCAAACTTTTGTTCTTCAGTTGTGTCGGACGACCACCTGTCAAGACATCTTCGGAATCCCAACTTTGTTATTCGCAATACAATTTGTGCTTCATTCATATCTGCAATATCAGATTGCCTACATCTTATTCTTGCTAGTTCTTCGATTGCTCGCAGGGATTGAACTTCGTGTACAGGTTGATCGCGCTTCCAGCAGGATCAGTAACATCTCGGAGTTGGTTCAGCGATTGCTAAGGCGCAAGCGTCGTCATACGGTTGTAGTCGGATCGTGAGGGTCATCTCCACCGAAATCGATAGTTATCAATCTCATCGAAAGATCGGGCACCTCATCTCCATCACCTTGCCCTCATATGGTACTTCATCTCTTCCCATGTTGTGATGGGTGGCATCATTGTTCTCCATCCTTTGGTTTTGCACTTGTTCCCACCAAACCAAAGCATAATAATTGAATTCTAGTCCCGCCATATGGATTTTCTTTTCTTCAGAATAGTTGTGCAAGCGGAACACCTTGTCTACATTGAGCTCCCAAGTGAGGTATTCTTCGGGTTCATGTGTACCTGAAAATGATGGCATTGTAAATTTGAGCTTACCAAATTTACTCTTTAATCCGCCAAAACACACTCGTGTTGATTTTGCCGACCACCAAGCGAAGATCTTGATTGAAGAAGACATGATGCGGATACGCACATGATTAGCACTTTTCAATCAAATACATTATTTCACTGGAAAGAAGTATTGAGCCGCACTAAATATTGTCAGGTGAATTTGTTTCTTAATGAATTTCCTTCTATTTGTGGGAACGATATACTACCTTATGTCAAATTCTTGTTTATTATTAGGTTTGAATATTATGATGATTCCGGGGCCAAAGCAATGGAGAAGCACAAGGAGGGTGATCATATTTGCTACCAAAAGCGAAAAGCTCAAAGCCTATGGGATGGAAAGGAGGAAACCAAGCAGTCCATGTAGCTCATCAAGGAGGAAAGAAGCCCATGCAGTGGGAGAGCAAAAGGGGGGAGCCCAAGCACTTAAACTACAAGATTTGGATAAGATTTTCAAGCCAAATTCGGACTTCCCACGTGCTCAATCCAATTTCAACTCGGATTCAACTCAGGACTCAATTTGGAGTCGGTTCGGGACAGCCTGACACGCAGTTACTAAAAAGGCCATAACTTTCACAAACGGAGTCCGATTCACGTGTTCTTGTACTCGTTGGAAAGATAATTTCAAGGGCTACGCAATGGATCTGATCCCACCTTCAAATTCGCCACAGATAAAATGTTATGACCGAAACAATATGACGGCTGAAAAATATAGTTTCCTTTTTGTGAGAGTTTGTATCTAAAACCATATAGGGTTGAGTTGTACTTGGTTTGGGGACCATATGGACGTCCCAAGGGGCTATATAAACCTTGTATTGGCAGCCTTTAGGGCTGAGACCACATTTTGAGAAAAATCAATCTACTAAAGTTTTCGAGTTTAGCATTGTTGCTGAAATTCCTTATGGAATTAGGAGTATCTTCTTCAATCAAGATCGTTCAGCCTTTCCGCTGGGTATTAGGTGCACGATAGATCTTCGCTTGGTGGTCGGCGAAATCAACACGAGTGTGTTTTGGCGGATTAAAGAGTGTTCGTCCCTTGCATTGGCATTGGAGGATCATTACGATTCATCAAGACTCCCGTGAGTATCCATCCTACGTCGAGAAGATCGGGCGACCCCGTATCATCTTGGTATCAGAGCGCGGTTTACTCGGTAGGATCTTATCCCTTTGAATTTCAGTTATTACTTGCTGTCCTATAGTCCATAAACCAAAAACACAAAAAAAATCCAAACCCTAGTTTTGCATCTGCTATTTTCGTGAGTTTTATTAAGTCTTGATCCATTAGAAATTTTGTTTACGTGCTGATCTTTGTGTTCCTTCGCGTAACTTGATCTTGTGTCCCCATAAAACAAAAAAAAAGGTAGATTCAATTTACTCTTGAAGTTGAGTCCGTATCCATAACTCCTCTCAGATCAATCTGAGTACAACTCTAGAATCCAAGTCGGTTTTGGCTAGCTGTCCACTTCCGAATCCGTTTGGAAGTTGCCATCTGAAACCAACTCTAAGGAGGTGTTAGTGTTCGCGTTGGCTTCCTTGAAAACCATACGGCTGAACACCACACATACGAGCTTCACTTATATCATTTGAATACTTAAGACTAGTCATTGATGTTGCATTGAGGGCTGCTCTTGAATACTTATAGCTGAATATTGGGCTTGTGCATCACCACTCTGGCCGATAAAAAAAATCAAAGTTTAGAGAGAGATATCCCTACCTTCCACAAAAGTTTGTGACCCATATACAAAGATAGACTCAGAACAGTGAGTTGAACATATTTGGGTGATTGGCAAGGTAGCAAAAAAAAAGAGGTGAGCAAAAAAAAGAGATAAAAAAACAGAGAGAAGGCTGATTGGGTGAGTGGTCCTAGCTCCTATTGGGTGAGTGATTTGAGCAATCTTGTGCCCTCTATTCTTGTTATTGCAATTGGCTAGCGTCTCTCCTAGTACGTGATGCAAACGAGCTATTGTTCCTATTTGTTCCCATCTAGCTCATTCCTTTGTTGCATTGAGTCACATTGATCTTTGCGTGTGCGTTCATACACTTCACTTATATCTTTTGGATCAGCACTTAGGCAAAGTATTCTAGCTTGGATTATTACTTAATTTTACAACATCGTGAAATTCAGATCGTGTAGGATAAATACTTCCTAACCAAGCTCCACAAAATATCCTTTGCTGTGCAATTGTGAGTCACTTTTAAATCCGCTTGATCATCACTTGTTATTGTAGCCACCACCAAGTGTAAGTTTCTTTTGGTCTCAATTCACTTCGGAAAGGTAAGAACTTTACTTGGTTGAGGAAAAGTGAGATTGAGTGACTCCACATATTACCCATATATTTGTGGCTTTTGTGTCTTCTTTTTGCTACTAACCATGACAGGAGGAGAAGAAAACTATGATACCGTTTCCATCGTCATTGCTTGAGAAGTACATTACACAAGAAACTGTAATGGCGGGACAACTCAAGGCAGATATGCAGGATCTTCGTATTGAGCTCAATCAACAAATGAAGGTGTTACAACAAACATCGTGAATGACATTGTGCGGGCACTTCGACCACAACAAGAAGAAGATACATTTGTTCCTTTCTATGGCAGTAATGACCCAGAGGAGTATCTTGAATGGGAATGGCGAATGGAGAAAGTGATTAGATTTCAGAAGCTCCCCAAATCCCAAGAGGTGATGCGTGCCACTAGAGAGTTTGAAGACTATGCTTATAGTTGGTGGCAACAACTATTTGGAAAACAACTCATTCAATCTTGGTCAGATTTGAAGGCATTCATGAGGAGTGAGTTTGTGCCAACATATTATGCACGGGAATTGCTTCATCATCTGGAGAGTATCACACAAGGGAACACTGTTAAAGATTATTATTTTGAGCTGCAAGATGCATTGCGTCGTGTTGGTGTCACAAGTGCATTAAGGGAGAAGGCATATTTCAAAGAAGGCTTGAATTCTGAAATCGCCACTGCACTTCAAGGTAAATATTTTAGTAGCATGCATGACCTTGTGAATTGCGCTATTGAGCAGGAAAAGAGACTTATAGATATGCGTACATCACGGTTTCATCCAAGTCCACACTTCAGTTCTTATGGTTCCACTGGTGTGTCATGTGAGAAGATGACCGAGCATGGGACTTTCCCTTCGGTAAAGGAGACAACTTGTGCTGCCCAATGACACATACAACAATTGAGATGCATCAAAACCCATGTGAGAATGAGAGCCACATAGCCAAATTGAGTGAGAGTGTTAAAAAGAGCGAGCTGTATGATCCCACCATATGTGAGTTTGAGAGCATCCAAATTGAGAGTATGAGAGATACACTGATGAGGCGATGGGGTCCCGATCTTCCGATAGGATGATAACTTCGATTTTGGTGGAGGTGACCCTTGTGATCCGACTACAACCGAACGACGTCGCTTGCGCCTTAGCAATCGCTGAACCAACCACAAGATGTTATCAACCGTGCCAAGAACGCAGTTGACCTGGCCACGAAGGTCTATTCCTCCATGCAATTGAAGAACACGCAAGAACAAGATAACAAGCAATCTGAAATTGCAAATATATAAATTGAGATCAAAAGGTGGGATTCCGAAGGTAGTCTTGACAGGTGGTCGTCCGACACAACTGAAGAACAAAGTTTGCACAATGGCTAAACCTAAACTCAATGAAATCCAAGTCTTAACAAGGGAGGCGGCGGCTCCTTTATAGGGAGAACAACCAGGAGGGGCGTCCAAAGTGCATGCTCTAGGGTTACAAGGCTCATGGGCCCAATTGGTGGTGGCACAGCACCCTTTTGACTCGAACTCAAAAACCAACGTGGATTGTTTTGATGTTTGCGGTCGGCTCAGATGGAATTTAAAGATGAGGCTGGATCCGTTGGAAAGTAGACTTCATAGGCTTTCCATGAAGTACAAGAACGTCCAAAACGGAGTCCGTATGAGAAAGTTACGTCCGTTTCAACTTGCACCATTGTAGCAGTCCGACTCCGATTCCAGTACGTGCCCAACACGGACTCTTTTGATGATTGCGGCCGGCTCGGATAGAATTTGAAGATGTGGTTGAATCCTTTAGAAAGTAGACTTGATAAGCATCAAGTCCAAGAACGTCCCAAACGGAGTCCGTATGAGAAAGTTATGCCCGTTTGAACTTGGTACCATCGCAGCAGTCCGAGTCTGATTCCAAAACGTGTCCAACTCAAATTCGTGCTTGACTTGGTCCCAAAGTGACGTGGTGACCTCCATTATTTCTTCCATGCATGTCCAGGACTCCATGTCCCTTTCCTTCATCCTTTCCCAAGTTCCTAAGCACAATTAAATCACTTGCATTAGGTAGCGGTCTATTCTCAATAACATATGAAGGCTGAAGAAACGAATTCACCTTTAGTTCAATCTTGATATTGGGCGCGATTATCGTATGTGTTTGTGGCGTGGTCACATCATCCTCCCCTTCTTGATAGAAAATCGTCCTCGGTTTTAGCATATGTGTAGCCTCACGTATTGCATGATCTTCATCATAAATCTCGGTACATAATAACAAACGCAACAAACTCTCATTATGTAATATCATACGTTCTACCTTATAATTTAAGTGATGCGTAGGAGCTCTTGTAATTGGAACAACAAGCATAGCAAATATGATTGTATCCATAGGGGTCGTGTCCTCATCATCCTCCCCTTCTTGAAAACAAAGCCGTCCTCGGCTTTTGATAAACTGAAAGTATGGTAACAAAGAAGCCAAGGTGTATGCATGATATATGTATATGTCATCCGTTTTAACAGTTCTTCGTTGTTGCACAATTAATGTTATAACACAGCAGCAATCATAAAAGCTCATTGTATTATTAACCCAAAAGTAATCATATATGTTAATGAACAAATCAAAATTTCTCACACAGTAATTTTCGCAACTTGTTTTGCAAATGTAAGTGAAGCATTTATGCAATTCAAATCTTTGAAGTTGTAAACTTGTTGTGGTGGCACATATAGGCAAAGCTACAACTTTTGGAATCAAACAACGTTTATCCATATAATCGGATTTCAATTGAGCAATAGCAAATTCATCTAGTAAGGGTGAAAATATTTGCAAGTTTTTCCATACATCAATTTCATTATTCAGATTGCCAATGTTAGATGGTTCAATAAGAGAAGAACACATAAGCATTGAATGATCACTAAATTTTATTTTTCTTTCATAATGAACAAGATTGAGCATACAAGAGTTGTTGTTCAAAACAACAAGCTGCAATTCATCCATGTGGTCACAAGTTATGCATATTCGATATACAAGAAATTGATTTCCTACACCATAATCTCCTATCAAATTAAACTTATACCCAGGGGTGTAGGCACTAAACAAGAATTTTGAACATGTAAGTTCAGAAACTTTCTCCAAAGCATGTGACAATTTCATAGGAAGATCCAACATGATGTAACACAATGAATTGGCAGGAGAAATTCTAGTTAAAACTTCTTTATGTCTAACCAAAGCCACATGATCATTGTATGTGATTAATTCATCACATGAATCACTCAAATCAGCAGGCAATTCAATTATTTTTTGACAAGGTGCACTAAACTCATTCTCAATACTCAAATCGATGCAGTGTAAATTCTCTACTTGAAATATGGGCGTGTCAGAATTGTTTTCCACTAAGTTTTGCTCTAAAATAGCATGAACAGTGCATAATTGTTGTTCTTCACAAGCATACTCACCGTGAGTGATGATAGCACCATGATCTTTATCTTTTTGGCTCCCCTCAGATGATGTAGGTACATCCATCTCCTCATCTTTGTTCTCAACCAATGGAATCGATGGTACAGTCAGCTCATGCTCCTCTTCAACATGGTTCTCAACTGCCTGCAAGTTGTTAGTTACAGAAAAAGGCACAAACATAGGTTTGTTCTCACATTTCTTATCATCAAGCACTCTCAATTTCTCATCAATCTGACGTTCAACATTACAAGCAAGTATAAACAAATGAGGGAGAGAATTATATTCTTTGTGAATGAGAAGGTCCTGAATTTCTTTATTAAGCCCACGCAAAAATCTATTCTCTGTAGCTTCAGCATGTTCCTCTAAACCACAACGCAATAAACGAGTTTTTAATTCACGATAATATTCCCTTACAGTTCTACTTTCTTGTTTTAAATGTTGCAATTTAGCTAGCAAATAATCATCATGATATTTAGGAACATAGTGATCTCTCAAAAGTTTCTTTAATGCATGCCACGTTTTAGGCGTTCTTCCAAGTCTACTTATGTTCTTCCACCAAAGTATTGTATTATCAATAAAAACACTAGTGGCAGCTCTAATCTTTTGCCTATCAGACCAATCATAACAATCAAATTTTTTATCTAGTGCTATCTCCCAGTCAATATAGGCATCAGGATCAAATTCACCAGCAAAGGATGGCAAAGTGATTTTAGCTTTACCAGATGTGCTATCACGATCGTGTACCTCCCGTGGTGAAGAAGCTTGTCTCAAGCGTGCATGTTCCTCGCGAATTTTTTTGATCTCCTGGCCAATTTCTCGAAGAAGATGTGGATCTATCTTGTAATCATTCCGTGAACCTGCCATGGTTAATAGAAAACAAGGAAACAAGTCACAAGTATATGTTCCTATCAACTACTAGGATCTGGAGTTTAACAGGTCACACATCTCACAAGCTTTTACCAAATTCTTACAAGTTCTTACCAAAGCAAACAGGTGGTGCAACCGGTGGCTGGTTCGTGATAAATCCAACTCAAGTGATGAGTAAAGCGATTGCAAGGTATAGCGAGACCTGTTCGGTTAGTAGAAAAGTGGAGCTTGGATAGGCTATGTATTTTGTAGCAAAGGAAAACAATCAATTAATTTCAGAAATTGCATAGAATTGAATTATAGTTCGTATCTAGCACTTAGCCTATGTTGCTGATCAACCAAGGATGGAAGAAGGCAAAAACACGTGTATGGCAATGTGTGAGAGTGGTAAATAAAAGATAATTCAATCGAATGCAATTTGGAATTGAAGAACACAAGGATTGATCCCAAACTTGAAAATTGAAGATTTCTGTCCACTGGACAGCACGTCGGTATTTCGGCCGTAACTTTTTGCCAGTTGCCTTTTTTTCAATGATTCTTTTTTTCTCCGTTTCCTGATGGCTTTTTCTACAGCTTTTGTTTTGGGGCCAAGTTCTGGAAACTGACCGAACAATTCGCACAAAATTCAGAACTGCCGGCTGTTGCAGATTCAATCGGGAATTTTAGGTCAACTTTCACCGCAGATATCTCTTAACTGCCTTGCTTGAATGACGTGAAATTTTACAGATGGATGGACAATGCAGTTTTGAATCTAATGGCGGTGGTTTCACTCAAACATAAGATCGGAAACAAAAGTTATGGCGTTTTTGGTGGCGGCTGTAGAGGAAGGAAAAATCAGCCGAATTGGAATTAGGGTTTGGTGTGGGGACTTTTTGTTTGGATTTTTTATGGAATCAAGGATATGACCAGCAACTAGACAAAGCTAAAACGGACACAAATTCAATTTAGGAAACCAAAACTAACAGATTGAAAGGCACAACGGGTGATGAGGCGATGGGGTCCCGATCTTCCGATAGGATGATAACTATCGATTTCGGTGGAGATGACTCTTGCGATCCGACTACAACCGTACGAGACGTCACTTGCGCCTTAGCAATCGCTGAACCAACCCCAAGATGTTATCAACCGTGCCAAGAACACGGTTGACCTGACCACGAAGGTCTATTCCTGCATGCAACCGAAGAACACGCAAGAACAAGGATAGTGAGCAACCTGAAACTTGCTAGATATAAAAGTCGCACAAGGATAGTTGAGGTTCTGTAACACGAATCTGTTGGTCTAGCCGACACAAGAGAATGTGGAGTTTGCACAAGGGGCTAAACTGATCTAAACAAAACCTAAGTCCTAGAAACGGAGGCGGCGGCTCTTATGTAGTGAAAACAACCAGGGGAGGCGTCCCAAAGGGTACACCCTAGGGTTACAAGGCCCATGGGCCCAAGTGGAGGTGGCGCAGCACCCTTTTGACTCGGATTCAGAAACCTATGTGGATTATTTTGATGATTCCGGCCGGCTCGGATGGAATTTGAAGATGAGGTTGGATCCATTGGAAAGTAGACTTGATAAGCTTTCCATGAAGTACAAGAACGTCCCAAACGGAGTCCGTATGAAGAAGTTATGCCCGTTTAAACTTGCACCATTGCAGCAGTCCGAATCCGATTCCAGTACGTGTCCAACACGAACTCTTTTGATGATTGCGGTGCGTACAGAAGGAATTTAGAGGTGATACCAGATCCATTTGAAAGAGGATAAGGAAAGCTTTCCAACAAGTACTCATGGACCTCAAACGGACTTCGTATGTGAAAGTTATGCACATTTGAAGTTGGGCTTATCAGGCTGAATCCGAATTGATCTGGAGGCCGAATTGGATTCTAAAACGTGCCCAACTTGAACTCTTGCTTGAATTGATATAAAAATAACGTGGTGCTGTCAAAATATATATATTCATCATTAGGTAGCATCATATTCTCATTTAAAATATGTTTAAGCTGAAGAAACAAATTCACCTTTAGTTCAATCTTGATATTAGGCGCTATTGTCGTGTGTGTTTGTGGCGTGGTCACATCATCCTCCCCTTCTTGACAGAAAACCGTCCTCGGTTTTAACATTTGTGGAGCCTCACGTATTTATGATCTTGATCATAAATCTCGATACATGATAACAAACGCAACAGACTCTTATTATGTAATATCATAAGTTCTTTGTCAAACAAAGTGAAACCTGTTTGAAACGAACTCACCTGATAATTTAAGTGGTGCGTAGGAGCTCTTGTAATTTGAACAACAAGTATAGCAAATATGATTATATCCATAGGGTACATGTTCTTATCATTCTCCCCTTCTTGAAAATAATGCCGTCCTCGGCTTTTGATAAGCTGAAAGTATGGTAACAAAGAAGCCAAGGTGTATGCATGGTATATGTATATGTCATCCGTTTTAACAGTTCTTCGTTGTTGTACAATTAATGTTATAAAACAGCAGTGATCATAAAAGCTCATTATATTATTAACCCAAAAGTAATCATATATGTTAATGAGCAAATCAAAATTTCTCACACAGCAATTATTGCAACTTGTTTTGCAAATGTAAGTGAAGCATTTATGCAATTCAAATCTTTGAATTTGTTTACTTGTAGTGGTGGCACATATGGGTAAAGCTACAACTTTTGGAATCAAACAAAGTTCTTTCATATAATCAGATATCAATTGAGCAATAGCAAATTCATCTATTATGGGTGAAAAGATTTGCAAGTTTTTCCATACATCAATTTCATTATTCAGATTGTCAATGTTAGATGGTTCAACAAGTGAAGAACACATAGGCATTGAATGATCACTAAATTTTATTTTTCTTTCATAATGAACAAGATTGAGCATACAAGAGTTGTTGTTGAAAACAACAAGCTTCAATTCATCCATGTGATCACAAGTTATGCATATTCGATATACAAGAAATTGATTTGCTACACCATAATCTCCAATCAAATTAAACTTATATCCAGGGGTGTAGGCACTAAACAAGAATTTCGAACATGCAAGTTCAGAAACTTTCTCCATAGCACAATCCAAACTAACGGCCTCATTAAGCATGATATAGCACAATGCATCAGCAGGGGATATTCTATCAAATACTTCCTTATGTGTAATTAATTCGACATGTGCAAAATTATGAGAATTTAGATCAGCACATGGTTCGTCCAAGTCAACACAAGGAATATCAAAAGATTGCACTACAGCAGGTATATACTCACAAGGTTGCCCTATGTCTTGTTGTAGCACCAAATCAGTACCTTTGCTTTTATCGTCCTCATCAGATACTGTAGGTACCTCAAACTTCTCCTCTAATGGCATAGGATGCACTAGATCATCCTTCACCTCTTCAAGTATCTCGGTGGTATCTGTAGATGGAGTAGGAACCAAAACAATATCAACATTTTCAGTTACCTCAGGTTGCACCTCGCTTGTGACCTTGGGTGCTGGAGGTTCAAAACGATGTCGCAATTTCTTTTTCATCTCCTCCCATGTGTATATATAATGGAACTCGAGATTTGACCACCAATGTTGAACATCACCAATCAGCGCCGTCCTTGCCATGCTCATCTTCTCATAAGGATCAAGATCTTGCCTTTCAAAATAGCTATCCATCATAGTAACCCACAAGAAGTAGTCCGACGACGTACTCTCAGCGGTGAGTGGCAAGATATATACTTGTTTCCCTTCGAGTTCAAATCTGCCCGCGATGACATCATAATCTACCAATTTTCTCAAGCCTGTCATTGTTAGTAGAAAATAAGGAAACAAATCACAAGTAAATGTTCCTATCAACTACTAGGATATGGAGGCTCATATCAAGTCACACATCTCTCAAGCTCTTACCAAATTCTTACGAGTTCTTACCAAAGCAAACAGGTGGTGCAACCGGTGGCTGGTTCGTGATAAATCTAACTCAAGCGATGAGTAAAGCGATTGCAAGGTACAGCGAGACCTGTTCGGTTAGTAGAAAAGTGGAGCTTGGATAGGCTATGTATTTTGTAGCAAAGGAAAACAATCAATTAATTTCAGAAATTGCACAGAATTGAATTATAGTTCGTATCTAGCACTTAGCCTATGTTGCTGATCAACCAAGGATGGAAGAAGGCTAAAATATGTGTATGGTAATGTATAGGAGTGGTAAATGCAAGATAATTCAATCGAATGCAATCTGGAATTGAAGAGCACAAGGATTGACCCAAAACTTGAAATCTGGAGATTTCTGTCCACTGGACAGCACGTCGGTATTTCGGCCGTAACTTTCTGTCAGTTGCCTTTTTTTCAATGATTATTTTTTTCTCCGTTTCCTGATGGATTTTTCTACAACTTTTGTTTTGGGGCCAAGTTCTGGAAACCGACCGAAAAATTCGCACAAATTT
The DNA here is from genome assembly GCA_036346575.1 of Dendrocalamus sinicus. NCBI lineage: Eukaryota > Viridiplantae > Streptophyta > Magnoliopsida > Poales > Poaceae > Dendrocalamus > Dendrocalamus sinicus. The sequence continues at coordinate 21,805,299 of CM070652.1, forward strand.
CACAAGTGCCGACTGTTGCAGATTCAATCTGGATTTTTAGGTGAACTTGCACCGCAGATATCTCTTAACTGCCTTGCTGGAATGAAGTGAAATTTTACAGCTAGATGGACAATGAAGTTTTGAATCTAATGGTGGTGGTCTCACTCAAAAATAATCTCGGAATCAAAAGTTATGGCATTTTTGGTGGCGGCTGCAGAGGAAGGAAAAATCAGCCGAATTGGAATTAGGGTTTGGGGTGGTGATTTTTTTTGTTTGGATTTTTTTTATTGAATCAAGGATATGACCAGCAACTAGACAAAGCTAAAACGGACACAAATTCAATTTAGCAAACCAAAACTAACAGATTGAAAAAGGACAGCGAAATTAACTCTTTGTGGGGCAATTTTCTGAACTCTGGGAAATAAAATCAATCTACCAACTAGGGATACAAAGAATTCCTACGGTCAACTGAAGCTCTGATACCAATGATGAGGCGATGGGGTCCCGATCTTCCGATAGGATGATAACTATCGATTTCGGTGGAGATGACTCTTGCGATCCGACTACAACCGTGACGAGACGTCACTTGCGCCTTAGCAATCGCTGAACCAACCCCAAGATGTTATCAACCGTGCAAGAACACGGTTGACCTGACCACGAAGGTCTATTCCTGCATGCAACCGAAGAACACGCAAGAACAAGGATAGTGAGCAACCTGAAACTTGCTAGATATAAAAGTCGCACAAGGATAGTTGAGGTTCTGTAACACAAATCTGTTGGTCTAGCCGACACAAGAGAACGTGGAGTTTGCACAAGGTGCTAAACTGATCTAAACAAAACCTAAGTCCTAGAAACGGAGGCGGCGGCTCCTATCTAGTGAAAACAACCAGGGGAGGCGTCCCAAAGGGTACACCCTAGGGTTACAAGGCCCATGGGCCCAAGTGGAGGTGGCGCAGCACCCTTTTGACTCGGACTCAGAAACCTATGTGGATTATTTTGATGATTCCGGCCGGCTCGGATGGAATTTGAAGATGATGTTGGATCCATTGGAAAGTAGACTTGATAAGCTTTCCATGAAGTACAAGAACGTCCCAAACGGAGTCCGTATGAAGAAGTTATGCCCGTTTAAACTTGCACCATTGCAGCAGTCCGAATCCAATTCCAGTACGTGTCCAACACGAACTCTTTTGATGATTGCGGTGCGTACAGAAGGAATTTAGAGGTGATACCAGATCCATTTGAAAGAGGATAAGGAAAGCTTTCCAACAAGTACTCATGGACCTCAAACGGACTTCGTATGTGAAAGTTATGCACATTTGAAGTTGGGCTTATCAGGCTGAATCCGAATTGATCTGGAGGCCGAATTGGATTCCAAAACGTGCCCAACTTGAACTCTTGCTTGAATTGATGTAAAAATAACGTGGTGCTGTCAATATATATATATTCATCATTAGGTAGCATCATATTCTCATTTAAAATATGTTTAAGCTGAAGAAACAAATTCACCTTTAGTTCAATCTTGATATTGGGCGCTATTGTCGTGTGTGTTTGTGGCGTGGTCACATCAACGGGGTTTGGACAGCGGAAATTAACTCTTTTTGTGGGGCAATTTTTCTGGACTATGGGAAATAAAAATCAATCTACTAACTAGGGATACAAAGAATTCCTACCGGTCAACTGAAGCTCTGATACCAACTGATGAGGCGATGGGGTCTCGATCTTCCGATAGGATGATAACTTCGATTTTGGTGGAGGTGACCCTTGCGATCCGACTACAACCGAACGACGTCGCTTGCGCCTTAGCAATCGCTGAACCAACCACAAGATGTTATCAACCGTGCCAAGAACGCGGTTGACCTGGCCACGAAGGTCTATTCCTCCATGCAATTGAAGAACACGCAAGAACAAGATAACAAGCAATCTGAAATTGCAAATATATAAATTGAGATCAAAAGGTGGGATTCCGAAGGTAGTCTTGACAGGTGGTCGTCCGACACAACTGAAGAACAAAGTTTGCACAATGGCTAAACCTAAACTCAATGAAATCCAAGTCTTAACAAGGGAGGCGGCGGCTCCTTTATAGGGAGAACAACCAGGAGGGGCGTCCAAAGTGCATGCTCTAGGGTTACAAGGCTCATGGGCCCAATTGGTGGTGGCACAGCACCCTTTTGACTCGGATTCAAAAACCAATGTGGATTGTTTTGATGTTTGCGGTCGGCTCAGATGGAATTTAAAGATGAGGTTGGATCCGTTGGAAAGTAGACTTCATAAGCTTTCCATGAAGTACAAGAACATCCAAAACGGAGTCCGTATGAGAAAGTTACGTCCGTTTCAACTTGCACCATTGTAGCAGTCCGACTCCGATTCCAGTACGTGCCCAACACGGACTCTTTTGATGATTGCGGCTGGCTCGGATAGAATTTGAAGATGGGGTTGAATCCTTTAGAAAGTAGACTTGATAAGCTTTCCATCAAGTCCAAGAACGTCCCAAACGGAGTCCGTATAAGAAAGTTATGCCCGTTTGAACTTGGTACCATCGCAGCAGTCCGAGTCTGATTCCAAAACGTGTCCAACTCGAATTCGTGCTTGACTTGGTCCCAAAGTGACGTGGTGACCTCCATTATTCCTTCCATGCATGTCCAAGACTCCATGTCCCTTTCCTTCATCCTTTCCCATGTTCCTAAGCACAATTAAATCACTTGCATTAGGTAGCGGTCTATTCTCAATAACATATGAAGGCTGAAGAAACGAATTGACCTTTAGTTCAATCTTGATATTGGGCGCGATTATCGTATGTGTTTGTGGCGTGGTCACATCATACACCAAAAGAAAAGAGAGAAGTAGAAGATAGACAAAGTGAGGTTGATTTTGAAACTAACACATTAATGTCTACTTCTAGTGTGGTTTCTCACATTGTGCAGGTTGAAATTGAAGATGAGGAATTAAACATTCAACAACCTGAATCATTGGAAGTCAAAGATGAGGAGATAAGAACGGTTGAAGATGAAGTACTTGCTATTCCGTTGTTACATCATGATGATTTAATACCTACAGCACCCATATCAACTGAGGAGAACAATCAAGGTAACAATATTAGCACTGGAATTAATTGTGAAACGGTGAGTACTTGTGAGAACTCATATGTGCGAATGAAAATTCCATGTTCTGAAATTTCTTTGCTCAATTTACATAATGTGGAATTGATTACTAATAAAGAAGTTCTTACTCGAATATCTCCTAGTGATTCTTTGTACTATATCATGTTTGATGATCCTAGAGAGCTATCTAGTGTGATTGAGAATGTTGCTGAAATTTCATGTTTAAAATCACTAGTTAGTACCTATGCATATACATATAAGTTCAATTTGATTGGAAATTATGGTATAGATGATAAGTTTTATGTTTACTGAATATGCATTACATGTGATAAGCTTGTTGAATTGAAATTGCATATTTTGGATAAACAAACTTTTATGCCATATCATGATCACAATGAGATGAGTTTCAACAATAGTGCTTCATGTTTTAAAAGTTTTCTTAAGCCTACATATTCATCCTTTAATGTACAATCATGTACAAATAATCAGAGTAGCGCAGTTGAAGCATGGAAGGAACTGAAAATTTTCTCCCCCATATTTGAACAACTTAATTTAGTTTGGCCCATTAATGACTTGTCCATGTGCTTAGCAAAGTCGAGGACGACTTTTTCTCATGGAAGGGAGAATGATATGAAAGACAACATTGCAATGTATGCATTTGATAGCTGTTGTAGTATCAATTGGTTTGTGCCAAACAGTGAGAATGAGAATGACACAATAATTGATTCATACATATACCACGCATATGTGTTGTTCTTTTTGCTTACTACACCTCCAGGAAATAATAATGTGAAAGACGGAAGGGGTGTAACTGACCAATACATATACCATGCATACACATTGTATTCTTTGTTTAGTACAATTTCAGGCTATCAAAAGCCGAGGACGGCTTTTCTTGAAGAAGGGGAGGATGATGCGGATACGCACATGATTAGCACTTTTCAATCAAATACATTATTTCACTGGAAAGAAGTATTGAGCCGCATTAAATATTGTCAGGTGAATTTGTTTCTTAATGAATTTCCTTCTATTCGTGGGAACGATATACTACCTTATGTCAAATTCTTGTTTATTATTAGGTTCGAATATTATGATGATTCCGGGGCCAAAGCAATGGAGAAGCACAAGGAGGGTGATCATATTTGCTACCAAAAGCGAAAAGCTAAAGCCTATGGGAATGGAAAGGAGGAAACCAAGCAGCCCATGTAGCTCATCAAGGAGGAAAGAAGCCCATGCAGTGGGAGAGCAAAAGGGAGGAGCCCAAGGACTTAAACTACAAGATTTGGATAAGATTTTTAAGCCAAATTCGGACTTCCCACGTGCTCAATCCAACTTCAACTCGGATTCAACTCAGGATTCAATTCGGATTCGGTTCGGGACAGCCTGACACGCAGTTACTAAAAAGGTCATAACTTTCACAAACAGAGTCCGATTCAGGTGTTCTTGTACTCGTTGGAAAGATAATTGCAAGGGCTACGCAATGGATCTGGTCCCACCTTCAAATTCTCCACAGATAAAAAGTTATGACCGAAACAATATGACAGCTGAAAAATATAGTTTCCTTTTTGTGAGAGTTTGTATCTAAAACCATATAGGGTTGAGTTGTACTTGGTTTGGGGACCATATGGACGTCCCAAGGGGCTATATAAGCCTTGTATTGGCAGCCTTTAGGGCTGAGACCACGTTTTGAGAAAAATCAATCTACTAAAGTTTTCGAGTTTAGCATTGTTGCTGAAATTCCTTGTGGAATTAGGAGTATCTTCTTCAATCAAGATCGTTCAGCCTTTCCGCTGGGTATTGGGTGCACGATAGATCTTCGCTTGGTGGTCGGCAAAATCAACACGAGTGTGTTTTGGCGGATTAAAGAGTGTTCGTCCCTTGCATTGGCATTGGAGGATCATTACGATTCATCAAGACTCCCGTGAGTATCCATCCTACGTCGAGAAGATCGGGCGACCCCGTATCAAGACACTCCTAATTCCCTTAGGAATTTCGGCAGCAATGCTAAACTCGAAAGTTTTAGTAGATTGATTTTTCTCAAACGTGGTCTGAGCAAAACAAAGGGGATACAAGGGGGTTTTATAGAGCCTTCCCGAACTCACGCAAGGAAAGTCTTGGCCGAATCAATCCCTTATTCGGTCAAGGTGTCCTATTCCAATTCCTAAAACTTAGCAATCTGTTTCCTTTATTTTCGGGCTAAGCCCCTATCCTATTACAAGACCGAGATTGAGTTGGACTCGGTCACCCTTTGGCACACAGGCCACATCTTGTGCACGCCATGAGATATATGATCACGTGGCCTTCCGTTGATTAGCTCCTTCTCCACTTGATCTTCTGTTGCTTCAAATCTGAGAACACACAACATATTTACATTAGGTAGTATGCTATTCTCATCTAACATATAGAAGACTCTCTAAGAAACAAAAGCACCTTTTGGAGCCTCATCACTAGCTTTGTCATGCACACTTGGAGTGGAGGAAGAATGTGTAATAGAGATGTCCTCATCAAAGAAGAGATGGAGAAAAATAGGAAGAATAAAAAGAAGAGCTATATGAATCGCAAGGTGGTGCATCAAATTAATTTGTGTGATGTGGACACAGACAGCGAGGATGATACTCTCAAAGGCAAGAAAGATTTAACTGGGTTGTGTCTAATGGCATGTAGCAAAAGCTCCACCGACAATGATGATCTTGACAGCGACAACTACAATGAGGTAGAACCTTCTTATGATGATTTAGCTAAAGTTGTTACTAAACTTGGTACTTTGCTAGAAAAGAAAGATAAAAAGATTAAGAAATACAATACTTTGATTGAATCTCTAAATTCTGAAATTGCAAGACTTAGAGTTTTAATTCCTGATGATGAATCTTGTAAGTCTTGTCAAATTTTACATTCTGAGTTAGAGAATGCTAGGTCACTTAATGCTTTAAACATGGATCAACTTAGAGATGTTACTGCTAAATTTGATGAATTAAGATTTGCACATGACTCTTGTGATGAAAAATTGAAATGTGCTAATGATGAAATTTGAAAACTCAAGTTTAGTTCTTCTTCATGTTTAGAATCAAGTATTTTAAATGTTCATTCTAAAACTTGTTCTAAATGTGAATTATTAGAAGCTAGACTTAACTCATCTCAGGAAACAATTCAACAGATACTTTATCACGAGATATCTTCTTGTTCTAATTGTCCTAAGCTTAACACAGAAATAGAAGCATTGACTAGACAACTTCATAATTTCGCTGAAAAAGAAAGATTGGCTCAGTCTAGTGCTTCTAAGAATTTTGTGAATGAACCTGTTAAATGCACAACTTGTTCCACTCTAGCTAAAGAGAATGAGTACTTGAAAGACACTTTAGAGATATTTTCTTTTGGCAAGAAAAATTTGAATATGATATTAGACAAGTCAAAAACAAGTGTGAAAAATCGTGGTCTAGGATTTAATTTTGTTGAGCATGCCAAGAATAATCCTCCTAAGGTTATTAAGCCTCTTGAACCTGGAAAATTTGAAGTGAAATTTGAACCAAAACAAACTGTGTTTAAATCTGCTGGTATTATGTCATCTACTAATTAAGTGAATGCAAATGTTGCTTCTACTCCTCACGTTAAACATAAAGTTAAGTACATTTGCAGTTATTGTGCAAGAGATGGACACTTGAATGAATTTTGCTTTAGACGTGCTAAGAAAGAGAGAAAGGAAAGATTGAATGCTTTGAAACAAAAACATGTCTTTTGTTCCTAAAACTAATGTGAAAGCTATGTTTTTTTAGAACTTTCATGATGGCTTTAAATCTGCTTCACATGCTAGATTGGGATTTAATTCACATAATTCATGTTCTTTTCGGCTTTCTAATCATCCACATGCACGTGATTTTGGTTCTAGCTTTGTTGCTCCTATTCGTCGTGTGTCTCAGTACTGGATTCCTAGATCTTATTTCACTAACCCCAGTACTGTGAGATCGATTTTCCTGTGATGTAAGAACAGCTAATAAGGATGGAGAGGTTCGAGTCTTTTACATCATTGCTTGATTGGAACACTTGATGGTTTCACTCTCTTTGATTGCTTTCAAGTGATTTCATTTTTTTAAGAGACCATGTGGAAAAGGTGATGTTATCTTACATCTTGTTAAATTCTCAAGTTGCTGATTTGCACACGAAATCGCTTGATACTTCTCGTTTTCCTCATTTGCGGAGTGAGTTGGGCGTGTTACATCTTATGGGATTATTCTGAGGGGGAGCTTGTTGTTTAAAAATTTTGGAAGCTTTGTTTATTATCCTTGTCAAATCACTCATCAAATCCAAGTCATTGAAATCAATTAAGTAGTAGAGCTCTCTTTATCATATTTACTCATATGTTGTGTAGCTTTGATCATGACTGATTATAATCAATATGTTATACTTGAACTAAAATATGACATGGCGGAATATTTTGACTAGATTGATTATATTTGTTACTTTGCGATATCCATCAAAAAAGGATGAGCTTGATTGTGAGTCTTATTTTAACTCTTGGCTATGAGGCTTGTATGTTTCATGTTAGAATTTTTATGATCACTCAATTTAGCATGTTATTGTTAAAAAAGGGTATATAAGAAAGAGATAATTGAAAAGATGTATACTTCAAGCATGCCATGGTGAACAAAAAAAAAGGAGGCACAAAAGTGCACAAAATGAAAAGAAGTATGCTTCAAGCATGCCACCATCTAAACAAGAATGCTACAAGCATTTCATTATGAAAAGAAGTATGCTACAAGCATGCCACATGTCTATGAATTGCGTGTGGAGCAATAAGTTGTTACATGAGACTGCTAGCCTATCTAGAGTTAAAATTTGTTTCGTTGTGATATCTCTTTGTGATCTTTATAATTAGTCTGGTCATTGTTACGATGCGTGTCATTGATATAAATCGCTTAATCACATTGACGAACTTGTTTTGACATTGCTATGTGATATATAGCTTTATATGATCTAGATAGCTCTACTCAAAAATATAACTTCGTTGTGTTATTAAACCAATGCAACGTGACTTGGATAATCTACAAAGCTTCTAGATTTTTATTGTCCTTGCTCTTTCTTAGATTTATCTTATTCACTGAAATTTCTTGATAATCAACATTGCCAAAGGGGGAGAGAAATTTGAGAGATTGGAGTTTTTGGAGAAATTAAAATTACTTGTCTTGTGTTGAGGGGGAGAGTTTGAAAGTTTGGCTTCAATTCTTCACTTAGATTTGTTGGAAGTCATGTTAATTCAATATGTTGTCAATGTATTCATCAAGGCGGAGATTGTTAGACCATGTGGCCTGGTCTAGGTTATTTTAGATGATGAATAATTGACAACGTTGGTTATGGTATTACTGTATTATTTATGGTGTGTTGTTTCTTTATATGCTTGTGATAGCATGGTGATACGATAGGTTGCATGATACGCTCGTGTGAGGTATTGTGCGGATTGACTTGAGTCAAGTCGTGGACTTGTGCTCGTACGCTGTTGTTTGTTTATTCATGTGCAGGTGTTGCTTGAGGCGGAACATGGTCGATGACGGGACTGAAACTAGGTGATACAGGGTCGCCCGATCTTCTCGACGTAGGATCAAGATACTCACGTGGATTTGATGAACTGTAGTGATCTCCCGTTGCCAATGCAAGAGTTAGCACACTATAATTCGCAAACCACACATGTTGAACTTCACGACCACCGATGAAGTTCCATCGCGCTCCCAATTCCCAACGGAAAGGTTGAACGATCTTGATTTCAGCAAATTCCCAATTCCCACAAGTTGGGTCGGCCATAAAAAAGAACAAGAGTATTTTATTATCAAACGTGATATGCCCTAAAGGCTGCGAATACAAGGCTTACATAGCCCCTTGGGACGTCCACATGGTCCCCAAACCAAGTACAACTCAACCCTATATGGTTTTAGATACGAACTCTCACAAAAAGGAAACTATATTTTCCACCTGTCATATTGTTTCGGTCATAACTTTTTATCCGTGATAAATTTGAAGGTGAGACCCAATCCATTGCGTAGCCCTTGAAATTATCTTTCCAACGAGTACAAGAACACCTGAATCGGATTCCGTTTGTGAAAGTTATGGCCTTTTTAGTAACTGTCTGTCAGGCTGTCCCGAACCGAATCCGAATTGAATTCTGAGTTGAATCCGAGTTTGAATTGGATTGAGCATGTGGGAAGTCCGAATTTGGCTTGCAAATCTTATCCAAAACTTGTAGTTTAAGTCCTTGGGCTCCTCCCTTTTTGCTCTCCCACTGCATGGGCTTCTTTCCTCCTTGATCAGCTGCATGGGCTTCTCCATTGTTTTGGCCCTAGAATCATCACAATATTCAAACCTAATGATAAACAAGAATTTGGCATAAGGTAGTATATCGTTCCCACAAATAGAAGGAAATTCATTAAGAAACAAATTCACCTGACAATATTTAATGCGGCTCAATACTTCTTTCCAGTGAAATAATGTATTTGACTTAAAAGTGCTAAGCATGTGCGTATCCGCATCACTAGGTTCGGGTGGAATTAAGGTTTCGGGACTAAGTTCAAGGAGGAACTGAGGTCCTATCGGTCAAGAATGTCACGCGGGATATTCAGGCTAGAGAACAATGCGCATGGAGATGATGCGTGGAAAAGATACTGGAGGTGCGGTGCTGGAGGCTTCGACACGTGGAAGGCTAAAAAAATCGGAAGTGTAAAAAGAATTAGAAAAACCCATGTTATGAAGGGTTTTTGGTCCCTTGAAAAGTAGTGGGCCAAAAAGCCTGGTTGAGGCAAAAAGGCCTTGGAAGAGTTGTATTAGGGTTGATGTCGTATTAGAGTGGATTGAGGTGAGCACTAGATAAATAGGTTACGTATGCTTGGCGGCTGGGTGCTATCGAGAAAAAAAAAGTTGTGTCGTGCGAGTAGGAAAAACAAAAATCGTATACATGCATGTATATGAGGGAGTCTGATAGTTAATGGGAGAGATGCGTCTGGAGGCTTAACAACACGTTGCTTGCATGGAAGTTGTGATCGGCGACTCGTTTTTGATTGGAGAAAAATTATGGAGTTTTGCATGCGTTGGTGCTGATGCTTGATTTTGTGCTTTGTCTGCAATTCTGCATGTGCAAGCTGTGATTCAGTTGATTGAAGTTGCGTGTGGCGGCGCGTTTTTTTGGATTGTTTGATCTTGTCTCCTGCGCGTTTTTGTTGTTGATCAGCGTCGTCGTCGTTGTGTGTACGTGAAGCGAGCAGAGGCGTCTCGGCTTGTTGTTCTTTGTTTGCATGCAGTTTCATCCACAGGCGATAAAACTGGTGCATCACTACAACACGTCCGTCGTTGCCTGCGCTTGTCCAGCACTCATGAAGCTGAAATCATCAAGTGATCTTTTCATCAGAGCACGCACGCAATGAACGCCGTGATCTTTTGCATGCAGTGATGTTACGCATTGAGGTGAGGGAAAAAAATAATTAGTAATTATGCACTTACGGATTTTGTTTATTCGCTTAATTAGGGCTTAATCAATTCTCGTCACTATCTGCATCAGCGATCTTGTTTATTTTATATCTCGAGTTCTAGATATCCGTTTGACGTAATTCTAGGTGGATTAATTTAATAATTTCGTCTAGTTTATTCTGTCAAAATTTGAGGTCAATCAGAGTTACGGTTTTTTATCGAGATCAGTTTTAGTGAGAGTACATTATTCTGTCCAGAATTCTTAAACAAGGCTTAAAAAGGTTTTGTGTTTAGGGGAGTCTTAAAATTTATTTTTAGCTTCCGCAATCATTCACCCCCCTCTGATTGCCTATCTTCGTGTGAATCGATCCTACAAATGTGAAAGACGGAACTGGTGTAACTGACCAATACATATACCATGCATACACATTGTATTTTTTGTTTAGTACAATTTCAGGCTATCAAAAGCCGAGGACGGCTTTTCTTGAAGAAGAGGAGGATGATGCGGATATGCACATGCTTAGCACTTTTAAGTCAAATACATTATTTCACTGGAAAGAAGTATTGAGCCGCATTAAATATTGTCAGGTGAATTTGTTTCTTAATGAATTTCCTTCTATTCGTGGGAACGATATACTACCTTATGCCAAATTCTTGTTTATTATTAGGTTTGAAAAATTGTGATGATTCCGGTGCCAAAGCAATGGAGAAGCACAAGGAGGGTAATCATATTTGCTACCAAGAACAAAAGGCTCAAAGCCCATGGGAATGGAAAGGAGAAAGCTAAGCAGCCCATGCAGCTGATCAAGGAGGAAAAAAGCCCATGCAGTGCAAAAAGGGAGGAGCCCAAGGATTTAAACTTCAAGTTTTGGATAACATTTTCAAGCCAAATTCGGACTTCCCACATGCTCAACCCAATTCAAACTCGGATTCAACTCAGAATTCAATTCGGATTCGGTTCGGGACAATATGACGGGTGGAAAATATAGTTTCCTTTTTGTGAGAGTTCGTATCTAAAACCATATAGGGTTGAGTTGTACTTGGTTTGGGGACAATATGGACGTCCCAAGGGGCTATATAAGCCTTGTATTGGCAGCCTTTAGGGCTCAGACCACATTTGATAACAAAATACTCTTGTTCTTTTTTATGGCCGACCCAACTTGAGGGAATTTGGAGTTTGCTGAAATCAAGATTGTTCAACCTTTCCGTTGGGAATTGGGAGCGCGATGGAACTTCATCGGTGGTCGTGAAGTTCAGCACGTGTGGTTGGACGAATTATAGAGTGCTAACTCTTGCATTGGCAATGAGAGATGACTACGGTTTATCAAATCCACGTGAGTATCTTGATCCTACGTCGAGAAGATCGGGCGACCCCGTATAAAGTTGTTTATCCGAAACAACTTATCAACTTTTAGCTCCCAACTGAGGTATTGTTCCACATCTGTACCACCTGAAAATATAGGAAGATTAAATTTGCGCTTAGCGACAAGATCCTAGGAGTCGTCACGGCGAGGACGTTGCACGTTGTTGCAGTGGTGGCGCTGTTGGTCATCGCAGCCGTCAACGGGGAAATCGTCATCCGGACGCTCGACCGCGTCAGCCAGCTACGAGGTGCATGATGCACACCTCGTTCGTGGGCACCCTGTGGTGCACCTCCACCCTGGCCACCGTTGCCACGGCCAGGCCCATGTGCCTGAGGGCGTGCCGCGGCTGCCATCCCGACGTTTGGCGGCATGGCCATGCGACGCGCCCGTCGCTGACGTCGCTTCTCATCGAGACGAATAGCACGCTCCTCGGTCTCATTGTGCAGAATGACCGGAGGGCCATGCACACTTGTATCATCAGCTGGTGCACCCCCACGTAGATTGTGGTGTGCGAATATGGCACGCAGCTCCAAAAAGTTATTGTTGATGGTCATATGCAATTGTGTCACCTCCTCCCCAAGGGTGTTCAGTCCAGTCTGAACTTCCCCGAGCTCATCGCGCACGCCATTGTCACCATCATGAAGTTGTTTTTGTAGCATCTCGCGCAACCAAGTGTACTCAGTCCACGTAACCGGTGCCTCCGGATTAGGTGGATCCTCCTTGTGACCTGACATTGGAACGACTCACAAACAAGAAACGAGGTTATATCCAGGTTAGTAAAACAAAAGCTCTCTCTATGCTTGCAACTCACTGTCCTGAAAATAAGACAAGCTTACCGTTCCAAAGTGAATCAAGGACGGCAAATCGACAATTGTGACAGCGAACGACCTCAACCCGGTATTGCATGAGCGTAACCAAGAGCAAGGGAGTACACAAACGGGTGTAGGTGGAGCTTGGACAGGTATGTGGGTATCCTATGCAATATGATATTCAAGGTATTGTAAAGCTAAGTATTGATCCAAGCTAGAGTATTTTGCCTACGTGCTGATCCAATTGGTTTAAGCGAAGTGTATGAATGCACACGCAACGATAAATGGGACTTAATGCAACCAAAGGAATGAGCTTGGGAGAATCAATCGGAAACAGAGATGAAACTAGCTCGTGTTGCACCAAGTACTAAGAGAGAGGCTAGCCAATTGCAACTAAATATACGAGGGCACAAGATTGCTAAAAAAAGGAGTTTGGAAGCTCGAAAAAGCATGCCGTCTGCACGGGGAACCTTAGAATCACATGTAAAAGGTTTTTGTTGATTTTGAGCAAATTCTGAGAAACTTGACGCCCTAAACTTGAATTCCTTTTGGTTTTGGGGTCGAAGTTGCTGCGCGTGTGCCTGGACGCTTACGCGGATCTAAAATCTCTAGATTTCCCAGACTATCATCCCATTTTTTGGCTCTATCATCTCGTTTCCTTTCCAACGGATCAAGAAACGCCTCAATCGGAGATCGTATGCAAAAGTTACGTGTTTCTCTCTCTTCTTTTTTATGATGCGGCTCTTCCTAACTGCGGCTGCTTTTTCCTTCTCTTCTCTCTACTTTGCTCCCCCGCGGAAGTGCGCAACCCTCCAAAACAGCAAGGTGTAATCAAGTTTGATGAGCAGCCCTAATTGCAATGTGAACAGCTAGTCTCAAGATAAAAGGATATAAGTGATGCCCAAAGACACCAAATGTGGTTCGGCCTGCTGTGATGTAGTGACCGAAACAGAAGTTGGAACAATTGGACTCAGATTGTGTTTGAGCTAGAGGTCGATTCGGACTCTAGTCCCACCAAGGAGTTCGGATAAAGAAACACAAACCGACTCGTATTGTGCTCTCAAGATAGCGCACGGTAAAAGATGGAAGCTTTCTTTTTTTTTTTCTGGTTGCTAATTGAGGGAATCAACCAGCAATTTTGTAGGGTTTATGTGAACACAACGATTAAGCAATACAAAAGAAAACACACGGATCAGCACTAAAACAAAACTCTAATGGACGAAGACTTAACAAAACACACAAGAAATAAACATATTAAACTACGGTTTTGGTATTGCAATTTTCGGTTTAATGGAAGAAGGACAGAAAACGAATCTAACTACGGGTAAAGAAGTTCCCACCGAGTAAACCTAGAATCTCATACCATATGATACGGGGAGGGGTCCCGATCTTCTCAGTGAGGAACCGTGGCTAGTTAATGCAAAGTAGACGATGTCGCTAGTTGAACACTCGCGAGACCACAAACGATGAACGCCAAGTCCCCAATTCCCAATGGAACGACGGCTTGACCTTGAATTGCAGAACGAACAATAGATCGCCTAGTTCCCTCTCAAAGTCCTCGCATGAACTCTGGTATTGAAAGAACAAGCAATAGCTATGTTTCAATCTTATGCATTAAATCGGTCTTCCCTAATGGCTGCCAATACAAGGCTTATATAGCCCCTTGGGATGTCCATATGGTCCCCAAACCAAGTACAACTCAACCCTATATAGTTTTAGATACGAACTCTCACAAAAAGGAAATTATATTTTTCACCCGTCATATTGTTTTGGTCATAAATTTTTATCTGTGATGAATTTCAAGGTGGAACTAGATTCATTGCGTAGCCCTTGAAATTATCTGTCCAACGAGTACAAGAACACCTGAATCGGACTCCGTTTGTGAAAGTTATGGCCTTTTTAGTAACTGCCTGTCAGGTTGTCCCAAACCGAATCCGAATTGTATCCTGAGTTGAATTCGAGTTTGAATTGGGTTGAGCACGTGGGAAGTCCTTGGGCTCCTCCCTTTTGCTCTCCCAAGTCTTCACATGAGTCATACCTAAGAATACATAAAATACTAGCATGAGTCCAAGTTCATCATCAATTAAAGGAAACTCCTTAAGAAACAAAAGCACCTATTTGTTTAAACGCTTGGCTCTTGCCCTTGTCATTGGGCCCTCTTGTTCTTGGTTATTCTTATGCATGCTTGGAGTGGAAGATGTATATGTAATGGAGATGTCCTCATTAGTATGTGCATGACCACCAATAGGAGAAGATGTATAAGTGTTAGGGATGCCCTCATCAGGAAAGAGCCAGCCAGTGAAGAGAAGGGAAAGGAGAAGAAGGAAGGGAGAGTGGAAGGGGAAAGAGAAGGAGAAGAGGAATTTCCATGTCGACATTGGTTTCGTCATTCCGGCAAGTCTTCTGGTTGTAGTTAATATTGTCCTAGGCCTTGTTTCCCTATTTTAGGCTATTATATGTCGGTGTTGAGGTCGTGCTATTTCTATACGGGGAAGATGTGCGGTGTTGAGGGTGAATTTGGGTAGCTTTGTTCATTAAATTTTGCTGTCTTGTCTTGCAGTCAAGTTTTGGGATGGTTACATCCTGTTTCATAGCTTTGCCATATTACGAAGATTGTAGATAATTGTTTATGGTTTTCAATGGAGTGCAAGAACATGGGATTTGGTTGATCTATTTTAAAGTTATGGCTTTGGGAAGGCCTTTAGAATTTGGCCAGTATTGGATGCAATCATAGTAATATATTATTTGAGCCTAGTAGATGGCTGAATTAAATTATACGAAGAACCAGAGAAAATTATATAATTTTCCATAGTAAATCCAAAAGACCAAACAAATCCAAAAGACTGCAAAAGATCCAAAGAAATCCAAAGAGAATTTCATTAAGTTTATTAGGATTGAGTTCGGTGATGTAAGATGATGAAGAGATTTTGGCCCGTCCGATGAGAACGATGACTTCGATTAATTGATATGATGTTGACGACGAGGCTACTTGATCGAAATGACCAAGTTTGTCCTGCAATCGCTACACTGCACCCTGGTCGTTATCAACCATGCCAAGAATGTGGTTAACCTGAACATGATGTGACCACGCCACAAACACACACGACAATAGCGCCCAATATCAAGATTGAACTAAAGGTGAATTCGTTTCTTCAGCTTAAACACATTTTAAATAAGAATATGATGCTACCTAAGGATGAAAATATATATTTTGACAGCACCACGTTATTTTTTACATCAATTCAAGCAAGAGTTCAAGTTGGACGTTTTGGAATCCAATTCGGCCTCCAGATCAATTCGGATTCAGCCTGGCAAGCCCAACTTCAAATGTGCATAACTTTCACATACGAAGTCCGTTTGAGGTCCATGAGTACTTGTTGGAAAGCTTTGCTTATCCTCTTTCCAATGGATCTGGTATCACCTCTAAAATCCTTCTGTGCGCACCGCAATCATCAAAAGAGTTCGTATTGGACACGTACTGGAATCGGATTCGGACTGCTGCAATGGTGCAAGTTTAAACGGGCATAACTTCTTCATACGGACTCCGTTTGGGACGTTCTTGTACTTCATGGAAAGCTTATCAAGTATACTTTCCAATGGATCCAACCTCATCTTCAAATTCCATCCGAGCCGGCCGGAATTCTCAAAACAATCTACGTAGGTTTCTGAGTCCGAGTCAAAAGGGTGCTGCGCCACCTCCACTTGGGCCCATGGGCCTTGTAACCGTAGGGTGTACCCTTTGGGACGCCTCCCCTGGTTGTTTTCACTATATAGGAGCCGCCGCCTCCCTTTATAGGACTTAGGTTTTGTTTAGATCAGTTTAGCCCCTTGTGCAAACTCCACGTTCTCTTGTGTCGGCTAAACCAACAGATTCGTGTTACAGAACCTCAACTATCCTTGTGCGACTTTTATATCTAGCAAGTTTCAGGTTGCTCACTATCCTTGTTCTTGCGTGTTCTTTGGTTGCATGCAGGAATAGACCTTCGTGGTCAGGTCAACCGCGTTCTTGGCACGGTTGATAACATCTTGGGGTTGGTTCAGCGATTGCTAAGGCGCAAGCGTCATCGTACGGTTGTAGTCGGGTCGTGAGAGTCACCTCCACCGAAATCGAAGTTATCATCCTATCGGAAGATCGGGATCCCATCGCCTCATCAGTTGGTATCAGAGCTTCAGTTGACCGGTAGGAATTTCTTGTATCCCTAGTTAGTAGATTGGTTTTTATTTCCTATAGTCCAGAAAATTGCCCCAAAAAAAAAGAGTTAATTCTCGCTGTCCAAACCCCGTTGTGCCTTTCTGATAGAACTAGGGGTCCCGATCTTTCGATGAGAGTGGTAGATTCGATTGGGGAAAGAGATGACGTTGACGACCCGACTACAACCATCCAGGGACGTTGCGCCTTAGCGATCGATACACCAACTCCAGAGATTGTTCGTGACCTTGTCGGCGCACGATCAACCTAACCACGAGGGTTCTTGTTCCTGCAAGCAATCGAAGAACAAGCAAGAACAAGATGAACAGCAACTCAATTGCAAGTAACGATGTAAGATTCAATCGAAAACAGAAAACGGTGGGGTTCCGAAGACAAGTATTCGGGCGGTCTAGCCGACACGCGCGAGTACAAGGCAAAGCAGCAAAAGCTAACTTAGTCTAAACAAAACCCAAACCCTAGAAGAGGGTGCGGCTGCCTATTTAAGGGTCACGGAAGGTGGAGGGTCGGCCAAAACACAAGGAAGCCGAATAGGACTCGAATTACAAGGCCCAAGGCCCACTTTGACTCGGACTGGAAAAGCGACGTGAATTGTTTTGCAGTTTCTGGTCGACTCGGATGGAATTTGGAGGTGAGGCCGGATCCATCTGAAAGTAGACTTCAAGAGCTTTCCAACAAGTACTCATGGGCCCTGAGAAACCTTCTGGATCAAAAGTTACGGCCGTTTGAAGTAGGCGCTGTCAACAAGGCCGAATCCGAGTCAAACTCGTGAACAGGACTTGGTTTGCGCTTGACGGTTCCACTTCTATACTTGAGCTCATGTGGTTCTTCCCCATGGTTCCTAAGGACAATTAAATCATCACAAGAATTAAGTAGTATTCCATTCTTTGAAACATTTGTATGCAAACTTAGGAACGCATTCACCTGATGGTTAAGCAGGCGTGCTCGCGCTCTAGTCATTGGTCCTTGTATCATAGTTTCAGTTTGATATGGAGTCGGCATGGTTGTATGCATGGAAAGGATGTCCTCATCATCCTCCCCTTCTTGCATTTGAGTCGTCCGCGACTCAAGCTCATCTTCTTCTCCCAAGTATGGCTTCAAATCTGCAATGTTAAAGGTGGGACTAACCCCAAAATCTGCAGGCAACTCAAGTTTATATGCATTGTCATTAATCTTTTCCAACACTTTGAAAGGACCATCAGCTCTAGGCATCAACTTAGACCTCCTCAATTCAGGAAATCTTTCTTTCTCAAATGCAACCAAACTAAATCACCCGGTTGAAAAGTTAAATGCCTCCTTCCTTTACTACCAGCAAGTTTATATTTAGCATTCATGCGTTCAATATTTTCTTTGGTTGTCTCATGCAATTTCAACATCAAGTCAGCACGCTGTTTAGCATCAAAATTTAACTTCTCCGAAGATGGAAGTGGTAGCAAATCAATAGGAGCACGAGGCACAAAGCCATAGACAATCTCAAAAGGGCACAACTTTGTAGTAGAATGCAGCTAACGATTATAAGCAAATTCAATATGAGGCAAGCATTCTTCCCACACTTTAATGTTCTTTTTCAAAACAGCCCTAAGCATGGTAGATAAAGTTCTATTCACAACTTCAGTTTGCCCATCAGTTTGGGGATGACACGTAGTCGAAAATAACAGCTTAGTCCCCAATTTAGCCCATAAAGTTCTCCAAAATGGCTAAGGAATTTAGTGTCACGATCGGAAACTATTGTATTTGGCACACCATGCAAACGAACAACTTCACGAAAGAACAAATCAGCAATATTGGAAGCATCATCACTTTTATGACATGGTATGAAGTGTGCCATCTTAGAAAATCTATCCACAACAACAAATATGCTATCCCTCCCTTCTTTGTCCTAGGCAGTCCTAAAACAAAGTCCATAGAAATATCTTCCCAAGGCACACTAGGAACAGGTAGAGGCATATACAAACCGTGAGGATTAAGTCGTGACTTAGTCTTTTGACACGTAGTGCAGCGAGCAACAAAGCGTTCCACATCACGCCTCATCTTTGGCCAAAAGAAATGACTACCAAGTATGTCTTCCGTCTTCTTCGCTCCAAATGCCCCATCAGCCCACCTCCATGCGCTTCTGTAACAACAACAAACGAACGGAGCTAGCTGGAATGCATAGTTTGTTAGCTCTAAACACAAATCCATCATTTAGAACAAATTTATTCCACGTTTTTCCTCTTGGCAATTCAGCAACACGTCTTTAAAATCATCATCATGAACATAATGCTCCTTAATTGTTTCCAATCCAAAATTTTGAAGTCAAGTTGTGAGAGCATGGTATATCTCCTAGACAATGCATCAGCAATAACATTCTCCTTTCCCTTTTGTGTTTTATGACATAAGGAAAAGACTCTATGAATTCAACCCACTTTGCATGCCTACGGTTCAATTTTGCTTGACTTCTAATATGCTTTAATGACTCATGATCAGAATGAATGACAAATTCTTTGGGCCATAAATAATGTTGCCATGTCTCTAAAGTTCGAACTAGAGCATATAATTCCTTATCATAAGTAGAATAGTTCAAACTAGGCCCACTCAATTTTTCACTAAAGTATGCCACAGGTTTACCTTCTTGCAACAGCACACCACCCAATCCAATTCCACTAGCATCACATTCTAGCTCAAAAGTCTTACTAAAATCTGGAAGTTGGAGTAATGGTGCATGTGTTAACTTATCTTTCAATGTGTTGAAGGCGTCTTCCTGTGCATTCCCCCAAGTAAACGGCACCCCATTTTTAGTGAGCTCATTCAATGGTGCAGCGATGGTGCTGAAATCCTTCACAAAACGACGATAGAATCCAGCAAGTCCTAGAAAACTTCGCACCTGCGTGACCGTTTTAGGAGTCGGCCAACTCTGTATTGCCTCAACCTTGGCTTGATCAACTTCTATGCCCTGTGGAGTAACAACATAGCCAAGAAAGAGACTCGATCCGTGCAAAATGTGCACTTCTCAACGTTACCAAATAAACGTGCATTACGTAAAGCATCAAAACAGCACGTAAATGGCAAAGGTGTTCCTCTAGTGATCTGCTATATATCAATATATCATCAAAATAGACCACTACAAATTTACCAATGAAAGCACGCAAAACCTCGTTCATTAATCTCATGAATGTGCTAGGTGCATTAGTTAAACCAAATGGCATTACTAACCACTCATACAAACCGAACTTAGTTTTAAATGCTGTTTTCCATTCATCTCCCAATTTCATGCGAATTTGGTGGTACCCACTACGCAAATCAACTTTAGAGAAGACAATAGAGCCACTTAATTCATCAAGCATATCATCTAACCTAGGAATAGGGTGACGATATCTAATGGTAATGTTATTGATCGCTCTACAGTCCACACACATACGCCATGATCCATCTTTCTTAGGCACTAAAATTACCGGAACAGCACAAGGGCTAAGAGACTCACGCACATAACCTTTATCAAGCAATTCTTGAACTTGACGCTGAATCTCCTTAGTTTCTTCCGGATTGGTCCTGTATGGCGCACGATTGGGCAAAGATGCCCCGGGAATCAAATCAATCTGGTGCTCAATCCTCGCACCGGTGGTAGCCCGGTGGCACGTCCTTTGGAAAGACATCCATGTACTCCTGCAAAGATTAGTGACAGCAGGAGGCACAGAAGAAGGTACCTCCTCAATTGAAAATAAAGCTTGTTTGCAAAGTAAGGCATAGCAAATAGAAGTACTAGCATCCAGCTCATTCACATCAGACTTAGTAGCAAGAAAACATGCACCTTGCAATTTAATCTCAGTTTTATTCTCATGAACAGATTTAGAGTTTTTCTTTTTATGTTGCTCAAGTTCACTTGCAACAATCTGATTTTCACTCCTATTATGCTCCTGATTTTTCTCTCTACTAGCTCTAGCAATCTCATCTTTGAAAATAGCTTCAGGAGACATAGGATGTAACACAATTTTCTTGTCATGATGCACAAAAGAATATTGGTTTGTCTTACCATGATGCAGTGAATCTTTATCATATTGCCACGGTCTACCTAACAGCATAGAGCATGCTTGCATAGGGACAACATCGCATTCTACAACATCGTGATAAGAACCAATAGCAAAATTTACTCTCACCATTCGTGTTACCTTCACCTTGCCGCTGTTATTGAACCATTGAATGTAGTAAGGGTGTGGGTGAGGTTTGGTGTTCAACGAAGCTTCTCCACCATATCGGAGCTCACCAAGTTGTTGCAGCTCCTCCATCAATTATCACTCGGCATGAACGTTCCTTCACGACGCACTTTGTTTGGAAAAGGATGTGCCGCTGATTTTGCTCCGCCCTCTCCATTTGTGCACTCAACACACGCTGCACAATGAGGCTCTCATAGCGCTCTGCATCTTCAGCACCAATGTGCTCTTCTTCTTGCTCCTTCCCACTACCTGCATGGTCAGCTGCAAGCATAGCATATGTATCCTCATCCAAATCACTAGCAGAAGAATACCCACCATCATCTCTCACAATCAGAACACGCTTGGTTGGGCACTCACTCCTCACATGGCCATACCCTTGCATTGATGACATTGGATATCCCTTGTTCGTCCGTAGATGCAACGGACGAAGAGCTCTTTGCATGTGCTTGGGCTGCCCCTTTGTTGCTTCGGATGCCCGAGATGCCGAATTTGATGATGACAACCGTGGCTTGCTGTTGGTGGAAGAAGGTGCAGGGGGTTGGCTTGATGGTGCGGCAGATGCACGTTGAGACCAAATGTTTCCACGACCTGCAGAAACGTTAGTCCTAGTGCTCGCGTCGTCCCTGTACTTCTCTTTCAGCTTTACAAGCAAGATGAAATAAACGAGTGATAGAATTATATTCCTTGTAAGCTAAGATATCCTGAATTTCCCGATTCAAACCACCCATAAACCTAGCCATAGCGGCTTCCTCAGTTTCCTCTAAGTCACAACGCAGCATGCCTGTTTGCAATTCTTGAAAATATTCCTCTACGCTTTTACTACCTTGCCTCAATTGTTGCAACTTATGTAACAAATCACGTGCATAATATGAGGAACAAATCTAGCTCGCATGATTCTTTTAATGCATCCCAAGTTTGTGGTATGGTGAAAGGATTTTTCTTAGAATATTCACTCCACCAAACAGACGCAAAATCAGTAAACTCACTAGTAGCAGCCCTAACCCTTTTGTTTTCAGGGAATGCATGACAAGCAAATTTCTGATCAACACCAATTCCCAAGTGATATAAGCATCGGGTTATATTTTCCATCAAAAAGTGGCATAGTGAACTTAATCTTACCAAGCGATTCATCATTGTCACGTACCTCAGCCCGGCGTGGTTGACGTTGACGGTGAGCGTCCTCATCATCATCAATCTCAGTGTCAGCCGCATAATCGTCTCCACCATTTTCGCCCACCCCGCTGCCCAAGACACCAATGTTGGCACGAGTACGCTGAGTCGGTGCAGCGGGAGATGCGGCCCTCTCATCAAGACGTCTCAAAATCTCAGCAAGTGAGGTGTTGATGGTGCCAACGGAAGCCTCCAATGTTGCAAGCGTAGTGTTGGTGTCGATCTGCGCGGCCTCCAATTGGCCAAGGCGTTCGTTGGTGACCCGTACATCCTCATCAAGTCCTTCATGTGCAGCTTCATTTGGCGCTCAAAGTGTTGTATGATGCCCCTAGTCCGAGGGGAATGTTGCGCTGCCCGCAGGTCCTCCGGTTCTCCTGACATTGTTAGAAGAACACAAGAAACAAACCAAGAAGATAAAAATAATAAAACTGCAGGTTATACCTCACAACTATCGGGATGTGGTTAAATCAAGTCGCACACTCTCAACCTGTTCTGTCAAGCTCTTACAAGTTCTTACCACAGCGAGCAGGAGGTGATGGCAGCCGACAAGTCAAGACAATATCTCCTGGAAATTGGGTGTATCGCTGCCTTGGTCGCTAGTCCCCGTGGAGGTGGTAGCCAAACTGTGGAGCTATAGGTGGGCTGAGAGTGAACAAAGGATAACTAGAACCACATTAGTCAAAGCAAGTTGAATGATCGCTCAACGACGGCACCGTGCTGGTCCTAGGCTAGACCGTACTAGAGACGCGAGCCTAGAACACAAACGAAGACACACCGTGCGAGAAAGAAACTAGATGGCGTTGCACACGGAGTTCTGGAGCTCAAAAGGGTGCCGTCTTCACAGGTACCTTAAAATCACGTGCAGAAGGGCTCTGTCAATTTTGAGCGAATTCTGAGAAACTTGATTTTTCCTCGGTTTGCGGGCCCGTTTGAGGCCCTAAACGACGCTTTTGGGGTCGGCTGCCGCAGATGTGCCCGATGGCTTACGCGGCTCTGAAATCTCCAGTTTTTCCGGACTTCTTTTTTTTTAACTCTATCTTCCGATTTCCTTTCCAACGGATCAAGAATCGCCTCAATCGGAGGTCGTATGCAAAAGTTAGCTGTTTCTCTCTCCTCTGTTTTTTTTCTTTTTTTTTTTTTTTTATGCCGCGGCTCTTCTAGATGCGGCTGCCTGTTCCTTCTTTTCTCTTTTTTTTTCACACACGATGTAGTTGAATCCGAATTCGTGCCCTACTCCAATACCAATTAGGGCAGAAACCGAGTCCTACTCCAAGTCCAATTAGGGCAGAAACCGAGTCCTACTCCAAGACCAATTAGGGCAGCAACCGAGTCCTCCTCTTTTTTTTTTTTTTTTTTTGCCCTCCTATGACAGTTCGGATCTAACTGCAACGGTGAGTCCAAAACGTGAACAGAACTCGAAACTCTAAAGGAACTAGACACTAAGACCAGCAAAGGACACGACGATGCAACCGAAGACTCAACAAACAAGGACTATGCAGCAATAGATAAAGGCTCAAATTGTTTGGATTTTGGGAATAGATCTGATCTGCTATTTTTTTGGTTTTCTCGGACTGTAGGTAAAAATTGCAAGGACTAGATAAGATCTCTCACCGATCAACCTTGAGCTCGATACCAACCGATAGCACTAGGGGTCCCGATCTTTCGATGAGAGTGGTAGATTCGATTGGGGAAAGAGATGACGTTGACGACCGACTACAACCATCCAGGACGTTGCGCCTTAGCGATCGATACACCAACTCAGAGATTGTTCGTGACCTTGTCGGCGCACGATCAACCTAACCACGAGGGTTCTTGTTCCTGCAAGCAATCGAAGAACAAGCAAGAACAAGATGAACAGCAACTCAATTGCAAGTAACGATGTAAGATTCAATCGAAAACAGAAAACGGTGGGGTTCCGAAGACAAGTATTCGGGCGGTCTAGCCGACACGCGCGAGTACAAGGCAAAGCAGCAAAAGCTAACTTAGTCTAAACAAAACCCAAACCCTAGAAGAGTGCGGCTGCCTATTTAAGGGTCACGGAAGGTGGAGGGTCGGCCAAAACACAAGGAAGCCGAATAGGACTCGAATTACAAGGCCCAAGGCCCACTTTGACTCGGACTGGAAAAGCGACGTGAATTGTTTTGCAGTTTCTGGTCGACTCGGATGGAATTTGGAGGTGAGGCCGGATCCATCTGAAAGTAGACTTCAAGAGCTTTCCAACAAGTACTCATGGGCCCTGAGAAACCTTCTGGATCAAAAGTTACGGCTGTTTGAAGTAGGCGCTGTCAACAAGGCCGAATCCGAGTCAAACTCGTGAACAGGACTTGGTTTGCGCTGACGGTTCCACTTCTATACTTGAGCTCATGTGGTTCTTTCCCATGGTTCCTAAGGACAATTAAATCATCACAAGAATTAAGTAGTATTCCATTCTTTGAAACATTTGTATGCAAACTTAGGAACGCATTCACCTGATGGTTAAGCAGACGTGCTCGCGCTCTAGTCATTGGTCCTTGTATCATAGTTTCAGTTTGATATGGAGTCGGCATGGTTGTATGCATGGAAAGGATGTCCTCATCACTTTCAATCTATTAGTTTTGGTTTGCTAAATTGAATTTGTGTCCGTTTTAGCTTTGTCTAGTTGCTGGTCATATCTTTGTTTCTATAAAAATCCAAACAAAAAAATTCCCCTACCCCAAACCCTAATTCCAATTTCGGCTGATTTTTCCTTTCTCTGCAGCCGCCACAATAAAAGCCATAACTTTTAATTCCGAGATTATTTTTGAGTGAGACCACCGCCATTGGATTCAAAACTGCATTGTCCATCTATCTGAAAAATTTCACGTCATTCCACAAGGCAGTTAAGAGATATCTACGGTGGAAGTTGACCTAAAATTCCAGATTGAATCTGCAATAGTCGGCACTTGTGAATTTTGTGCGAATTTTTAGGTCGGTGTCCAGAACTTGGCCCCAAAACAAAAGTTGTAGAAATAGCCGTCAGGAAACTGAGAAAAAAAGAATCATTGAAAAAAAGACAACTGACAGAAAGTTACGGCCGAAATACCGACGTGCTGTCCAGTGGACAGAAATCTCCAGATTTCAAGTTTTGGGTCAATCCTTGTGCTCTTCAATTCCAGATTGCATTCGATTAAATTATCTTGCATTTACCACTCCTATACATTACCATACACATATTTTAGCCCTCTTCCATCCTTGGTTGATCAGCAACATAGGCTAAGTGCTACATACGAACTATAATTCAATTCTGTGCAATTTCTGAAATTAATTGATTGTTTTCCTTTGCTACAAAATACATAGCCTATCCAAGCTCCACTTTTCTACTAACCGAACAGGTCTCGCTGTACCTTGCAATCGTTTTACTCATCACTTGAGTTAGATTTATCACGAACCAGCCACCGGTTGCACCACCTGTTTGCTTTGGTAGGAACTCGTAAGAATTTGGTAAGAGCTTGAGAGATGTGTGACTTGATATGAACCTCCATATCCTAGTAGTTGATAGGAACATTTACTTGTGATTTGTTTCCTTGTTTTCTACTAACAATGACAGGCTTGAGAAAATTGGTAGATTATGATGTCATCACGGGCAGATTTGAACTCGAAGGGAAACAATTACCGGTATATATCTTGCCACTCACCGCTGAGAGTACGTCGTCGGACTACTTCTTGTGGGTTACTATGATGGATAGCTACTTTGAAAGACAAGATCTTGATCCTTATGAGAAGATGAGCATGGCAAGGACGGCGCTGATTGGTGATGTTCAACATTGGTGGTCAAATCTCGAGTTCCATTATATATACACATGGGAGGAGATGAAAAAGAAATTGCGACATCGTTTTGTACCTCCAGCACCCAAGGTCACAAGCGAGGTGCAACCTAAGGTAACTGAAAATGTTGATATTGTTTTGGTTCCTACTCCATCTACAGATACCACCGAGATACTTGAAGAGGTGAAGGATGATCTAGTGCATCCTATGCCATTAGAGGAGAAGTTTGAGGTACCTACAGTATCTGATGAGGACGATAAAAGTAAAGGTACTGATTTGGTGCTACAACAAGACATAGGGCAACTTTGTGAGTATATACCTGCTGTAGTGCAATCTTTTGATATTTCTTGTGTTGACTTGAACGAACCATGTGCTGATCTAAATTCTCATAATTTTGCACATGTCGAATTAATTACACATAAGGAAGTATTTGATAGAATATCCCCTGCTAATGCATTGTACTATATCATGCTTAATGAGGCCGTTAGTTTGGATTGTGCTATGGAGAAAGTTTCTGAACTTGCATGTTCGAAATTCTTGTTTAGTGCCTACACCCCTGGATATAAGTTTAATTTGATTGGAGATTATGGTGTAGGAAATCAATTTCTTGTATATCGAATATGCATAACTTGTGATCACATGGATGAATTGAAGCTTGTTGTTTTCAACAACAACTCTTGTATGCTCAATCTTGTTCATTATGAAAGAAAAATAAAATTTAGTGATCATTCAATGCCTATGTGTAAGAACAACTCTTGTTGAACCATCTAACATTGACAATCTGAATAATGAAATTGATGTATGGAAGAACTTGCAAATCTTTTCACCCATAATAGATGAATTTGCTATTGCTCAATTGATATCTGATTATATGAAAGAACTTTGTTTGATTCCAAAAGTTGTAGCTTTACCCATATGTGCCACCACTACAAGTATACAACTTCAAAGATTTGAATTGCACATTTGCAAAACAAGTTGCAATAATTGCTGTGTGAGAAATTTTGATTTGCTCATTAACATATATGATTACTTTTGGGTTAATAATATAATGAGCTTTTATGATCACTGCTGTTTTATAACATTAATTGTGCAACAACGAAGAACTGTTAAAACGGATGACATATACATATACCATGCATACACCTTGGCTTCTTTGTTACCATACTTTCAGCTTATTAAAAGCCGAGGACGGCTTTATTTTCAAGAAGGGAGAATGATAAGAACATGTACCCTATGGATATAATCATATTTGCTATACTTGTTGTTCGAATTACAAGAGCTCCTACGCACCACTTAAATTATCAGGTGAGTTCGTTTCAAATAGGTTTCACTTTGTTTGACAAAGAACTTATGATATTACATAATGAGAGTCTGTTGCGTTGTTATCATGTACCGAGATTTATGATCAAGATCATACAATACGTGAGGCTACACAAATGTTAAAACCGAGGACGGTTTTCTGTCAAGAAGGGAAGGATGATGTGACCACGCCACAAACACACAGGACAATAGCGTCCAATATCAAGATTGAACTAAAGGTGAATTCGTTTCTTCAGCTTAAACATATTTTAAATAAGAATATGATGCTATCTAAGGATGAAAATATATTTTTTTACAGCACCACGTTATTTTTACATCAATTCAAGCAAGAGTTCAAGTTGGACACGTTTTGGAATCCAATTCGGCCTCCAGATCAATTCGGATTCAGCCTGGCAAGCCCAACTTCAAATGTGCATACCTTTCACATACGAAGTCCGTTTGAGGTCCATGAGTACTTGTTGGAAAGCTTTGCTTATCCTCTTTCCAATGGATCTGGTATCACCTCTAAAATCCTTCTGTGCGCACCGCAATCATCAAAAGAGTTCGTATTGGACACGTACTGGAATCGGATTCGGACTGCTGCAATGGTGCAAGTTTAAACGGGCATAACTTCTTCATACGGACTCCGTTTGGGATGTTCTTGTACTTCATGGAAAGCTTATCAAGTCTACTTTCCAATGGGTCCAACCTCATCTTCAAATTCCATCCGAGCCGGCCGGAATCCTCAAAACAATCCACATAGGTTTCTGAGTTCGAGTCAAAAGGGTGCTGCGCCACCTCCACTTGGGCCCATGGGCCTTGTAACCCTAGGGTGTACCCTTTGGGACGCCTCCCCTGGTTGTTTTCACTATATAGGAGCCGCCGCCTCCCTTTCTAGGACTTAGGTTTTGTTTAGATCAGTTTAGCCCCTTGTGCAAACTCCACGTTCTCTTGTGTCGGTTAGACCAACAGATTCGTGTTACAGAACCTCAACTATCCTTGTGCGACTTTTATATCTAGCAAGTTTCAGGTTGCTCACTATCCTTGTTCTTGCGTGTTCTTTGGTTGCATGCAGGAATAGACCTTCGTGGTCAGGTCAACCACGTTCTTGGCACGGTTGATAACATTTGGGGTTGGTTCAGCGATTGCTAAGGCGCAAGCGTCGTCGTACGGTTGTAGTCGGGTCGTGAGAGTCACCTCCACCGAAATCGAAGTTATCATCCTATCGGAAGATCGGGACCCCATCGCCTCATCAGAACATGAGCAATCGAAGAACAAGTATGAACGAGATAAAGAGCAATCTGAATATTGCAAATATGAATAAGGAACACAATGAGTTGAGGTCTGCAATCACAGTTGTTGGTCTAGTTGACACAAAAACACATGTCGAAGTTTCATAGTGGAAAACTAATCTAAACAAGCCTACTTTACATGGCCAATTATGCCTCTATTTATAGGGGCATGCAGACCCTTGCCATATGGAAACTTTTCAATATATGGAAATTAATCAAATCATATCTAATTGTATCTCTATTTCTAAAACTAAAAGGTAGTTTTGCTAATTCTAACATGCACAGATGGAATTTTGGGATGGGACTAGATCCTTTGGAAAGAGGGTAAGATAAGCTTTCCATGCTGTACTCAAACATTCCAAACGGACTCTTGGTGCAAATTTTATGAGTGTCTGAAATCAGTCCTGTTATGTTGAATCTGTGCCAGACCATTTTAGTAATTGCGCTGCGCACATAAGGCATTTGGAGGTAGGGCTAGATCATTGGAAAGTGGACGAGTCATGTTTTGTATCCTATACTCGCACACCTCAAACAGAGTTCATATCCAAATTCTATACATGTTTGAAATTGGTGCTGTCTCCGGAGGCCGAATTGGATTTCAAAATATGTCCAATTTGAACTCTTGCTTTGACTTGGGCAAATGTGACGTGGGGACCTTGAGCAAGAGTTGGGGGAGACCTTGACTTGGTCTTGATATGTTGATCATTTTCTCTTTAGGT